>WBMY01000382.1:1296151-1329917 GCA_013397315.1 Donacobius atricapilla
TATAAAAAGCTACATTTTGGGAGGCTCACATGATGCAGTGTCGGGCGGGCTGCATTAGTGGAGCTGGAAGTCACAAACAGACTGTGTCTCTTGTGAAAAGTTACCAGAAGAATCAGGAGGGACTTGTCTCTCTCAAAAGACTGAATGAAAGACTATTTTATTAAGTGATGCTGACTTAAGAGTTCTGATGTTTTGTCCCTTTGCATTGTTTTTTCGTGGAAAAGTAGATTGTTGCTAGGGAGGAAGAGGGGTTGTTTTTGAGAGGGTTTCGTAGTTGGTTTTTGTTTGTTTACCTTTACTGTATGTTAATAAATCTAACTGTTTCTATTTTGAATTGAACCTGTTTTGCTTTTCTTTTAATCCTATTCCACTAAAATGAAAAGTAGGCGAATGTGATAACCACTACATAAACTCAAAAATTTTGTTTGATTGTCATCAAGTGTTTGGTTATTAAAAACAAGCAGTCATGCTGGCAGCCTACAAATATACTGTATAATTAAGTGTATCCTGTCCTCTGTTTCCAAAACAGTGTTATAATAATGTCAAGATATGATAATCTAGAAGGAGGCAATGGGAAACAGGAGTAGACAGACACGTAGGATGTTTCTGCATTCCAATAAATTCATTAATTTCAGGGATTATAGCCTTGCACTCCAGACTGCCACATTGCAACATCCACCCCAAGAAAAGGGGCAGCAACAGTGGGGATGAATAAAAAGCAAGCATTGAGGTTTATGTGGGAGCAGGTTGAGAGCTGGATGAAAGAGCGCAGATTTCTCACTTTTCTTTCTGTGGAGTCTGTTTTTCTTACTAACATTGATGGTGTCAGGACTTCATCCCTCCTCTTTGTAACAGCAGTGTGAACTGGAAGCAGACTCCCCTGGGGAAGCTGGAGGATTGCATCCATTCCTCGCAGGGCATCTCAGGGGGTATGTGCTCTGCTGACATGGTGCAACATCTCATGGCAGGGTGCTCTTCTCTTCCCCCCAGTCACACAGGTCCCATCAACAGGACCTCTGGCAGAGGCCACGTGGTGCTGGGCTTCACCTGCCTGTGAATACTCTCCCAAAGTCACTATCCTCCTGGAGCTACTGGCAGAACTGGAAATGCAGCATTCATTCCTGTTTGTGTGCTGGAGATGCTCATGGGAGAAGAACGACCAAGTCATACAGGACTTTCAGAAAGGAAGGTTAGAAAGCACCAGTGAGCCAAGCATCAGTACCCTTTTCATGTGATATGGTTAGATGGTATTTACAGCTTTTTTTTTAACCATCATTGTTTTGGACTCTCTCCACCCTATTTATTATGTTAATATTTCACTATATACTTTGCTAAACATTGTCAGCCATTTACTTTTATTGCACTGCTCTCTCTTTGTCTCTTCTGAGCGCTTCTATTGCATTAGTATCTGTTACTGTTGCACAGCAGAGGAGTGATATCTCTGGATTTATAAAATCTCTTTTTGTAAATGATCTGGAAGCAACACATGGCTTTAGAAATTATACCTCAGACCTTCTTTTCAGAACTGCATGTCTAATGTGGGTAAATAGTTACTGCAAGTAAGAGAAATCAATATGAAAAAAGGTAAGAACCATCTCAATTTGATATTTAGTACAGAATTTTGGGTTTTTTAAAGTACCTTCTACACCAGGAAACATCTGAAGAAGTTTTACAGATCTTTTCAGCCTGTCTCACTTCCCTGTTGCTCCCCCTGGGTTGGTATCATCTGCAGCCTTGCCAGGAGTGAGCTCTCTCTCATCACTCTGGTTGTAAACAGTCATAACAAATTATATTGTCCCAGTACTAGTTCCTGTGGGATGTCACTGGTAAGACTATCAGCTGGACTTGCTACTCTGTATTGCCACTGTTGGAGCCCAGCAAGTTATCCACCCTCTCATCAACCCAGTCCATAGTTCTCCAGTTTGTTTATGGACAATCCATAGTCTCTCTGGTCCCCTGTTACAGTGCTTAACCACTCCCAACAGTGAGGATTGTTTTCCGTATATCCAGTCAAATTTACTTTTTCTGAGACTTTTGGTCGATTTTTTTTATTTTTTGCTTTGTGCCTCAGAGATGGGCTCCATCTTCCCTATAAATCTACTTTCATTTGTAGCAGACAGAAATTAAATCCCTTTCCACCAACCCTTCTCCAGCATGAAGAAATGCACCTACATCCATCTTTCCTCACAGAGCATGTTCTCCAGCCATCTATCCATCTTCATAACACTCTGTCAAACTTGATGTAGTTATCACTCTCTCTCCAACAGGGATCCAGAACTGGTCAGAATACTCTACATGCAGGCTCAGGATTGCCAAGTAAAGGGGAATACTCCCTTAAACCTCCTGGCTATGCCCAAGGTGGTCTCTACCTCCAAAGCAGAATAGAAGAGGTAATGAGAAAGGCTCTGCAGGAGACAGGAACTGTGGAATATCCTGGAATTCCAGTGTCCCTGTCACCTTGCTTGGAGAGCTGGCTGATGTGTACCCCAGATTTTATTTGGACAATGTGAGCACTTTTCATTTCTGAAGATGCCAGGACACAGAGGTAAGAATGTGTGTATGCCCCCAAACTTGCTCTTATGTGGTGTTTGGAGGCATCTGGTGCTGGATATTCTAAAAGACTTGCTAGGTGCTGCAGGCTGTGCTATAGTCTAGAAGACTGCTCAGACTGGAAGGTGGCAATCCCCACCCTGTATAAACACTACAGGAGGTGTATGGCTGAGGAGATAGGGGCTCGGATTGTTGCTTTGATGTGCACAGCCCATGCCTGTGGAACTTATATGGTAGTTGTAAATTTGACTTGGCTGTGTATGACAAGTCTTATCTGTGTATTGTGGTTTTGTTTGTGAACAGGACAACCCCAGTGGGGCCCAGATTAGATTTGTATGGGAAGCATAGTCAAAACTAGGCATTTTTCCCTTGGGAAAATAGGTGTGCTTTGTGCAGACATCTGTGGAAAAGATAAACAAATAGAATAATGATCCACTGGGTGTGAAGATAAGAGCTAACTGATCGTACTGGTTTTGCCTGGATATCCTTAATTTCCTAGTAGCTTGTGTAGTGCTGTATTCTGGATTTGTGCTGAAAAGAGCATTGACAACACCCCAGTGCTTTAGCTACTGCTGGACAGTCCTTTAAAGCATCATGGCTGTTTTTTCTGCTCCTCACACTGGCCTGCCAGGGAGGAGGCTGGGGGTGCAGAAGAAGGTGGGAGGAGAAACAGCTGGGACAGCTGAACCCAATGGAAAAAAGTGGAGATTTGATAACATACAACACATGACATTTTGCTCACCAAGAAAAGCTATGGGGAAAAGCAGGAAGGATGAAAGTTTTCAGTGACAGCAGGCCAGAAGTTGGACTTTGATGATCCTTGTGGGTCCCTTCCAACTCAGGATATTCCCAGATCCTATACCTTGTTTTTCCAAGTCACCACTACACATGATGGAGCCCTGCTTTCCTGGGGTGGGCATAACACCTGCCTGCTGAGGAGAAACGGTGAACAATCCTATAAAGCAAATTCTGCTTTATTTAATGTGTAGCTTTTGCTTTACCTATTAAACTGTCTTTATGTCAGTCCATGAGTTTTCACATTCTTGCCCTTCTGATTCTCTTCCCCATCCCTTGGAGAGGAGTGAGTTGGGCTGTGGGGCTTAGTTGCCTACTGGGGTTAAATCACAACATAAATATTTGTGATCAGTTCCATGGACAGCATGTGAAGAACTGGTGCAAGATACCCAGTCTTTTTTCTTCACTGAATTAAGTAGCTTGGACTTCACTTTTCAATCTCTGAGTGAATTCTAAGAACACTTTTCTTTTAAAAGGACAGTCAATAGCTGTTAAAGGGCTGCCACCAAGCTTGCATACTGCTGAAGCAAGGCATGAAAAACAAAAGCTGAGTTCTAGCAATAAACATCAGACCAAGAATGGTGATGTTCCTTCAGGGATTTATTGAGTAATCCCTCCAAGGTACTGGTCGTGCTTGCTTTATTACTTTTAGATTGGTATTTGTGTATGTTTGTAAAAATAGAATTAAGATGAAGATTTTTCTGCTGTTTTGGGGGGAGGGCAGGTGTTTAGATTTCTTCCTTTTGTTTTTCATTATGTATTCTATGTGGTCCCACACTGATACCTTAATAAAATATTCTTACCTCTCATATAGAAGATTTATCGTTGTTTTTAATTAAGAAATCATCAGCTAGTTTGACAAGACATTTTCAGCCTCATTACAAATGTGTTCTTGATTAAATCTCAGGTATATTAAATATCCTGTAAATCAGAGAAGAGTGCTTTCTCTTTTTCTACTCTTCTATAGTAAACACGACAGATATGATGTCAATAGCATGTGCTTAGCATAAGGTACAATAATGGTAATGGGGAGTTGAAAACCATGTAAACCTGCCTTCTCAGAGTGGAACTGAATTCAGTAGCTTCCTCAGCTGGAGAGCAGTTAGGAAAGTGTGGTCTGGTCAACCTAGAAGATTTCTTCTTATACAGAAAGAAAAAAAAAGAAGGCTGGGAAACGTGGTCTTCTCAGGAATGGGCCTTCAGAGATGGGGAGACGAAGGAAGATGGAAAAGTACTAGAAATCAAAGCTGAGCAGAGGAACACAGTGCTGCATGCTGTGTGATGGAGATGCCAGTGCAGAAGAAAAATAGATCAAAAAGGTGTGTGTTTGTGGGGGGATGGTATGTGTGTCTTAGAGACAAAAGGTAAGACATAGGGAGTATGCAAGAAGGGGAGGAGTAAGAAGCACTCAGAGTTTTGCATGTCAACAAAATTGAAATTATAGCTCTAAAAATTAAAAAGGAAATCAAAACCTGATGGCAGGAAAGATAAAACTCATTAATGGACCTTACAGGACCCACCTAAATGCCCTGCCAATATGGCTTAAACAAAAAAAAACAACAACAACCAAAGCAAAAAAAAAAAAAACCTACAAAAATACATTCTTCTCATTTGAAAGATGCATCTTTCTTCTCTCCACTAAACTGGGTGTACCTGAGTAGTCTGACCTTCTTGCCTAAAATGTCTATGGCTGGTTACTTCCCACAGAACCTTTCCATGCTGACATCTCCTCTTTCTCCTTTCTTGATAAACCAAGTTTAAGGTTGTTAAGGCAGTTGAAAGATGCCCTGCACTCTGGTTGTCACTAGAAAGAAACTTGTTTCTGCATCTTCTCTCACACCATTATCTGTCTGATGATGTCTGGCATCTAAAAGCCAAGGACAAGTACCAAGTAGAAGGTGTACAGGTAACAGTAACTGTCATAGACATCTATTCTTCACTCTGGTTTTTTTATCTATTTTAGGTCTTACAGAACCTAAATTTGAGGTACCTTGGAAACCATCTGGTGTTCTCTGTAATAATTCTCCTGGTCTGGTCTGGTCTGGAGTGACTTCTGAATTATTAATAGTACTACTTAACTGCATTCAGGTGATGCTTCAATGTGTTTACCACCTCCAGACTTCCTTCTCCACCCCTTTTACAGAGCATAGTACAATTTCTGAGTGGTGAATATTTTAAATAAGGTTGAACCACCCTGGAATTGATGTTAGCTTTGCTGATGCCTAACAAAAAAGGAGCATACAAGCTGAAAAACACAAAATTGATTTCACATTTGTTTGTAGCAGCATGACATGAAATTGCAATGGATTGGAAACAAAAGGAAGTTCTATGTCTAGAAGAAAGAGGCTGAAAGGATGTTTGGAAGTGATGATAATGGAGAAGTTAACTGATGTCAGAAGTGATTACACAAGAGGCTTCTACGCACTATAGCTGTCTCTCTACAACTATATTCAGCAAAGTTCAGCAATATCCATGTTCTGATGCCCCCAGCTGCCACTGCATTCTTTCACACTTTTACAAATGCTGGTTAACATAACATTTTCCTGCTCTGCTGCTTAAAGGATACATATCAAAGAGATAGCTTAATTTCCAAAAGGCTCTGATGAGTAATATGGAAATAGTGCCACATGGTAAGCTCACTATTAATACTGCGTCCAGTGCATTGTGCTTGAACATGCTTTAATCTGACAGTTTTTATTCCTGCTCTGTGCTTGGGTTATGTTTTTCCTTTGATCAAAATAAAAATAATGGGAAATGGAAAGCACAGCCTTGGTAGAAATATTAATTCATCTTTTCATTGGGACACATAATCCTAAAATACCTGCTCTTTTCTCTATTGACCCTGAATCTTGAACCACACTGTAAATAGAGTTAAATTGGTAGGGTTATATATATTTTTTTTTTCTCGCTCCTCCATCTCTTGCCTACCTGACTCATTACCCTCCTTTAATTTCCCCAGCAAGATAAAACTGAATACCAGAGGTCAGTAAACATCTTAGTTTTCAAATTACAAAAACTGAACTTCGTGCAGGAAAGTCTAATCAACAGAGCTGAGCAGAAAATCTGTGATCCAATGTTTTCTCATAAGAAAATGCATATTTGGACATCATCTAATGGAACAGAGGGAAAGGCAGGACAAAAAAGGCCTTTTCATAAGGTAAAAATTCTATTTAAAAATACTTATGCAGTAATATTCCAATACTTCATTTTGAAACAACTTATAATTTGCTTATTATTTGCGTTAGAAATTTAAGTTGTGGTAATGATAAAATAGCTCTAGGCCATTTCATTATTATATTTTAAGCATTGATTATAAACTTGGTATATTCTTTTACAGTCATAGAATCACAGTCATAGAATCACAGAATGGCTTGTGTTGGAAGGGAGCTTAAAGATGAGCAAGTTCCAACCCTACTGCCCGGTCAGGGAACCTTCCATTAGACCAGGTTGCTTAAAACCCAGTCCAACCTGGCCTTGAACACTTCCAGAGATGGGGCATCCACAACCTCTCTGGGCAACCTGTTCAACTGCTTCACCACCCTCACACAGAATAGTTTTCTCCTGAAATCTAATCTAAATTGCTCCTATTTCAGTGCAAAGCCTTTACCTCTTGTCCTATCTCCTCCCCAGCTCTCCCATATGCATCTTTTAATTACTGACAGCTGTAAGAATGTCTCCCTGTAGCCTTCTCTTCTCTTCTCCAGGCTGAACAGCCCCAACTGTCTCAGTGTCTCTTTACAGGAGAGGAGCTCCAGCCTTCTGATCAACTTAGTGGTCTCCTCTGGACTTGCTTCAACAGGTCCACATCTTTATAGTGTTGGGAACCCCACACTCCCTGTGAGGTCTCACAAGAGCAAAGCAGAGGAGGAGAATCACCTGATGCTAAATATTTAGATATATATAGAAATAGTCAGCATCATAAATGAAACCTGATGCCAGACATTTGATGATATAAAGAAAAGCTTTGACTAAACAAAAATAAAAGCTCTGAATTTGTGTTATGTAGCACTTCAAATGTTTTTTGGTTTCCTTAATTTTAAGCAAACAAACAAACATCACAAAAATAATGTGAAATATCTTCTGGCATGTCCAGTTTTATTCTGAGCCAGCTTTTTTTTATTGGTGAAATTTACCAACACAGCTTCTTGAAACAACATAAATCATTGGAATTACTGGTGGATTAAACAGGATTTGCTTCTCCTTAATTGCACAAATACCATGTGATCACAATGAAAACTTTAATCCTAAAACTCCAAACTCTGATACTCAAAATGATCTGAATTGTGTAGAATGGGGTCACTTTTTAAAATTTTACTTCTACAAGGAAATTATCAGCTAATGGAAATCAGACAAAATGGCAGGCAGCAGACCCTGGCTGACTGCATTTAAAAATCTGAGCCCTTTGAGGAGGGGCCACTTGAATCTCAGCCTTTTGCTTTCTTGAATCCCTGGTGTAATTTTGGGGGTCTGGTGCAACCTCTGTAGCACAGAAAATTCATTGCTGCTAACCAGGGCGCTGAGGACATGGCCTGCAAGAACCAGCTACTGCACAGCGGGCCAGACTCCTCCTCCTCCAGACCTTCCTTAACTTAGGGGGCATTTGGGAGCATTAAGGGATATGGTAAGGAAGAAGACAGGGGAATGCAATTTTCTATATGAAGCTTTCCAAAGTTAGTATAATTAGATGGAACATAACTAGCCTGAGGATGATTTAAACTCATGTGATGCTCATGTGAAATGAGCCCTGGGTCATGATATGCAAAGACAACAGTAAGCAGATCCCAAAATATAAACCTCAGTCTGCAGTACTGTAACAGATAAAACATTGCATTAGGCTCCCACACAAAGCACTCCGTTTTAGACCAGGTTGATTGAATTGAATTAAACTGGGCTAAACTGCATTTTGAAAACAAATGCTTTCACACACTGCAATTTGACTCTTAAAAGATAAAGATATTAATCTGTATTTTGAGAACATAATGTGGGCTTTGCTGAGCTAATTCTGTGCACAGATTACACTGTACATTTTTTACACACCATTAATGGGAATTCAGAGCCCTCAGGGAGAGCTTTCTGTACTGAATCTCCATCTGGAATTAGCACAAGATCTGTCCAACCCTCACAGCAGCAAGAAGGGCCTTGGTCTCAAGGAGACCTGGAGGGACAGAATCTGAAGGAGTAATATCTTTAACTTTAGGGTACCAGAGATGGATCTAATAGCCCTGGTGTTTGTGCTACCTTCAGACCTTAAATCATCCCTTTCAGTTGATATATAAGGCCAGATTCTCTAGTGTCCTCTGGCTGCTTTGAACTGTTACTGTAAGGCAACAAGCCAGAAGCTGAAGTTGTCTCACTGATTAAACCAAATTTATAGTTGTTTTTCCACTGCAAGAAAGACACAGATATCTGAACCATGATTTACAAAGACTGAGAGAAGAATATCACAACATTATCAACCTTTAATGATGATGGAAACGGTAAGCTCCCACAAGCATTTTCCCTAGACGTATAGAAATAGAATGGTTATCCCCTCTATGGACTGGGAATCTTGTGTACATAAAATATTTGGGAAAGATATGGTCCTCTGATACTGCGTTTTGTTCACCACAACAACTAAAACCTGGAGATGGTGGGTGGGGGCAAAACATTTATCTCTTCCTTATCTTCCTGGCCTATTCTAAAGAAAACAGCTCTGCATTTTCAGGGCTATCCTACATGTTAAAAAACTTCTAACCAAGACTCCAAATCAATAACAACTGTCAAAAATATTTTTCCCAGACAAGTAACTGAACCTTCTCTAAAATATCAGCAACACCAGAGATTGTCTATAGGGCCAGGTTATACCTGCCAATTCCCTTTCACTCTGATACAGCATGCACTTACCTTGTCCTTCTGTTTACATCTCTGTTTGGGAAAAGAGAAGTTCCTGGTGTTGCTTTAGATTCTATTTTAAACTGTAGATGAGGTCATAATGTCGGGCTGTGAATCTACTAAGATAACATTACTAAATGTTTTTCAGCCAAGCACTTCCATCTCACCAGTGACAGACCCTCTCTTGCAGAACCAGTGGGCCTTTTTCCCACTCTGACATACTTTAAATTCTGGGGGAAATCTGCAGGATAAGAATACAGTTTGGAGACTGCTGTTTATTAAAAGACCTAACAGCTAACTGAGCCAGACCCTGTTGTACCTGGCATTTCCTAAGGCTGTCAAAAGGACTAGTGACGCCCTTTATCCCTTACCCCTGGAACAAGGGTTTCACCACGCTGTGTTTCACAGCCTCGGGGAGCTTTGGTAGTCGATTGCAAATGAAAGAAAAGTTCAACGAGTTAAAAGTATCCCGAATACAACACAGCTTCAGAGGTGGCAGAAGACAATGAAAGTTGATGTCTACTGTGTGGCTCTTCTGTGCATAAGGAAGTTTTTGTCAGGAAGAGTCATCAGCCCTTGAGATGCTTCAAAGTAAAAGTATTTCAGATATGTCCTCTCAGCTAGCATTGCTCACTAAATTCCTGTAAACCCTGTTTGTTCTTATGTCCCATTGCCAGGCTTTAGGCAAATACTCCATCCATTTGATTGCAAGACAACAGAAATGGCCAAAAATGGCCAAGAGGCACTATGGAGTCTCCTGCTCCTCCGACCACAAAAATAAATCAATGCTTCTGGAGACAGCATGCCACAAGTAAGTATTCTGCTTCATTTGTAAGGTTTGCCTGTGAGTATTAAGATTCTTCCTCTGGTATTTGTATAATGGTTCAATTCCTTTTTATCTGATGCATTTTCAAGAAAGGTATTACTGTATTTAAAACAGAGTATTATAGCTCTTCCCCTCTGAAATAAGAAATTAGCTTGTGGTACCAGTAAGACTTTGTGGGAAGAGGATGGGGGAATAACATTACAGTTAGAACAAGCATCATAAAATACCCATACTTGCAATTTATGTCTATGTTGACTCATCATGGATGAGCTGAAGGATATTTTTTATCTGCAGCATTTGCTTCAATCCATGCATATGATGAGTCCAGGTCTTGTTATGAACATGGCATGTTCACCCACAGGTATTACTAGTTTCCCTTTGGAAAGCAGGACAGGCTGGCATTTCTAATTGTATCTTATTGACAGAAAAGGCTCCTAGGGATTGAGAGCCAACTACCAAACCCATGGTAACAAACCCATGGTACCAAAGCCATGCTTGTTTTGGAAAAACAAAGAGAGGAGTCATAAATGGCATACAATGGAGAGAGAAACAAGCAAGCTTTCCTGACTGAAAACTTTAATGAATTTTGAATGTTGCAGTGTAAAGGAGAAAGGAGTGCAATATGCTTTGTATTTAGAAAGGAGGCTTCAATAACATGTTTAATGCAGCATCCCCTTTTACCACAAAATTATCTGAATGTTCTCTCTCATGTGAAAGTATTTTTGCCTTCAAGTTTCCAGCTTTTTGCATCATTGATACTGCTTCAAAAAACTTTTTGTTTTATTTATTTTTTTTTTTTTCTCAAGGAGCTCCCAGTTCTAAAAAGACATCTCTGAAAGATCAGTGAAGATTGAGAGTTGAGGGACTGTGAGAGCTCCACAGGAATTAATCTTAGTCATGAAAACATACGGATGAGAGGTACGGTAGACATTATTTTGCCAGTGGCTGGAGAACATAAACGCAAAACAACTGTCCAGCTTGTCAGAATTACCACGCATGAATATCCATGAGTGGATATTTATTATAAAACATTGTTATGTTTAGGGCTGCTAATCTCACTAGGAAGACTTCAGAAAATGTTGTGTTTTGAAATAATGCTGATGGTATTTGCTATTCTGTAGCCCACTGCTCTATCAAGCATCGCTAGCAGATATTTTGACAGGTACTGTGGATGTAAGAAAGAGATCAAGGGGCAAATTGGTGTGTGGTACTCTGTAAATTCACAGTTATTCAGAAGGTATTTTGACTTTCGTAGGAACATCAACCTGCTCACAAGAAAAACTTCAAGTGGTACTCGTGGCAAATATTCTAGATTCTGTGATTCTACTCAAATGGGTCAATTTAGAGGAGAGTTTATTTTTTAAGTGTGAGAAGTGTTCCCCTGGCCCTTTCTGAGTGAACATTATTATTCTCATTTGATATATTTTTTTATTTGGCATTCTAGTGTCTTATTACAAAAGTCAGGACTAGAGTGGTTTAATTTTCCCTGGTTTTTGGCTTTCTATGAAGTAAAAACAGTACCTTTTGTTTTGCATGAAATTTGGAAGGTTAAGTTATTCAGGTTCAGCTATGGGTATTGTAAAATCAGTTTTTCCTAGGCTTGGTGGCAACAGAAGTCTCTGACTCGGAAAAAGCATTCAATGCACAAGAAACATTGCTAGTGAGGAGTCCAACAGGGACTGCAGGAATAAGAACATGGCTTTGAGTTATGGCTACAAAGGTCCTTGTGGCCACTTCTGTTATTCCAGTACAGCTCTCAACTAGAGTGTGAAAGCTTCAGGATTCAGGGTCCCTTCTGCTTAAGCATTAGTAGGTTACCTGGTATAACAAGGCTGGGACCCCTGTGTGACACAAATCTACATTTACCTGCTGACCCCATTTGAGGAAGTTTTAATGGTGATGGGTAAAGGGTTGGGATGATCGATCTCAGGACAAGAAGCTTCCCCAGCAGTTCACTGTGTCTGCTGGAAACAGAGGCATGTTGTGGGTTTGTACGGTCTGCATGTGGCTTGGTCCAGTCATTTTGCAGCAGGAGAAGAAGCCCCTTGTTCAAAAAACGAAGATAGAAAGTGAAGGACAAGCAATGGCACTGCATGTCTGACAAAAGCAACTATTTTATCTTTGCAGGAAGAGCCCAGGGAGAGGTGCAGAGAGCAAGACAAATCTGATGAGCAGAGGAACTGTGAGAGCAGGCAAGGAGAATGAGAGATAGCACACGGACAGTTTGAGAAGGAGAGAAGGTGCAGATAAGGAGCCGTATCTATCTAATAGATATTCTTCTCTTAATTCTAATGGAAATTCTATCTCCCAGAGCCTGTCAGTGGAAACCTAATCCACCTCTAAGGGACACACAGCATTGCTCAAAGCAGAATTCAGATGATGACAAGGTCATTTTCATCTCATCTGCTCTAATGCATATCCCAGCACCTTCCTTCCCCCCTCGCTTCCCCTTCCATGCACAAGCTGAGAAAGGAGAGGAGAAGCTGAATGACAAGTAACATTTCTACGACACCCAGCATAATTCAGGGATGGCTCTTCTGCTGCTGAGGAGAATTTAACTTTGCATTTCCAGCAACTATTTGTTCAGTGCAACTCCTTGGTCACCTGTAGAGCCCCAAAGAAACAACAGAGTAGCTACTCTCCAGAAAAGCAAAGTTTAAAGGGCTGGCACATGAAGTACCTTTTCCTGTCTTCTGAATGGAAAGTAGAGACTGTATTGCAACCGGGTCTCAGTTCCGTGCTAACCCTGTTTAAAGGGTGGACCAGATGACCTTCTGAAGTACCTTCAAACTCAATAACACTGTGATCTCCTTAGCTATATGAGATAGATAAACAGATATATGCACACATGCATGTGGACACATATATACTTGAAGTTCTTTGCCTAGAAAAATAGACCACACATATGAAGACCAAGCACATGAACAATTTCTCTGTGCCTTAACTTTTTTGCCACAGGTCAAATATTAAGAAACAGTGGTCGCATTTCCCGGAATATCTGATCACCTCACAAAATCAGGAAGAAATATCTGTCTTCACTTATTTCATCAGTTTCATAGAATTTACATATTTCCCCGATTTGTTGCAAGTTAGTTTCTTTGCATCTTCTTCCACTGGGCTACAACAATCTTTAAAAAAAGAGTGACCAGATGTTCAGCTGTGCTGATAAAATAGTCACCTCTACACAAAAGAGGTACTTATTTATGGAGAAAAGAGTGTTTAGGCTCTAGCACAGTCTCACAAGAAGCAGGTGGATTCACCTCCAGTTGCACCCAATGAGCAAGCACAGTGGCTTATCTTCTCAAGGGACTTGAGACTTACACTAACTGTTGTGAGACATATAGCAGCTGTCTACCATAGCAACATGCAAATTTACCTGCAACTGCTTTATGGTCTGTTCCAGGAGAACTTGCTTTTTTTTTTCCTCGATGTCAGAAACAAAAGTCATTCCAACCTACCACTCCCATCACTGAAGTTCTTCTCATTAGATAGGTTTCACTTCTTTCTACCTGAGGGCCAACACTCAGCTTTGTCAGATAAATGGTTCTTGATTATTTGTGGAACATTTCTGCAGCAGGACAAAAAGTCTGCCACTGATAAAGACTAGCATTTCCAAAGCAGGAAAAGCATCCTAATCTTCAACAGCGGTGTGTCTCGAAAGACAGGTGTCTGCCAGGGAAAGCTGGAGCCTCCCTTGGAATGGAGAATGTAAAACCCCTCCCTCCAAATTATTATAATTTTGAAATTAAGAGGCTTTCAGGCAAAGATATGGGAATAGGAATAACAGTTCTTTACTAGGAATATTAAAAATAAAAATGTAGTCGTAAAAAAAAGCAAACATACAAAAAAACCCACTGACAGAGTCAGAATACAACCTGACACCCTGTTGGTCAGGTTGTTGGTAGCAGTCCATTTAAGTCCTCCTGGAGTGACAGATATGGTTCTGTTGAAGCAATGATCCTGTAGCAGGGTGTAGTTTTCTCCAAAGGCCCAGTGGTGGTGAGATGGGTCTGGTCTTCCTCTGGGAATCCAGTGGAAACAGGCTGTCCTGTTGTTCTGGTGTTCTGAATCTCAGGTTTTATCCCAGTAGGAATGCTTGGTTTGTCCCCTTGGGTGGAGCATCTCACAATGGGAGGCTGTAATTTTATCAGTCTTGCAGTGAGCCTTGATGGCACATTAATAGATGATATCCCCCAGAGGGAGGATGGGTCGTGGAAGAGATAAAGAAAACACCTCCCCAACTGGTTTCAACAGATGGCAATAGAATACATACTTTTGGTTACATCTTGCATTGCAACCCAAGACACTGTGACAAGTGAAGTCTCTGCTATTTCCTTTTCTTCTAGACTCATATTTTATCTAAATTGTTGCACTTGTTTTTTCCTTAGCTTTACTGTAAGGACACTTATATGGATCTTCATATCTTGCTAATCCTGACCTTGCTGTGCTGAATTATCTTCTTTGTTTGGCTTTGGACCTGCCTTGTCACTATGACTGCTGAGCTGAAGGATGATCCTGGTTATCCTCACTAGGCTTGTTCTCCTTGCTTTGCTTCACTACTGGGGGACCGTGATCTTGCTGTGAGACCACTGCACCTTCTGCCCTGTTCCCACCACTCCTGGGTCCCCTTCTCTTCAAGAGCAGCCTGCTCCTGCTGGACAGGAGTTAGATTTAAAGTGCAGAGATGGTCTTATGACAAAGACTGACAAATACTCAAAATGTGTGTGGTCAGAATGAGTCACGTTTGGTCAAACAGTTTACAGTGAACGGGATACTGCACTGTAGCTCTGCAGCCATACTGTCCTGCCACACCCCAATTGGGGTTTAGACTATCAGACACAGCAACTCTCTCTCCCCCTGAAAATCTTTGAACTCCTCATTTGTCTGGTGCATGCCTACAGCCATTTATTAGTCACATATGGCCATAGATCATTAAAGCACAACCTGATTACATCAGCTGCTTCTCTTTGCTAATGATCTCCAGGATCAAGCTCAGCTTGACAGATGCAGAAGTACTAACGACAGTGATGAAAGAGCACTTGGCCCTGGCAATCTGAGCGTGGTGGGGGGAAGGAGAGGATATTACACAATTTTTTTTTGAATTATTAATAAGAAGTCACAGTTCTGTAACCATCATGTTAATGGCAGATCCATCTGTCTTGTTAGGGAATCTGCTACTGAAAGTGATCTTGGCAACAGCTCAGGGAAGTGAGGTGGGAATGCTTTGTAGTTTTCTCAGTAATCCTCTAATACTAATCTCAATGTGGGTTCAAGGAAGCACCAACCCCATAGTGTAGGCTAAAGAATTGATATACCCACTAAAGCATTACAGCCCAAGTATTGTATGACTAATATGGGTTTGACAAGGATACAGGTGTGCCTACATTTTTGAACAGTCTAGTAGGAGGCTAAATAAGTACTAAGTAAGTGTCTGAAAAATCCCTATAAATTTACAGGCCTCTAGGGGATGATCTTACTTCTCTGAGTGCTGTCCATGTTAGGTGTGGGTTACTTTTATGGCTCCATTTTATCTAGAGACACCCCATGGGTGGCATTTGGGGTTAATGGTGGGTTTCATCCAGGCATCCTCAAGATACCCCATTCTGTGACCCTGTGGAGCCATGACATGGTTGAGTGAAGAGACCAAGGGTGTTCCTCAAGGTAGCTGTGCCACATCTGCCCTCATTGCTGAACAGCTGGAACTCCAGCTGCCTGGGAAACCTGCAGGTGTCAAGGGGAACACTGAAAACTGCTGAAGCAGGGACTGAAGGGCTGGTATAAGTTCTGGTTTACCTCAGTCAAAGCCCTTCTGGCTTATTGAAAAAGAGCAGAATAGAAATAATAAAGACCTATCCTTTGCAATTTGATAATCACAGAATGCTCCAGCTGGGTTTTTGCAGGGACTCTGGATCTCTCTGGTAGGCATGCAGAGAGCTGATAGCCTGTCGTGCCTTATAATCTGTGGTATCCAGAGCAGAGCTCTCTCTAAAGAAGTATGTGTGAATAGTGTGGCATCAACCTGATCAAGTAACTCGTAACAGTGATTGCAGTAATTTGCACTTATCACTCTGTGTCAATGTTAAAAGACTAAAATTGAAGGTATCAGTACTTCTATCTTTTACTATTCCTCTCCTCAGTGATTATTTTCATGCTCATACAGTTAGCATGGAGGTCAGAGAGATCATTTCCTTAACTCATTTTTCATACGGCTTTTGCCCTATATCTTAACTCAAGGCACTCCAGATCACACAATATTCTCCATGAAAAAGTATTGATATTGGCCATAAACCAGAAATCCATGCTTTCCTTTATAGTAACTGTCCACACGGTCATAATGAAAGGTACAGTTACCACAGTATCTTCCTTGCTTCCTCCTGTACTGTCCCTCTCTGAGTCCTCTCCTAGGTGAGTGAGTCCTGTAATGTGTCCTTGGGGAATTCACTAGCTCCAAAAGGAACAGACTGGATATGGGCTGAGTTCCCATGGAGGGTGATGCTCTCCCCACTGACAAATACAGTTCTGAATGAAGTGACTTGGAGCAGCTCTCACTCATAGCACTTTGCAGCCAGCACAGCAGCATGTGGGAGTTTGGTGCTCTGATCCAGCTGGTCATGACCTCTTGCTCTGAATATTCCTGTGTAAAGGAAGATTCAGGTACATAGCTCTATCTGCACGAGGAGACATCATTCTCTTTTCAAGGTGATTTTGGGTCACACAACCGTAGTAGTGAAAGAAGTTGGATGCAGAGCCAAGAACTTGCCTGTCAGTCCCCTTTGAAAAGCAAGATAGCAGGCTGGTTGTTTCAGCTCTCTGCTTCACTCGGGAAAGTCTCATATTCCTCTGAGAGTGATCACCTTAGCTTATAAGAACAGAAACACAACTATAATTAATAGAAATCACTACTTAGAAAAAGACCCAAAGAGTAAGCCATGCCAATAGCGTATAACTTAGAAGACTCATCAACACTTAATTAATAATGGAGGCATAACAAAATTACACGTATTTACAGCTGCAAGAGGCAGTGTCAATGCAAAGCTAGACCTATCTGAATTCGCTCTTACTTCTAGTAGGAGTGTTGTAATGTTTCATGGAAAAGATTTGAATTAAACCAACCCAAATCTTGACCCAATCCCATACCTTTAATTATACTGTGTGAATATACATGAAAGGTGCACTTAAGATACTATGTTCTGTTGTTATGGCAACTGATATTTTAAAAAGGGATGATGAGAAATAAGCAAAGGAAAGCTACATGGAAACAAATGCATCATGTTGTTATAGCGACCTTTTAATTTCAAAGAGGTTGGGAATTACCTGTGTGGTAAGGATTGCTGGGAACCTGCTCCCAGGTGTGGTTGAGGTGGGCCAGAGAAAATCATGTTAGATTGAAGACTGTATTTTGGTTGAAGTTTAACTCTGGGAATTACAGGGTATTTTTTACATAAGACAATCAGTAACTTTAAGCAGAAACGATGGGTTCAGTTCAGTCTTGTCAATTTGCCAGGTTGCTGTTCTGTGACATTTGTAATACTTCCAAATTGGTTTGCTTTCTGTATCAGTCTTTCAGAAACATATTTACATGCAGGGTCGACAAGATTTGTCTTAAAGTCACTTAAAGTCATGAGATTCCCTGGGAAGAAACATGTACATATATATATCCCTGGAAGGGTTTAAGACCAGGTTGAATGGAGCTCTGAGCAATCTGATCTAGTGGAAGGTGTCCCTTCCGTGTGGCAGGGACATTGCAACTAGAGCATCTTTAAGGTCCCTTCAAATCATTCTATGGTTCTATTTTATGTATATATATACATATATATGTATGTATGCCTGTCTTCCTCAATCTTGTTTTAACTACTCCCAAGTGCCAATCAGTTTGTGTCATCTCTTCCCTCCTCGTTGTCTTACACCTCTCCTGGCTGTTTCTTTTTACCATCCTTTCTCCCAGGGTCATACTCAACCTGAGATAACAAGCAATTTTGCACCTGGGAGGGGTGGAGCAAAATTTACAGGAATCTTGAGCTCTAAAGGGCTATTACATATCTAGTAACAATTCCAGCCTCTTTGCTGATTTTGCTCAGCAAACGTGACAAAACAGAATGGGGGAAATGCAGTCCTGAGGAGAGCTATTGTGTGAGAATGGAACCAAGGCAGTAATTACACTTAAATATATAATGAGACTTCAGCCACTGTATACGAGAATGCTCTGAAATCACCCCATTAACTATGAAGTGATAAAAAAAAAGTCTTGCAGAGCGCTACTCAGTCACAAGCCACAGGACCAATACTGCAACCAAGAATAACTTCATCACCTTGTGAAGCTGCTGTGAGAGGAAAATTAGGACCCAGTGCCTTCTCTTGCTTCACATATCTGCTGGGCACAGATGTGTTGGGAGAGAGGAGAGCATGGGGGATGTTGCTTCCCATTCTCTCTGCCCAGCTCACCAGAGGTGCTTGCAGGATGTTTATGACCTGGTCACAGCCAAGCAGTACCCTCTTCTTTTTTTTTTTTTTTTTTTGCTTTTCCCTAGACAACAGATGTTTCTGCCTCCTATTGACATAGCAGGAAACTGGTTATTCTTATGCAAATAGGGGCTTGCCTCAAAGCTGCAGCCTGTTTTCTTGCTGTTGGCAATGAGGAGTGATTTTCAACTCTCTGAGGGAGATCATAGCTGGTGAGGATGCATTTCAGACCTGGCCCTTCCAGGTTGGTGGGTCACTTGGAAGCAGAGGAGGAGCAGGAATATAGCACTTAACCTGCCTTCTTTACAAAAAACAGTTAATTCTAATTCTGGAAGCCAGTAGAAGAATGTGAACATTTGCAAATTCAGCCTACATGGATGAACAAGGCCCTACAACACAGGGGGACAGGGATGACAGCTTATCTGCAGAGATAGCCAAAGGGCTGTGTCTATTGCACAGGTGTGTGGTGGAGCTGCAGAGCTGGGGAAGAATACTCTGGGCTCCTGGAAGTTTGGAACTGTGTCAGTCACAGAATCACACAATACACTTGAGTTGGAAGGGACCCACAAGAATCATCAAGTCCCACTGCACAGGGCAACCACAAGAGTCACACCATGTGCCTGACACCATTGTCCAAAGGTTTCTTGAACTCTGTCAGGCTTGGTGGTGTGACCACTTCCCCAGGGAGCCTGTTCCTCTGTGTGAGGAGTATTTTTTGAATTTTGAACAGATAATGCAACACACGGACTTAGTAAACACAAGGAGCGCAACACGAGGAGTTAGCCAACAATATAGGTGAGATTTACTTCAGCAGGGTTTTGCTGTGCAAACATGTAGTGTAAACTATGTTGAAGCTTCTCAAAAGGACTTTCTTCCTTCTTAAACTTGTTCACAGATGAAACAAATCACCTCTGGAGGTTCTTATCTCACTTCAGTAGTGAGAAAATATAGAGAACTGGGAAAGAAACCCTGTTTCTGGGTGCTGGCTGGGCAGGAACTAACTCATATATTCTCAATATGGCCTACTTGAGCCTCATTAGAAAGCACTCAGCCTAAGAGAAGGGTTTCCAATGGGAAGATGTGCTTGCCTTGGGTACCAGCATCATCACTGGAAACTGCTGGAATCTTATCTTTGCCAGGCTCAGGTACAGCTCAGCTTTGAGGCACCTTTGGCTCTGCTGTGGGTTTCAGAGGGTCTTTGAAGCTCCTGAGGGCCTGCACAATACCTGTTAAAATGTTGTGCATACCGAGCGCAGGAGCACAGAAAAGATCCTTAGGGCTGTGCTCTGGATCTGGACCTCAAGAAAGATTAGGAAGCAAATAGTCCAGTCTCAGAAAGCACAGCAGAACGAAAAACCCAAAGTGTCTGAAATTTTTTTATTCATTGTGGTTTGTCCCCCTGCCTTGGCTTTTTCTATTAGCACAGGCATTTATGTGGAAAAATTCGTTTCTCTTCAGATATAGAGCTGGGGATGCCAATGTTAGTTCAGTTTTCATTTATTGTTTGTCAGTAGTAACAGCCAGCATTTGTTTAAATGTGGTAAGTGGTTTGGGTTTTTTTCATTTAAAGTCTCAAACAATGATTCTTATTCAAGGTTTGTTCATTTTCTACCAGAAACCGTATAAGTAAAAAACCAATTTTCCAATCAGCTCTTTGTCTTGCTCCTGCATCTTGATATCTGTGATTAATTGACTTTCATACATGCTTCTCTTTACATTCAAGACAGCAGTGATTTTACATTTTCCCATTTTTCCCAAGTCATCCAACACTTCCTTCTATTGCCTCACTCCCTTGGGTCAGAGTACCAGGTTTATACAACTTAAACCCTTCTCAAAATCAGCACAATGCTATCACTTTGCTTATGGAGATACAGAAATATCCATTTCAGTATGTCTATACTTTGTACTGATAGAAATAATCCTACCCCATTTCAGGCTAGTTCCTTCTAGGGACTGTATTGTTGTAGCAATTGCTTAAGAAAAAATCACATCAGCAACCAAAAATAAGTAATTCACCACTGACACTGAATACAAAACTCATCATGAGGTAGGTGGTGGAAATGGTGGTTCTATTTTGACCATTTGGCAATAACCTAAAGTTGAAAATAGGCACATAAATGCCCTTATCACACTGAACCTAGCTCCAAGATTTGGAGAGATTTCACTGGAGAAGAGATGAATCCCTCTTTCCTTTTCCTTCCTCTGCTAAGCCCGAGGACATCCTTGACTGGAAATATAAGGCTAGCTTCAAGTATAAATGGTAGGAGCATTGTTTGCATTTCTGTTTGTTTACTGAGACCTTGAAATGCCTCTACAGAACAGC
Source organism: Donacobius atricapilla (assembly GCA_013397315.1). Classification (NCBI taxonomy): domain Eukaryota; kingdom Metazoa; phylum Chordata; class Aves; order Passeriformes; family Mimidae; genus Donacobius; species Donacobius atricapilla. Next base: position 1,316,977 of record WBMY01000382.1, read on the forward strand.
CTGCTCTCAGAGCTACAGAATCTATTAAATTCCAACACCTCTTCTCTCTAATCAGAACTGAAAGATTGACTTCAGAAAACAAATGAGATTTTATTTTGTCATAATGGTGTTTCATATTTAAATCACCAAGTTTAAAAGGAATTGCATAAAAAAAAAATTAGGGAAAGAAAGAGAAAAAAAAATGTCCTGAATATTTAATGATCCTCAGCAAACAATCTGTCCAAAGAAATAAAGATTTCTTTGCCAGTCTGAACAAATGATCTATAATCTTGTTCTACTTGGTGAGTGTTCCCATCCCCTCACAGCTCTGCCTTGTAGAGCTTCTAGGAAACCTCGTGTAAAGAATTCTTGTTCTTACTGCACCCCCTCCTTCCCCACACATTTTCAAGGTAGAGTTTAGCGGAGCACTTCTTGCACAGACTGCTATTACCTTCCAGGAATAAGTTCATGTACTGGTTTGAAAGCAAAACCAGTGAGAGGCTCCAAGTCAGAAATAAAATTTAATTGGAGGGGGGAAAAAAAGTAAAATAAAATAAGTTAAATAATACAACCTGTTAGTCAGGGCGCTAGTAGCAGTCCGGATGAAGTGGTCTCGTTAAAGCAGTGATCCTGTAGAAAAGTCCGGTAGCTCCTGTCCTCTGGGAATCCAGCGGGTTAAGGGCCCCTTGTGCTATCCCGGTTTATATCCAGGTGGGACTGCTTGGCTCCTCCCCATGGGAGGAACATCCCACAATGGAATGATGTAATTTTATGAGTCCTGCAATGGGTCCTTGATTGCCCATTAAACAGAGATAACTCCCGGATGGGAGTTACCCATGAGTCAAACAGCACAGCATGAATGGGCCCATTAACAGAACATAGTCCGGAGGGTGGGGACAAGGGAAACACTGCCCCACCTGGTTTCAACAGTTCATGAAGATGGTGATAGAATACATACCTTGGGCATATCGTACATTGTAACCTAGGACAGTTCAGCATTTCCAAAAGGGGCTCAAATAACAGGTCACATAGGTGTTCAGCTGAGTTCAGGACTAGAAGGGGCCTGCAAGGGACCTTGGGAAATCCGGTCTGTCTCCCCACCCCTCTCTAGACCAGCTTTCAGATTTCAGTAACTCGGCCTAGCTCCTGTTCCAGCAGCTGGGCCACTGACATTTTTTAGTCCACTCCTGATATGAGCTATTTCTTTAAAGGCCTTCTTCAAAGGTTTCTCAATTCTTCTGACCTTTTGCACTGCTCCCTGAAGAAGCCTTAGGGCTATGGGACCCACTGCTGAGTTATTGCTCCTGTGAAATATCCATTCCATACAGTGATGACACCTTCATGGAACAGACTTCAGGGTGATTGAGTATGGACAAATCAGAACAAATCAGAGGAATGTAGTCCTATGTGTTGTTTTCCTCATGCCAAGGTAAAAACATTAGTTTGAAGAAGGCTGCATCTAATAAATTTCATTTTAGTTTTGCACTGGTTAGATGGTCCCCAAGACATACATAAATAGAAGATCATCTTCTTCCTAACTCTGTGTCATGTTCACTGAATTCCTCCTGCTTCTGGCATAGGGAATTAGCTTTTACTACTGAGTTTGCTGTTTGCCTTTGCCATTCAGCAGAGGGAGAACTACAGGGTCTGTAATGCACATGCTCATATACATCGGCCTTGTTTCAGTGAGTTTCCTGCTAAAAAAAACCAGATAGCCTATTTGTTTGAAAGTCCTCGTAATAAGGTAGTTTTGACCTAAGGTGGTGGTAAAAGAAGTACTGGCAAGATTTCCTGGTGCTAGTTACAAGGATGTGTGACTAGCCCTGAAAGTCCTGCTGAAAGCATGTTGTGGTTTAAGACCAGCTTAAAATGAGGGAAATGAAGCATCACACAGCTGCTATCCCAATCTCCGTCTCTCCCCTCAACCAAGGGGAATTGGGGGGGAGTCAAAATAAAACTTGTAAGTTGAGGTAAGAATAATTTAATAGGGAGAACAAAAGCCATAGACACAAGCAAAGCAAAGCAAGGCAAAGAATTAATTCACTGCTTCCCATGGGCAGGGGGCTGTTCATCCATTTCCAGGAGAGCAGGGCCCCACCACACATAGCAGTGACTTGGGAAAACAAATATCATCACTTTAAATGTCCCTGTCCCCCCCGCCTTCCTCCGTCTTCCCCCCACTTAATATACGGAGCATGATGTCATTTGGTGTGGAATATCCCTTTGGTCAGGTGGGATCACCTGTCCTGGCTGTGTCTCCTCCTAACCTTCCATACACACCCAGTCTCCCCACCAACGTGGCAGTAGGAAAACAAAAAAGGCCTTGTCTCTGTGTAAGCCCTGTTCAGCAACAGCAAAAACATTTCTATATCATCAACGCAGTATTCAGCAGAAATCCAAAACACAGCCCCATACCAGCCACTGTGAAGGAAGTTAACTCTACCCCAGCCGAAACCAGCACAATGGGGATGTGCCAGCCACAGAGCACGTCAGACTAGGGAGGGAGCTCTGTGACACTCAGACTGGAACAACAACGTTACAGAAGCTTATATAAATGTTCTGGGATTAGGGCAAAGCTTTGCAGAATACAACAAGAGATTTAATCAAAATTGACATTTTCCAGGATAATTGAATGACAACAGAAGCAATTGCTGCTGCCAGCCGTGGAGTGGAACACAAACCAAATGTGTGTTTGTGGTGGATTTTAACAGCCAATTATTCAAGTTCTCAAGCTTCCTTTCTCTGGAAGAATGAAGGGTACGACAGGAGGACACACCTTCCATGTGTACTGTTTCTCAGGCTTTCCTTCCATCACGGGCAATACTGGAGAGAGGATTACATGACAGAAAAATCTTTGCTTGGTGTGTTCCAACATGGCAATTCTTTTAATTACTGGATTCATCAGCTGCCCCAGAGAGGATTCATTGCAGTCAGCTTAGAAAATATCATTTAATTGTGATTAAAAATGTCTGGACTAAAGCTTCAAGACACCTGAAGGTGCACAACTAAGTAATACACACTGAGTATTACTAACTCAATACTGCGTAATACTACTTTATTCTGTAGGAAAACTTCATTGCTTTTCTCTAGTATCATTTCAGTGGGCAAAGCCCTGCTGGCAATATTTTTCAACATGGGCTGCAACTGCAACCCAGCCTCCTCCTCCAAAACAGAGGTTCTCTGACTGTGTCTGACAGAGCACACAGGACTGACTGCCAACAGCAGCTGCCTCCTCACATGTTTCTGGCTTCTTCTCTTCATTTCCATCAGTTAGAAATGGTTACAAATACATTTAATTGCTCTCATGATGTATCCTTACCATACAGGCAATTACTATCATTGGCACAGGAATGTACTCTTCAGCGAATAGAAAAGGCAATAGCTATACCCTCACAGATTGTAGTTCTGATGGTCCACAAAAGCTCTGTGGCAAAAAAAGAGTAAAGTCTCAGTATTACTGCAAAGGACCCCTGCTATAAGGACATCATAATTAGCTGGTAGTGCTTAATCTTTTCAAGTCACTGGCTCGTATCAGTGCAAATACCCTTTGGGTTTCTGGATGTCTGACAGACATAATAAGGGCTCTAGGTTCATTAATTCTCATGTTAATAATGTTTTTAATTTGTTGTATTCATTTCATAACTAATATTTGGCTTTCAAAGCTGCAAGTATAATGTCTCCCTTTAAGGAAAGCAGTCTGGAGAGAAAAGCCAGTAATTGCATGATTTGTATGTCAGCTACACTTACTTGAAAGAGACCAGGAGAGAGAAATTATTTTTATTTCTTTCAACATCACAAACTCAAGAAATAGGCAGTAGAGGCAAACTGCATCATCTTTTTCTCACACTTAGCTACTGTGACTGTACACGTTTAACTCTTTGGTCCTCACATCCAGGACATGTAATGTAAACCTTTCCCATCAAGGCCTTCTCTTGCCCCACAGACAACACACCTGGACTTGGATTAACACTGAACTTAATTTGTCAGAAATGAAGAACCATCTGAGGAAAAAGTTGTTCAAAGGCACAAACATTTTCTCAAATCTTCTTGATTCTGAGATTTATTTGCCCTGACTCCAGCTTCCCTTGAAAACTCCAGAACAACCTTTCTTACAGCCCATGTCACCTTGCCAGTAGTTCCAAAAATCTGTGTGCAGGACAAGAACTGCTGTGAAGTGGGAGTATCCCAGCCACTCCGGTTCCTTTGGCTTTGTCTGTGTTCTCCATGGTGAGGAGGCACGAGAGTGCAGGAATGAGAGAGCTGACTCTACAGCACTGAGGACTGGAATAACAACATTGAGTGCTTGGCAGCAAACACAGGGGATGTTCAGGTTAGCCCAAGGTAAAAGGGCAATGACTTGAAACATCATTTATTATTTTATTTCTGCTGTAGGGAATAGGAACTGTCAACAAATGCTTGTGACAATTGATTTCACAACAGTAAGAGAAATACAATATTTTAAATGTCATTTTTCAGCAGACATGGATTATAGAGTAACTGAATTTCGTCATTGAAGGAAAAATAGACATAGGATGATTTATTCTCTATTGCTAGTGGTCTTTCTGCAGACCTTTACAAATAGAAGTAAAAACCTCTTCTTCACTTCAGTCTGTGTGACTTCCACTGCTGTGCTGAGTAGAGGTGGACTGTCATCCAAACCCCTCAAGCCCATGCCTCACTTCCAAACCCAGTCATGTGGATAGAAAAACACAGGGATACGTTACAGCTTCTCCTCCAAAATATGCAAAAAATATATATGTGAAAAAGCATTAAGAACATTCCCTTTCCTCTCACACTCAGCCCTCTCACACCAGGTCAGCAGTCTGCAATCAAACCTCCAAGGATTATCATCAAGATAATCTCCAAGAGTTATTGTCAACTTGTGCAGCTCTCCAGCCTGAGACTGTTGGAATAGGTCAAAGAACCGTGGAGATTGATCATAACACAGGCTTGCCAAAAGACATGCATTTAGCATGGAGCAGCATCCCTAGCACAGTCCAGATGGCTCTTTGAAGAGCTTTTATTATGCTTTGTTCCATTGCAACAACAGCTCTCAATGGCACTCTTGTTTTGTTTTCTTATCAGGCTCTGGAGAGTAGGAAGCGCATGATTCTGCTGTGTTCCTCATATATACAGTTCAACTACAAACCTGTCACCCTCTTGTTCCCAGTGCAATGTGTTAAACATGCTATTAATAGATGGCTGTTTACAGGATCAGAGAGAAATAGCTCTGGCGTTCAGCATCCCTAAGGGGTAGCAAATGGTCCCAGCAGGAAAATGTCAATTGAGTTTTGTTTTCCTGGTGTGGCCAGGCTCCTTTCAGCCTGTGAGTGAACTGCAGCCTCAGCAAATGCACGATCTCATCACAGCAGGGGCCTCCCAGATTTTACTCAAAGTTTGGATTTGCATCATCATGGCTACAAGAAGCAATAACTGGTTATTCTGGCAGTTCTAAACCCACAGATGTGCAAACAAGCCAGGCAGTGTTTTAATGTGCATTTCCATTATGCTCTATTCAACTGGAATTTCTTGGCAAACCTAGAAACAGGCCATGCCTGCACCTATAGATGGATACAGCAATAAATCTTTACATTTGTTGGTTTCCAAAGCAGCACTCAAGTCAGCAAAGACTTAGAAATATTCCTATTCCCAGCGAATAACTCCCTCAGATGCCTGCAATAGCACAGGCAACATTTTCTTGATTTGTGCACTGGATTGCCTCTGATACATTCATTGCAATTTCATGAACCTGTTACCAATTCAGAAACTATTTCTGAAATCAAATGAAAGCAAACACACCCCATCTCTATCCCCTACTTCCCTACCCTATCTTTGCTTTGGCACAGCAGTTCACAACAGAGGAGAAGAGAACAAAGATGATCATGCAGAACAAATTATTTAGGCCCAAATTATCTAGGCCCAAACTTTGGACTACCATTTTGGCAACATTAATCTGAGATGCATATCTCTTTCCCAAATACCTGTTGAAGATAGTTGTTAGAGTGGCTTATGGTGTGCTGCTCTACAACTTGTTTGCACGTGTCATTCCTTAGTGCATTTTCCTGACATTTGTTGTTTTTTCACAGCACAATTTTATAAATAGCAAAAATTAGGAAGAACATGAGACATGAAAAACTTCCTAGTAAAAGAGGGAGGTGGCACAAGGCAAAAGATGTACATTATTATATTCTTTTCTTTGTTGAGCTGAGAGGTAATAATATATTCAGAATTCAAAACAATATGCCGATTTGAACAGCAACCAGAAGAATTTCATGCCTATCTGAAATGTTTACCGCAAATTTTAAGAATATTTCTCACCCTTTTAAATTTGTTTAATTCAGGAACTCCTAAACTCATATAAAAAATGTAAAAAACAGGTCTTCAAGCTGTTTTTATGGCATCTCTCAGTAGCATCTGGTGACTTTTATTTCCAGTGAAAAAATATTGTTACTTAGAATACCTGTTTTGCAAGTGAAAAATTGCTTAACATGATGCTTCAAATCAAATATGAGCAATTATGTTCTGCCTGAATATTTTTTTCCAAAAGTATAATTAGATACAACTCTATATCATCAAACTAGCAACACAGAACACACTGCAGCAGTATAAATTGGCATGAGCTGTGACGAGTTTAAATGGAGAAAGATCTGGACTGGTAAAAGCTAGACAGACTACCTGCAGGACAACTGTGAAACTAGAATTCCAACACCGAATAAAAATACCAGCTTCCTAAGAAAAAGAGCAAACTTGAAAAGACCAGTAATGACTGTCATGTCATCTTTGACACAGCTGATGTATTATAGGAACAAAAGGGCAACCTCTACAAATTAAAACTCTTAAAATTATGTGATGTCAGCAACATCTGAAATGAGCCTTCTAAATGCAGGTCTGAATAAACATGGGATTTATTTATTCAGCCCTAACATGTTTCAGAATTACAGTGCAGCAGATTAATTTGCCCAATATATTCAAGCAGAGATACTCTCAAGCAAAGTAATTGTACAGATGCTTGTATTAATAGCTACATGAGCACACGATTCTGTCCTTTTCCTTCAAAAAACTATTCCCCTAGACTATTACTCTGATAAAGAATGAAACCGTCTGTGGCCACTAGTAACATAATTAATAAAAGGCAAATTAGTTTCCCTCCTGAAAAATGAACCATGGACAACATCTTCACCTTAGAGATACCATTAACAAAAGTTTTAACCTCCCCGCCTTAATCCACAAAATGAAGAAGTTATTTTCCCCTTCACAGACTTTCTTAAATAAGCTCCATCTGGTCTTTCTTTCTGCTAGAAAGTCAAACTAGTAGGCAGAGATAGGATGGTGTTTGAATGCAATAGTAAGCAACACATGTAAAATAAAAATGGAAGTCTAAAAGCTTATTAAAAATTAAGCTCTACGTGTAATTTCAACTCAAATCACTTGTGCCTAGTTATGAGCAACTTGCTAGCTAACCTTGAACAGCTCTTGCCCTAAAACCAAAAGTTCTGCCATTTGTTCTGGAGTATAATCACCCATGTGACAGTTCATCATGTCTCCCTGATGAAAACCAGGATAATTCAGTCCTCGTTTTCACATGGTACCAAGCTTTTTCCTGTGTGGTTGTTGGGGGTTAGATTTTTTTTTTTTCTCCTTATAGAATTTTTCCCCATAAAGTTGCTAGGAGACTAATTACTGGGTGCTTGACCAAAACAAAAGAAGTGGCCAAAGGAGAATGTAGCACCAGGCTACACCCTTTTTTGGTCTCAGAGTTTTTGTCTCTGAGGGAAAAAGATACCACAAGGTTTGGGAGCAGGTAAAGGAACAGGGTGGGGGCAGCTTCGCTCTCTTGCTCTCAGCATCCGAGAGAGGACGGTCAGGCCGCTCTTGCTGTGGGAGGAGTTCACTGTCACCCTCGGGTCCGGTCCTGAGGAAATCTACCATCATCTCCTCGTGTGCCCAGGAACTCTGAGCTCTCCTCCTCCTGCCCTGCTGGGCTGGGCCGGCCCTGTTCCACTGTCGCCGCTTTTCTTCAGCACCGCTTTGGATACGCTGTGTCCCTGCACTGCCCTGCCCTGCCAGGACATCCCTGCCCTTCCAGCTACCACCGTGGAGCTTTGGTACATCCCACACACCAGCCCGGGATTCTCCACCGTCCCAGCTTGGTGCTCTCGGAGCCCTGCACCGAGACCAGACTGCCCCGGGCTTTGTGAAACAAAAGGTTCTTGGTTTTGTTTCTCGAGGTTCCTGGTTTTGTTTATCATTAATTCTGTAGTTGTTGTTTGTTTGCCTCGTTATACATACCAGTAAAGAGCTGTTATTCCTATCCCCATATCTTTGCCTGAGAGTCCACTTAACATTCAAATTTTAATAATTCGGAGGGAGGGGGTTTGAATTCTCCATTCCAAAGGGAGGTCCTACCCTCCTTTGCACATACCTGTCTTTTCTAACCAAGACAGTGGTTTTGTGAGGAAAACAACCTCTATATTCTGAAGTCCCCGGTGGTCTAGTGTTAAACTGCTAGGACACTTACGCTTTTGAACTGATTCAGCCTCCTGAGATACTGAATACACTGAAGGAAAAATATGTTTGGGCTGTCTTGGCAAGGGCAGCAGCAGATACTTTCTTTGTGTTAAAGCTCTAGGGCAGGACCCTTGCCTGGTGGTGCTACATTGGCTCTGAGCATACCCTGGGCAGCACTATACTTTGTTCTTCTTGATTAGCCCAAATCTTTCATCTCCCAAAGCCACAGGCAAAATCTCACAAGAACTGTTCTTTGGGGAATCATTCCTCTGCAGTGAGAAGGGTTACATATTAAGGAGACATTATCTATCCACATCCATGACAGCACTGTACAGCAGGTCAGAATATCAACACAGCTGAGAAACACACACGATGCCCAGGCATCAAACAAAAATGCAAATCTTTGAGAAGGGCTCATTAACACTGTAAAAGACTGTAGGATGCCACAGATCCCCATGCAGATTCATGACACCAGCAGACCTCTGTGTGCTATAATATACAAATGTAAGTTGTACACTTGCCAGACAGACTCAGTGGTCATAAAATAAAGGTGGAAAATGAGAGGCATAATACATAGCTAGAACCCAGAGGAGACAAGACAAATAAATCATGGGGGGAAAAGATGGAAGAAGCGGGTTTTTTCCCCCAGCAGTATCCAAAAATGTAAAAACATATGAAAATTTTACCTCCTTAGACTAGGAGACAATAAGTGAAATATTTCTTACCCAAAAGTCACAAACAGTATTTGTTAAACCTCAGGAAAAAGAGAGGGAAAAAAGTAAAAAGGGAAGTACTATGCAGCAACATAAAATTACATCTGAAGGGTCAGAAGGATTACATCCCAAGAGGGCTGCTGACTGCTTGTCTTGGAAGAACCACATACCCTGCACCTTTGATAGCTCCCTCAGGAGCCTGTCTCTTTTCAGGCTTTAACAAGGCTGTGTGCACATGTGAAAGAGTATCATGCCACTGCTGTTTCATCTAACAGCAGTCAGAACAGTGGAATCACAAATGGATCTGGTGGAATTTCATGCTTGTCAGTATCACTCTTTCACTGTGGCATCTGGCACTGATTTGCAGTAGTTCACACGGTGGAAGAAATGCCCCATATTATAAATATGTTTTAGTCTGATTTCCAATGGAAATAAGGCAAATATTATTTGTGTAAAAACAAAAGAGAAAAGAAATACTGCAAATTTGAATGGAGATAACAAGAAATCCATTAAAAAAAATCATTCAAAGAAAACAAATTCTACTTAAAATTAGCTTCCTTGATTCCCTTTGTTATGGAGGTGCATATTATTTTGTAGACCTGTACTTGCTCTGCTTGTGACATCTTGGTCTTTCATAGCTGCATGTTGTCCTTTTAGTTAATGCAAAGGATGTCAACTGCATGACTCATGCAAGCAGAGGTTATCTCCAAGTAGTCAACAAATATAGATGTCCTTCAACTCATCCACGAGGGCTGGCAGCAGTACCTTTCTTGGAGACACTGCTCTGTGTAAACTCTGAGAGGCTTTGTGTTTGTTCCTCATTTCCCAGCAGCCCTAGCAAACAGGATTAGGTGATTGTAAATCATTTCAGTATCAGCCCTGAGCAAGCTGATTGTCTCAAAATTAATTTCTTTGTGGACAGAGGTTTCAGAAATGACACAATTTCAGTTGGCTTTGTCTGGAGAAAGCAATCAGGACAATGAGACAGGATGAAAATGCAGTGGTTGCCTTGTTTGTCCCAGCATATTGCTGCTGGACCAACAAGCTGACCAGCAATGGGTTGCTGACCAGAGCAAGGTATGTGGTTGTATTAACACTGAGCTCAACTCACAGCTCAAATGGCCGCTGGGGAGAGGCACGGATTGCTGTTGTTATTACCTGAAGTCACCACACTACACAAGAGCATATGACAAGTAGGTCAACATGCCCATTTACAGTTGTTTGGCCTTGCCTGCCGCCATTTCTGGACTTCACTCCTGAGGATGGCATTCTGACTTGAGATGGCAGTCTGAAGGGAAGGGAAACATGGCCCATAGAGTGTCTGGTAACTAGCAAGAAACTCCCACTATGGCAGAAGTTATGAGTACAGTGTCTCAAGGACATTATTTCCCAGGGCTGCCAGTCCTGGACCTTCACCAGAGTGTGAATTCAGCTCATTTTACTTTTTAAAGTATGCTTATGGTCTGAAAAGTGAGTCTGTAAAATGAATTCTTAGTGTTTCCTACTTATTCCCTCTCAGTGACTTCCTTACAAAACATTCTTCATTTAAAACTCAAAAAAAGGGCTTTCACCTGTTTCTTGGTTTGAAAGACAGGTGTCTGCTGGGGAGGGCAGGACCTCCCTTTGGAATGGAGAATTCAAACCCCCTCCCTCCGAATTATTAAAACTTTGATATTAAGTCAGCTCTCAGGCAAAGATATGGGGATAGGAATAACAGCTTTTTACTAGGATGTATAACAAGGCAAACAAACAACAACAACTACAGCATTAATGATAAACAAAACTCGGAACCTTGAGGGGGCTTTTGTTTCATAAAAGCCCAGGGCAGTCTGGTCTCGGTGCAGGGTTCTGAGAGCACCAAGCTAGAACAGTGGAAAATCCCAGGCTGGTGGATGGGGTGTACCAGAAGCTCCGCGGTGGTAGCTGGAAGGGCAGGGATGTCCTGGCAGGGCAGGGCAGTGCAGGGACACAGCGTATCCAAAGCGGTGCCAAAGGAAAGAGGTGGCAGTGGAACAGGGCCGGCCCAGCCCAGCAGGGCAGGAGGAGGAGAGCTCAGAGTTCCTGGGCACACGAGGAGATGATGGCAGATTTCCTCAGGACCGGACCTGGTGATGGCAGTGAGAAACTCTTCCTGCAGCAGGAGCGGCCTGACCCTTCTCTCTCTGATGCTGAGAGCAAGAGAGTGAAACTGTCCCCATCCCTGTCCCTTTACCTCCCAAAACCTCGCGGTATCAGGTATCACCTTTTTTTCCCTCGGAGAGAAAAACTCCCTGAGACCAAAAAAAAGGGTGTAGCCTGGTGCTACACTTTCCTAGCTGTTTATATTGTTTTGGTCAAGCACCCATAAGCACCCAGCAATTAGTCTCCTAGCGGCTTTGTGGGAAAAAATTCTATAGGGAAAAAGAAAACCAAATCTAACCCCCAACAACCTGCCAGTAAATATAAGTTCAGAGCCATTTCACACAATCAAGTTATGTTCTTTCTGTTTCATACCTTGTCACTAACAACAATGATTCTGGGGTCAAAAAGGAGGAGTGTGTGTTTTCATGATGGATGCGGCAACATGGAACAGAACTCACTTTTGCCTGACTACAGTGCTGACAGTAGTAAGATGTTATTTGTGTCAGTAAAAATAAGGGCTGCCATTAAGGCAGGGAGACCTAGTGCATGAAATGCTGTTTTTATCACCACTTCCCTCAGCATAACCTCACTTTAAACAAAGCCACAGAACAAGAATGTCTCCCCATTGCTGCATCTTGTTTAATTCATGTTGCCAGAGAGCAAGCAAATTTGTCAGAGACTATGCCAGCATTGTAATGCTGCACTAGTGGCTCATAATTCTGGAATGGTTTATTCAGGAGTCCTAATTCTTGGCTCATGGCAACAAGCAGACAAAGGCATGGCATGTAAATGTCCTTTTGGCCAGTGCTGACTCACTGGCCACCTGTGCAGTTCTGAAGCCTCCATCTGATTTTTGAACTTCATGATTTGCAATGTTCCACTTTATTCATAGTGCACCAAATGAATTTTGAAATGAGGTTTTTTTATGTGTAATAGTGTATTGGTTTGGCATGAATGGTAAAAACCAATTAGTGATCTGCTTTAAAACTGACAGTCAGGTTGGCCAATTGGATACAAGTGTACACCTCTGGGACACACGCCTTAAATACAAGTGGGATTTTGGGAAAGTTCCTCTTCACTGTGGGCTTGCCATGAGGTTACATTGAGAGGGGGGAGCAGCAGGGCCCAGCTGAGGCCCCGCTGCCCCCGGGGCCGGGCCGGGGTGGCCGGGCTGGGACCGGCCTTGGCTGGAGCTGAGCCGGGTCCCTGAGCCCAGCAGATGCCGGCAGAGAAAGGGGAGCCACGGCTGCTGACATCCATCTGAACCGAAAGCCTGCCCCATGCCGCTGGCCGGGCCGAGGGAGAGGACCACCCCCCACCCTGGGTCCTCACAGAGCAGCACCGAGCCCAGGCTGGGCCAAACCCACCCCATGAGACCGAGGGGTGGAGGGGGAGAGAAGATCCGGGCTGCAGTTTCTGATCTTTTCTACACCTTGTGGATTTGAGGCTCTCACAGATACCGCAGCAGAGACCACGTTGCTGTCCACAGGCCCAGGCAGGAAATGTTAACTCTTTCCTGACACAGGCTGAGACTTTTTTTAAGCTCTAACCCTTCTCAAAGAGAGAGGAAAGGCCAAATTGGAGGTATGCAAAGGGATAATATGAAGATATCAAAGTCAG
>WBMY01000382.1:1334076-1427153 GCA_013397315.1 Donacobius atricapilla
TCTACCCCTCGGTCTCATGGGGTGGGCTTGGCCCAGCCTGGGCTCGGTGCTGCTCTCCAGGGACCCGGGGGCTATAGGAGTGGTCATCTCCCTTGGCCCAATCAGTGGAATGGGGCAGGCTGTAGGATTGCTGGATGTTAGCAGCCTTGGCTCCCCTTTCTCTGCCGGCATCTGCATATATAACTCAGGGTTTTCCATCCCCTCTCCAAGCTTATTTCTCTCTTCTGATGGAGCTGACTTTCAAGGTTGAACAAGCTTCTCAGTACTAGTTTAAAATCAGAGCTCCCCTTTTTCAGGGCAGCAGTCCTTGGCACTTCGGGGTGCAACACCTGTAAATGACCCTTGCTGCTGTGGCACAAATCCTTATGTTTCTCTACAGCATCATTGCATGCCTGAAAGATGCACTCATGGAGTGTTCAGGTTGCTCCTTACTTTGTGACTGACCATTCACAAATATACCATAAGAGCTGGTGATGCTACAACTTCCTATCCCTTGTCATTGTATTACTGAAAGAAGAGGGCTTGCAAACCAGCCCAAAACACTGCTGTAAGCCATGTCACAGGGTTTCGACTTTAGAGTCCACCCTGCTGTTCTGCCACCTCACACAAAATAATGCTGTTGTTAGATGCGCTGAGTTTGACGGAGGATTAGCTTTGCAGGAGAGAAGGCTTTATGCTCTCAAGAGTTGTTTCAAACATCAGCAATGAACTCTAATGCTCTATGGTGTCTCAGCTTTCTACTGATATTCCAGAATCACAATTTAACTCCTCTGAAAAGGAATAGAGATGATTTTTTAGTATTATTTTTTTTTTAGTTTTCCAAAGTGATTCTTCTATAGATCTTTTAATAGATAGGCTTATAATGATAACATCATTTTTTTCTTACTGCAACCTTAAAGAGGAGGTAATGCATTAAAGTTGTAAAGTTCACCGTATCACTTGAACTAATGAGTATCTCTCAGGTCAGAAAGAAGCAGAGGGAAAGAGGGGCTGATTTCCCTTAGACATCCTTTGTTGCAGTTCAGTAACCCAGCAGTCATTCATTGCTTGGAACATGCTAATGCAGAGAGATTAGGCCAAAAGTGGCTGTGGGCAAAAGTGAAATCCAACCAGAAGGGCTGAGCAAATTCATGCTGTGTGGGATTTGCCAGGCTGAGGAGCAGGGAGGCAGGGTCCCTGCAGAAGCTGCTTTTTAAGAAGCAGAAGTGCAGCACTCTGCCCTGAGGCAGACATGTTGCTCTACAGCACCTCTATTTTCTTCTAGCCAAAGCCTGAAAATCGTTCAGGAGGAATTGCATCAAGGCAACCCGGCAGGAAAAGCCACCTGCAGTGCGTTCCTACAATACCCTGACAGCACAGGCACAGAGACCCCAAGTACCACTATAACTGACACATGGAGGACAAAGATCTGCAAGTGCCAGGAGCTGGACTTCTAATCTTTATTAGGCTCCCAAAATAAATGTCTGCAGTTTTTCAAATGGGTTCAGCACTGGGGAGATCCCATTCAGAGTCTTGTTCCTAAGTGTGGCTACCATTAAGCAGGATATGCAGCTCCCACAGTGAGAAGCCCAGATTAGCATAACCACATGCAAATTTTCACACAGCACAGAAAAGAACCAATTTCAGAGTATAAAGTTAGGGTTTTAATAGCTTTTTTCATCCTCATATTAAAAATCAAGTTGGCCCTGTGAGCAGTATGGCTAACGAAGCCTGGGTTTTCACTGATTTGTGTCTTGTGATTTGATTTACTGTAATTTTAGAAGATGAAACCTCCAGCTGAAGCCTTTGTTGCCCTGGAGGGCATGGATAAGGGTGTGCTTCTCTGCACAGGGTTTACATGGCAGATTTGCTCATAGGCAACACTGAAAAGATCTTTCTGAGCATGTTTTTTGGTGAAGCTTGAATGATCAAAACATGGCTGAAACCTCTTTTTCAAAGTAAGATGCATTTAGAGAAAATAGCTCTGAATTTTTTCAGTATGAACAGACTGACAGAGTGATCAGAGACATTTATTTAACAAAGAAGGCCAAAGACTGATGCAAGTTTCTTTGCAAGTTAATATTGGATAATAGCAATAGCAACTGTCAAGTACCAATGATTATAATGTATTACTCCATTTAGATTGTCTATAGAAATGTCTCTCTTAAGCAAAAGGACAAATACTTTCTCTTCTACTCCAATAACCAGCCTATATACATTTTTCTCAGTGACTATATGACAGAAGGCTCCTTGTGCAACTTGAGCGGTTAGGAGAGATCACAAAGACTGGAATTCTTCATCCAGAAGCATTAAGTTGCACAAAAATTCAAATATTCTCTTTTCCCTATGTGTGTTCCAACAGAATCTGGGTTACAGATACAATTTGTCAGGTTCTGTGACCAGCACCCTGGAACACCTGCAACTGTGCCTGTTGCTGCAATGTTCTGACCTATGTTACTGCGACAATTCTTTCAATGAATATCCCTCTTGCTTATGTAAATTCTGCTTGGATAATTAAAACCAGTCCAGAAGTCATACTAATAGCCTTTCTGAACAGCTACACTTAGAAGTTTCTTCCCCTGTTGACAAATAGCAAACAGGAGTCCAAAGTAGTATTAATCTTCTGGCACCCACACTGTAATTCTGAAAAGACATTTTTCATAACACCCAGCATGTTCAAAGACCCTTCAATTACAATATATAGTGCAATAAATAATAGCTTATGTCTACTTATACAAATAAAGAACATAAAGTGAAACCTCCTGAAGTGTTCCATGTTTACTAATGGAAGAAAATACAGTTGCATGTTCTATTCTATTTTTCCTCACCTCCCTCCCCAGTGGCTGCTTGTACCTTGTAAGAAACTTCAGCTTTCTTTCTCTGGAGCCAGCACTGCCTCTGTGCTGCCTGTTCATACAGGACCTAGAATCATGGGGTATTTATCATGGCCTCCAGCTGCTGCCAAAATACAAGTAATTTTATCAGCCTAATGTTTTATTTATTTGCACTTAACGTTTTTATTTAAAGGGGAGAGAATGTGGGAATATTAATGGAAAAGTTGGGGGCAGGGAGCTGAAATTAGTTATTGAAAGTTTCACCGCTTGAGCTTTTAAGCTTCTCCATCTGAAACTGCTCAGTTTGATGTGAATGCATGCATATCTCTCATGCAAATTGTTCCACAGGCAGCTATTTTGGGCAGAGCATATATTCATTGTGGTGTCACAAAAGGTCGATTAGGTCTGCCGAAATTCCTGGTTGATGCTGATTGACTGTGATCGACATTTAAGTCTTTCAGACTTCCTTATCTAGCCCACTCCCTGCAGGCTGAACATGGATGTGCGCCTTATGCAACCTCACAACAGGCACCCCGAGCTGCAGATTTAGGAGCTTTTTAATTATCTGTGTGTAAGGAAGGAAAGAAACTGTGATGATTTTCTTTTCGTGCTGAGGGGAGTTCATTTCAGCCTGCTGCAGGAAGTGACCAAAACCCAGTGAGATGAGTAAATAGGGCTCTTCTCTTGGAGCTGAGAAAATTGAACAGATTTTCCTGAAATGTTCTCACAAAAATATACCCGTTGGCCAACAATGACATGGAAAAGCATCTTCACCTGAAAATCCAGCTTGTCATAGAGAAGGCTAATCAAGTAAAAGGAGAGGGGTAAAATTGAAACTCCTTTAAATCCTGAAGTCTGCTATTTGACTTCACATGAACCCTGCAATTTCTACCAAGCACTGCCAGTTACTCTGGTGCTGTGTACCTTTACTTTGCTAATCTACTTTGCAAAACTACCAATTTACCCCTCATCTTGCTGAAAAGAAGAAACTTAATTTTTTGCAAAGCTTTGTAAAGAGAAGTGATGGTCTGCTTGAAAACTGCACATTTTGGAAAATGGGTTCTGAAGAAAATATGAAGTGCTGCAGCTGGAGGCATAGACACAGATGCATATACCTATATAGAGGTGAAGGGAAAGGAACACAAGTTCCTACTCTTCACTTTCTCTGTAGACTTCTCCAGGTTAAAATCTCAGGCTCAACAGCCCTGCTGAGTCTAGCCACAGAATGATTTGGGTTAATATTTGTTTCTGTGCAGATGCTTGAAGATGCAGATGAAAAGGCTTACAGCAATGAACTGCATGGAAGGACCTCAAATCCTTTCTGCTGGACTTACCACACACTTCTTTTGTGTGAAGAATGTGGTCATCAGCAGCTGTGTAATTTCTAATATCTTGAACAATGTATGGAATGATAAGCACCTATTGGTTCTAGTGATTGGCAACTTTTGGCAGGCATTTAAGAGATTTTTAAACAACCCTTAATCCCTCACAGCTGTGACTGAATGCAGACCAAAAGAGTTGGCACTCCCTCTGCATCCTTTGACTTTAAATATAATCACTTGGTGGTAGTGATCGTGTACATTGTCTTTAACAGTGGAGGAAATGAGCTTTAATTTCACGAAGCAATTGCATCTTGGCTTTCAGAGATGCCTACTGCAAGCCTATTCAACACATGCCCCAATCCCTGGGCACAGAGCAGCACCATAAGCAGCAGAACCATTTCATGAGCTGCATCTGTAACTATCCCCTTGAATAGCTAAAAGGTAGCTGGTAGCTTTGGCCTGAAGGCTCAGGAGATGTGGTGTTTCTAATAGTGCTTGTTCTCACTTTGTCCAGCATTACACAAGAATGTGAAACCAGGCTCTGATGTGGGACTTGCTAGTGGAGCATGCCCTGGAAATGGGAGGAATAGCAAGATTCACCTGATGTTTGTCATGTGCCCCCAGTGAATTATCCCTACTGTCATTACAGCCCCTTCCCTTTTCCTCCTGTTCATAAAACTTCCCTGCTTTGGGCTTTTTGAGTAAGCACGCATATATTGGCTTTCTTGAGTCAGGGGGCAAAGAAGGTTACCAGAAGACCATAGAGACACAGGAACCTTTAGCAGCTACAGTAAGAAGAGAGTAAATATGATCATTAAGCAGTCAGTTCATTTTCATTTATTTGTAACACCTCAGGGCAATAACTGGTTTGATGGGGCTATTTTAAAATCATTACCCTACTATATTCTATATTACATCCATTCAATTTCTCACTAAAGATTAAACAACCCATTTGAAGGAAAATATCTGTTTATTAAAGTCACATTTTAAAAAGCAGGTACTGAGCTTTTGAGGAATTAAGTATTTACATTCATATGGAAGAACTGGAATAGAAAGAAGCCTCTTAGCTTCCAAGCACTGAAACTATGATTTAGAGAATATCCTCTCTACTGTAAAAGAAACAAGCTCTTTCTCTCCCACATGGTTTCTTCTCCTCACACACACACTGCACTCTTAACCAGAGACCAGGAGAGAACATAAACATGACTTCACCAAGTGAGCTTTTCTCTATAAACTTTTACAATTGAATCTGCAAAACAACTAAGTGCAAACATTTGTTGACTAATTAAAAGGAACAAGTCAGCAAACAAAACACATTACATCACTTTGCATATCCACCATACCAAAACAACTAGTACAAGGCACAGTTGATAGCAAAACAACTTGGACTGACTGTGCAAGTTGTCCCTGTGGGATTGTGACCTCATCCCATGCCAGAGAGAGCTGTATTCCCATGGTACTCCTGGAGCAGCCTGGTACATAGGGATGCATAGGTGTGTGGCCTCATGGGGAGCTTTTGCATCAGCATTAACAGGTTGTAAGGAGGGATAAGGATACACTTAAACACTTAAGCACTTTTAGTCTCCAAAGGAAAAAGAAAACTTACATGTCCTTTGTGTGATGAGGGATCCTACTGGCAGATGTAATATTTGAAAATTTGGACTAGTTGTAAAAAGATGCTGCAAAATCAGGTTTGCACAGTAACATCTTTTAAGTGTCTAATCTTATTTACCCATTGTATTGCTGGTATTGATCCTGAATATATAGTTGACTGGCAGTTAATTACGTGTCATTAAGTAAAACAGCAGACTGCTACAGTACCAATCTACTTTAATCAGCATGAACAGTGCAGTTTTTCCCTTCAATACTGTCCCAGAGTGACTTTATGATGCCTGTATCCCCAATCATCTGTTCTGTATATTGTGTTCTGTGCCTTTAAGGTGTTTCTTAGAGTGCAATTTGTTTTGAAGACTATGTTATCTCCTCACATTCCTCTCCGGGACACTCTCCCTGTGCAGCAGCGGCTCGGTTGGACTGCGGCGGGACAGAGATCTCCTGTGCCTTTTTTTTGTTGTTTTAGTTAGTTTCAGCTAACTAGGGCAGAGAACTGGTTTTCTTTTCTTTTTTTCCCCTTGGGACTGTTTGGACCTGCTCCAGATTGAGGACCCAGAGAATTGGGGGATCACCCCTGTGCCCCTTTGGGGCCAGGATGGTGTTTTTCTCCAGCACTGGATGAACTGATAAGAGACTGAGAGAGACGAACTGCATCTACGGCAAGGACTTTTCTCAGTTTGCCATCTCACTTCAACGAAAGGTTTTATTGTTTCATATTATTCATCCTGTGCGCTCATGGGATTTTTTTTTCTTCCTTTTTTTTGTTAAATAAATAGCTTTTTCCACTTTTCTCCAAGGAAGTTTTTTCCGGACCAGTTGTGGGGGAGGGGCCGTTTGGGTTTGTTAATTTTCAGAGGAACCCCATTTGGGAGGTTTCCTCCCAAAATTTGCCCTAAACCAGGACAAATACCCATTATACAGTAGTCCATTTTTGCAGACAGATGTAAGCCATTACTGTGCACTGGATGTCACAGCTGCCTGATGTTCCACTAGAATCAGGCAGACTGGAGATAGGGTGACAGGTTTTGAAGCAGTGACATGAATCTTTCCCATGTTGTCTGGCTCCAGCCCCAGCTCCATCCATACCACAGGTACCTTGGCAGCTGCCAGCACCTCCAATCCCTTCTGTCCTATAAGGCCATGGCTGGCTCCTAAAGGGTTTGAACTCTGTCCTTTTGGTCACAGCAGGAAGCTTTTCAAAGGCCTCTTGATTTCTGTGTGAGTTCCACCTCGTGATCCTGAATGACATCTGCAGAAGGCAGCCTCTTCATCTCACTTCAGCCGTGAACAACGTTTGTGCTGGGAGCTTGAGCTGTTCCTTAGCCTGCAGAGTCCCTGATGTACTTAGGGGTTTCAGTGTCTCCAAGTGCTTGCACAAGCTATTTCCATTGCCATCTCTGGATGCTCTGTTGGATGATGATATAATGTCAAGTCACATTATGTCCAGAGAGATATGAAAAGACAGGTTTTAATATACAATGTCACATTTTTTCTTTATGTTACCCAATCTTAGTTCTGGCAATTAATGCTCCAGCTCAGAGGTTCAAACTTCCCTTTAGGGCCACTGGGAAAACCACACTTTGCGAACTCTGTGAGAGGGAGCCTTTCCTTTCTCACCTCTGGAGGCGTTCCTTGTACCTTCAAAAGCTTAAAGGAAAGGCAGGACATTCGAGCACTTTCAATGGTCCTGTTATATCTTTGGAGGCTCTTGCTCCCAAGAAACGTCTCATCCCAATCAGCATCCAGGCAGGGGAAGGGATAGGACATGGTATGCTCCCTGTGGCAGAAAAATCCCTACGTCAAAGTTCTCCTACCAAACCCTAGTGGAGAAATTGGGAGCGACAAAGCCTACCTCCCCTGAACAGCAATAGGCAGTGGGAAAATTTCCTGTTCATTTAAATGAAAGCAACACATTTTCTACTTGCCACTATGCTTCCAAATCTGAGGGCATCAGTGAGACCAAGAAAATGACTGGGAACACCATATCATAAAAGCTGTTCACAGGTCTGCAGCCAGTCATTCCAGAGGCAGGTACAATGTTCAGGACCTCACAGCAGTCACCCACACTCTTTCAGCTAATTTTCCCTGAATGAATATCCCTTCCCTCCACAGTCCTGAAACAGTATGACCTTAACTGCTGTGATTTCTCTATTTTTTTTTCTTTTTCAACTTCTTTAACTGTTCTTGGTCCATTACAAAGGGAAACCTCTCCCTCTGGAGCTCAAGTTGGGACATTTTATTTCCCAGAAAGGGTGAGTTGTCATATTTGAAACAGCATTTGGTGCTTGTCTGCAGCAGCTTGTCCCCCAAACCAAGGCACCATGTGGGAAGAAGGCAGACTGTCCCTCCTTTACTGCTTTACTTCATGTTCACCACCTTTACCAAAAACTCACTTCATTGTAGGGTTCACAGTCAAGGTCAATGATTTCACGGGAGATCTCAAGCCCTATATCAAGCCCTATTTCAAGCTCTTTTTTGTTATTTTAAAGAACACAATTTTGTTTTATCTTTCTGCCTTATGGTAGGCATTCTTTTGTCCTTAAAAGTACTTAAGCACAAGCTGTGCAAAGATAATAAACAAAAACTACAGTCTGATGGAAAGCTGAAGAAAGAAAAAAAACAGCAACAAAAATACAATGCCAAACCAAATAAAATCACACTGATCTTGTTAGCTCTGGCTGTGAAGGGTCTCACTAGTATGGCTGAGCAATGATGATTTCAGAATTCAAGACCAGTAAGTGGGGGCAATTGTAAAGTCTGTTGTCACTTGTGGGCATTCTACTCAGAGCATGCATCATCCTGAAAAACTTTTCTTTGCATCTAGCCTATGCTAAGAGATTTGTTATTTTGTACTGACCCACATCACCCATTTCAAACCAAAATGTTTCTACCCTCCAGTCATGTTTAGAAGCACCACTGAAGTTGTTACAACTACTTGGGTGCAGACCTACTCTTTGGTCTTGGCATTTCAGAGGCCCCAGGCAGAGTTGTGCTCTTCCGCACAAAAATTAGTAGCCAAGAGAGGCAGAGAATTGCAATTCTGATCCCAGATCTTACTTGAATGCAGAATAGGGGAAGTAAGTTATAGACCGATCCTTGAAAATATTTTATGGTCACTGGCTTTGCTGGGACTAAAGGGGACACGATACATGGCACAAGAATATTTTAACTGAGGTTGGATCAAATCTCTTAAGATTCTCTCTCACCAAGACATTTTTATGCTTCATAGTTAGTCCTAGAAGTGATTTATTCTGAAGGCAAAGGGGAGCTTATCTTCCAAGCAAGAAAATGGCTCCATCTGACACCTCGTTATGCAAACTCAGTTGCATAGGAAGCACTTCGATATATCAGCAAGGGGGCATAATTCCTGCTGGGTGCCGATCATTTATGGCTTTGAAATTCATTTTGCCATGTTTGCCCTTGGGACCACTCATGCACTTGAATTTAGCAAAGTGCCCTTAGCACATACCTGGATTGGGACCAAAATTCATACCATATGTAGGGTGTGAGGTGGTTCATCTTTAAAACTAAATTAAAATGTTGAATTGTGTAACCTTCAGCATGTCTCTCCAGATGAAAATGACTCAGAGTTACCCCAGTAGATAAATCTCCTTGGAAAGTTCATAAACAAACTGTATTTAAGGAAAATAGCTTCTAATTATGCAAAGATATTAACAACCATCCCATCTGATTGTAATGAGGATAATTTGCATTATTCCTAAACAAAAAGCTTCACTAGAAGAGTTATGGCTGTTATCCATTTTGCTACAGTCCAGCTAATGATCAGAAAACCATTATCTTGCTTTCTTTACAGAAGTTCCACTGCTCAAAAAAGTTGGAATGGCTGAAAATGAACTGTTTACAGTCTGCCACCATATACTCCATCGCTACATAACCCTCCATCATTTACCTTCACAGTTACTTAATTTATTTTTCTTTTATAAGCTTTCTTCTGCCCTTTCTTTGGTTCTGAAAGAAGCACACCATTGGACTTCAATTGCAGATTTTTCTCAAACATGTTGTAAAGGACTCTGAATGGGCTATAGTCAGAGGATTATTTTAAATATATATTAAAATCCTATACCAGTATTATGTGGTGAAATCTATTAGACTCAAAGTGATCAATCCAATCCATTTGAATTATGAAATGCATAGAAGATATAATCTAGGGAGGCTTTGTGTATGGAAGTTCAGGTTTAGCAACGTGGTTTATGAGCCTATATGGGGTGTATGCCTAATAAATAATCTCCAACTGCCATGAGCTGAAGTTTCAAAGCAGCCTCAGAGAGTCATGCATCTAACTGCCTTATGTCTTTGAAACCCCAGACATAATATTCTAGAAATAGGAAAGGGGCTTGAATAGTAATTGTAAGCATATTTTGAATCCTGGAGAGTGAAAAAAATTGGATTCTGGGCATTGTAAATTGAGGAAGGAGAGAATGATGAACTGTCTTCTGGAGCTAAAGGACCGATATACTTCCATGGTCTTGAAAGTTTATATGAATTATCTAGCAATCGTACAGCGTGCTTGTAGCAGTGTTTTCTTTGCAGAAAACTCTGACTCCTTTCAGGGTTTTATAGTTTATTTCCTTTATGAAAATTAAAACTGGATAAAGGGCAGGGGGAAAGAAATGCAGCTGGTGGGTATGTGGGTTTCTTCTTGTTTTGTATGAACTCAAAATTTTTCATTAGGCTGTATCCGTATTAGGAATTGTGATGAGGGATAATGAGAGACATGGTGAATAAACAAAAGAAGGTACTTTCTCTGCTAATGTTAATTGGCATCATTAATGAAAATCAGCATAGAAACAGTGGTTTTCACTACCTGAGAATCTCATTCAGAGTGCTTAAATCTCTTCTAGCAAAGTAAACCAAATTAGTGCAAGGTTTGTGCCTGTTATGATCAGGTAGCAGTTGGCAGAAAATTGCAAGCTTTATTGTAAATATTTGTGATTAATTTAACTAAAATTAACCAGGAGTGTATCTGTACAGGTATGAAGAGAAATACCTTACCTTGGTTTCATGTTAAGCTATATATTCCTTTATATCTAGCCATTTAAGTGTCAGCAATTTCAGAGTTTATTTTACTGTCGACAATTTTGCATTTTTCACTAGATATATGCTATGGCAGTCCTAAACACAGCTATGTGGAAATTTTTTGTACATTGTCAGTAGTAATCACATCCAAAAGGTTATTTCTAGGAATTAGGAAAGGAAGAATTCCTGGGCTACACACTACTTGCAGAGCCCACAACACTGAAAGACTTGATCCTTCTATCAACATAACTTCAAAAACCCAGGTAAGCTACTCAAGTTTTCACTGATTATAACAAAGAAATCAATACCAGAATAAGCTATTTGAATTTGTGTATTGTGCTCAGCTACAATTTCCAGGGGACTATGACTTCTGATTGAAGTGTTGCCTGTGTTCAGGCAATGGATCCATGACGGATTCTGCATGGATTCTCTACTCTCCAGTAAAATGTTGACTCCTCTTGCAGTTTTTCTTACATTTATGGCTCTCAAAGTCTCTTCTTCCTAGGCAGCAATTTTCATTAAAAATTAAGAACTTAATTATCTCCTATGTCTTTTTCATTTTTATTAAATTGGATTGAAACCAGGCAGCAGGTTCAAGTCACTGGGGAAAGGGATTCAAAGTTACGCAGACTGACTATGTGCATTCTGTGTACATAATAAAAAATAATAAAATAAAAATTTCCCTGTTTGGCAGCTGAAACTACAATCATTCTGTGACCCTTCAGCATTCTTTCCACTCGTCTTCCCTCCTCATGAGTTTGCTGGCTCCTCTCCTCTAATTCTTTGTTTCACAGTTGCAATTCCTCCTCCTTGTTCCTACCCCTACTTTTCTCTCGGGAATGTCTTTCTTATCCTTCCCTCCCTGAAGGTTCCTATTCCAGCAGAGTTGCTTCTTACAATCTAGAAAACAAAGCAACTGGAATTTTGCTTTGAAATGAGAAGCTTGCCTAAATACATCCAACACCTTCAGCAGGAACACTTTTCCCTCCCCCCCTTGCCTATATATATTTGGTTCTCTTAATTGTTCATCTCTATGCAAAGCAATTTCCTGAGCACACACATTTTCATTAAATGTAATGAAGGAAGGACAATTTAGCATCCCACCTGTGACAACTCACTAATTCAGATCATGATGACCTATTGTGAATACTTGGGCTTCAGTCAAGATTTTGATTAGTGAGAAGTAACCTCTGCATAATTAAGACTGTAGCAGGAATTTATTTATTCTGAGCCAGTTTAATTTAAAAGTAAAAGTCCAATAATTAGATAATATATGAAGGCACCTCCAAAGCACTCACTGGCAGAATTTCTGAGAATTTACAGTTAGTCTCACTTCATATTCTGAAAAGTTTGACACATTTATAGTCTCCAGAGGGGGTAATTTATTTGTGGGTACAGTGCAAGAAAAGCAGAGAAACAGCTTGTGAAATAGGGAGGTTGAAATTTTTGATGTCAATCATATCTGGAACAATTTGAAGTAATTCTTGCTCTTCTGATATGCAACAGCTCATGAATGGTTTGGCCTAGAAACTTCAAACATGATTTATTCAAAAGGTCTCCATCACTCCCACTCTGCATTAAAAGAGGAGAGGGTTGGTGAACTTGGAAGCTATCCCCTGGAAATCTGGAAACAGCAGAGCTGCCTGATGGGATCTAAAATAGCTTATTGAGTTTGTCATTGATACTATGGGCTTCTGTAGTCACAAAATATGCGAATAGACAGCAACAGTCTGTATTGCTGCTGGAGAGGGAGCTTGGCTTCCTTGCAGCCAGCTGTTCTTTTAGTCACAAGCCAGCACCAAGTCTGTATTAGTCCCTTAATACATAGGGACTATTAATAATCACCACAGCACACGAACTGCACCTGTGCATAGAGCTTCTGATTTGGTGACCCCTCAGTTAACTCCACCATGGTCTGAGATGCACAGTCATTTTCTCATTGGTTCTTGTTGGTCTCCCAGTCTCATATCATCAGGGGAGAACTCAAGAGATATTTAGGAGTGAAGAAAAGGAGCACTGAACAAAGCAGACAGCATAGCAGTGATAAGCAATTGTGGCTTTAGCAAGAGGGAATATGCAAAAAACCCAAAAATTAGCTATCAAATAATTACAAAGTTTTATACTGTAGACTGCATATGTGAATTTCATGAGATGTTTATTAGAAAGACATTCATTACAACAGAAAACTTAATTCACCCATTTTTGTGAGCCTACATTGAAAATTTCAAGAGCACGTTACACAAAAAAGCTTTATAAAACTATCTGTGGTTTAGGACAGTGTTAAAGCAAAATTTACTCCCTTCCCACTTAAAAAAAAAAAAAAAATAGAAGAATTTGATATCCGTAAAGCTAGGTCTCCATGTAGGTAAATAGAAGCTTGTTACATGTATCTCAGCTCATTAGCGATTCAAATGGTCCTTAGACAATTTAGATACTAATAGATACCTGTGTATGAGGTGGATGACTCATCTCAATGGCTGAAACCAATGGTCAGAAATTGCATTGCAAAATATTTGATTTTTTTTCAGCAGAAATATGGGAAATATTATAATACCCACATCTGCTTCTAGGAGTATGACGGGGGTGTGCATGAAATACCTTTCAACCTGGCTTCTCTTGCCTTTTGCATGAGTAGCCTGATGTGATATTTCATGCTGTTGTTGGTTTCCTTTTGTCATCAGCTAATTCACAAAATAAGTTTGCTCCCACACTTCCACGACCACAGACACCAGATAAGAGGTGTGGCTCAAGCAGTGAACTTCCTACATAGGCGCTGGGGACATCAGGGATTTAAACCAACTCTCAGATGACTTGGCAAAATTGTATATATTGTTTGGTTTTATGCTATAATACTTAAAAATCTTTGACTTTTTTCCCCCCTAAAGAAAAACATGGACTCTCCTCCCTTTGAACTTTTACAAGACATTCTTGACTCATCCAGAATATAAATGAGCCTCAGGAACTCCAGTTAAATAATGAAGTGATGAAAGGCAGAAAGAAGTTTTCCAATGCCTTTCATTTAATGAGAGTTTTGAATAGAAGACAAAACAACAGCAACCTTCACAGAATCACAGAATGTGCTGAGTTGGAAGGGACCCACAAGGTCCTTCTCACGTCCAACTCCTGGCCCTGCATACGACCATCCGCAAGAGTCCCACCATGTGCCTGAGAATATTGTCCAAATGCTTTTTGAACTTTGTCCGGCTTGGTGATGTGACCACTTCCCTGGAGAGCCTGTTCCAGTGCCCAACCACCCCCTGGTGAAAAACCCTTTCCTGATGTCCAACCCAAACCTCCCCTGACACAACTTCAGGCCATTCCCTGGGTTCTGTCACTGGTTACCAGAGAGAAGAGATCAGTGCCTGCCCCTCCTCTTCCCCTCATGAGGAAGTTGTAACTGCACTGAGGTCACCCCTCAGTCTCATCCAGGCTGAACAGACCAACTGACCTCAGCCAATCCTCATACGACTTCTTCTCAAGGCCCCTCACCAGCCTTGTGGCACTATTTTGGATGGTTTCTGATAGTTTAATATGTTTCTTGTGGTGCCCAAACCTGCCCCCAGCTCTGGAGGTGAGGCTGCCCCAGTGCAGAGCAGAGCAGAGCAGGACAATCCCCTCCCTTACCTGGCCGGCAATGCTGTGCCCGATGCACCCCAGGACATGGGCGGCCCTCCTGGCTGCCAGGGCACTGCTGACTCACATTCAATATGACATTGACTGGGTCCCTCAGGTCCCTTTTCATGCCACTGCTTCCCAGCACCTCATTCCCCAGTCTGTCTGTACATCCAAGGTTGTCCCATCCCAGGAGCAGAATCCAGCATTTGCTGTTGTTGAACTTCATACAGCTGGTGATTCCTCAGCCCTCTGATTTATTGAGGTCTCTCTGCAGGGCCTTCCTGCCTTCAATGGAGGCAACAGCCCCTCCCTGTTTTGTATCATCTGTGAACTTGCTCAGTGTCCCTTCCAGTCCTGCATCTAAGTAATTTATGAAGATGTTGAAGAGATCAGGGCCAAGAATGGAGCCCTGGGGAACCCCACTAGTGACAGGTCCCCAGTTTGATGTCACCCTATTCACTATAACCTTTTGTTCCTGACCTTTGCATCTTACTCAATTATACAGTAACCTGTAGCTGTTGGAAAGTGCCCTTAAATAAACCAAATTTCAGTTATATTTTTCTAGTCTTCAGTGAAAAAAAAGGAGGTAGTTGTGCTTTTCTGTCCTACTTAGTGGTTCCATGAATCTGCTGGAATGCAGGTATATTTTGAAAGCCTTGAATTACACACTGATTGTTAAGTGAAAAGACAGCCAATACTGTGTAGAAATTGGCTGTAAGTGCGATTTGGAGTAGTAAATCACTCATTTTGCATTGATGTTATATATTTCTGTCCCACTTAGTGTCAGCTGTTACAAACCAACATCCATGATACTGAATTAGTGAAAAATAATTTGGTAGTGAATTAGTAAAAAATCTCTTTACAAGGTTGTTTCTGTTGCACATTAAGCTTAAAAAAAAGTTGCTAATACTAGATAAAATCTCACTATGTATGTTTCAGAAAAAGCTTGAATGTCAGGAGTGTGTTTTCATTTCTGGAGACTGACATGTCAGATTCTTGTGCCCTAGGCAGTAACTTGCAATTTTCCCATAACAGATTTCTTCTGGGTTTGCACTGAAATAGCTGCTTACTATGTCTTCTAAATCTACCTTCCATTCCTTGAAAACTTGAAAGGAAGAATTAAATGATTTCTTTTTACTCTGCAGAGATGTCAGGGAGGAGGCTTAACATTCATTTATTTCTACAAAGTAGTGATGGTGAATATTACATGTTAAGTATGCATTTGTGCAGCAGCTCTCAATCTGTAGTCCGTGATGTCTGGCCTATTTTTAGGTGTACAAGCAACTCTTACATCCCCTGTACCAGAGACATTAACTGTATTTCTTAGGGATCAGAGGTCCATAGCTTGAAAACCACGGTGTCCAAGGAAACAAATGTGTAAAAGTTGCCATCTGTAGGTCGAAACGGCCTCATATAAACTGCCTGAGGATGCAACCAAAAACTAGAGAGAAATCTCGTGCATCCTCCCTTTCCTTCTGCTACCCACTAGTTTGCCTCATTCTCTGCTTATATTCAAGAAGGCCAATAAAACAATTGCAATTTATCTTCTCTCCTCTCTTCCAAAGGACCATGCCCTTTTCTTTCCTAATTCCCCCCATAAATGTCATTTTCTGCTACGGGATATATTTGAATAGAGAGCTCAGATTTTCTCCTTTCTCTCGATTTTGTACTATCCAACTCCAGGCAGAAAGAATACCTCCATTATGTACGTAAACAGCCAGCATATGATTAAAGCCATCACAACCAATAAACATAACACGGCAATGCTCATCAGACCCAGTGAACAGATAGCTTCTTCATGCTTTTAGTGATCAGTTTAGTCCTTGCCAGTGGCTTGTTTTCATTTTGCTCCTTCTGTTGACTTGAAGTCTTAGGACTGACTTTGGATTTTAAAGGGCAGATGACATAAGTACCCAAATTAGCTTTTTGCTTGCTTTGTAATTCCCACAGGCAGAAGATACATGAAATATTTCTCACAAAAGGCCTGGACCCAGGTGTCTCCTCAGCTCCTTGCTGTGCTGCATAGTCCTGTTCAACTGGCTCTTTTTCTTCTACCTTTCCATGGAGCAGGCAGGCAGGCGGATGCTAACATTTTTCTTCACTGAGAGAGGCTTTCAGGCCCCTGGTGTCTTCAGAGGAAGAGTCAGAGACTCTAAAACAGGTTTTCATGAGAACAAAAAGCCACCTAGACACCTGGTTCCCCTTGAGGACCACAGTTGGTCTCTGTAATGAGTGTTTGAATATGTTGTATGTTTACCTATGATTTCCGAGATTTCTTGTGTTCTTCATGTTTCTCTTCTCAAGGAACAGGCTTGGTTTTGCTGATGCATGAAGACGGATAGTGACATACTACTTTCTCCTTACACAGACACACATACATGAGAAAAGAAGGAGGGAATAGAAATAGATAAACAAATGTACAAAAATAAGCATGGATATTGCAGATGTAGATAGAGGAAAAATATATGGCAGGGAGATCTCTAGAGAAACAGATGGATAGCCCACAGCAATAAGCAGTAGCTGTCTATGAAAGATAGGCAAATGCAGTTGTAAATGGCTTGTGACTCTTCAAAATTTAATTTGCCATGAAAGCCCATCATGAATGATGCAAGGGCAATACCAAGTATAAAACTAGGTTTTCTTCTTAACCTGTGGGACGGAAAGTTATCTGACAGGTTACAATAAGTAGACATGAATGCAGATACACAGAGATATCTCAGCACTTGACAGTTCTCAAAGTTTATTGTCAAACTAAATTAGCAGAAGTCTGTCACGTATGAGCAGGCAGAACAGCAGGCAAGATGCTAAAATGTCTGCAGTGAAATCATTGCCTTCCATGGCATTCTTACCACCACCTCCTTCCCTTTGACCTCCATTCACTAGTTCATAAGATATTAAGGTGTCAGCAGTCAAAAGCAACTGCTGGGAAAGGTTGTAACCACCTTATTTACTACTCAGTGTCCTTCCTACTTACTTTGCTGGTATCTGTCAGTTGTGATATGCCCAAAAAGGGGGAGGGCCTTTTTTTTTTCTCTGTAGAACTTAAAAGAACACTTTTAAGCACTGTTCCCAGACTCTGAGAAGTGGACTACTGTTGAAGTTGTAACAAACACGTGGAATTGAGATAAAGTAACCAGAGAAGTCTGACTTTCATGTGCTTGTGGAGTGCCTCTGGGGAAGAGTGATGTAAAGAATTGTGCAGTTACATGTAAGTGCTGGTCTTCAGAGACCTCCTTGCATCAGTTTGAAACCCTTGTTCTCTATTCACCTTGTCATATATTAGTTTGGGTAGGTGGACACCTATAAGGTGCAAGTTTCGCAGAACATGAGGTGATCTTCTGTGCACAAGGTAACTAAATCTTCCCTCAAGGTGATGTCCCTTGATTCAGCTACTAGCTCCTCCTTTGTGGTCCTTCTGCCTTATATGTGGCTTATAAGCCACATATAAGACACACTTGTAAGAGTGTCAAAACTTTGCTAGATTGTCCAATTTAAATGTTTTTAAGTTAAATATGCATTTCTAATTGCACAGTGCTCAGCCCTTGTTGGTAATAATCAAAAAAACTGTGAGGTCAAGTCACACTTCCAAGTGGAAAATCGCACAGCTCTTCAGAAAATATTATCCCTCTCTGTCCTTATTCCACTGTATGCCATCGGGCCGCTTACAGAGATCCCCCCCTCTACTCAGCATTTAGTCTTGCCTGATGTCCTCAGGGAAGCAAGGAATTAAATGAAATGGATTTTTAAAAGAAAAGCAAGGGAGCCCTCCTGCTGGAGCTGAATAAAGTTGAGACAGCTCTGTCAATTGCATGTCTTCACTTTGCAAGGAGCTGTCAGTAAGCTCTTTAAAGTTGGGGAACTTATGCAGGGAAAACAATTGTGTATGTCACTTGTAATCTACATGCACAAATTGCACCGTGTTGAAAGCAAGAAAATTCATTTTTATTTATATAAATAGATCTGGTAGATTTCATTAAGATTAGGTCAAACTGTGGAGTTATCACAATGTCTTGTTTGCACTCTTTGTTAATCTTCGTTTGCAAATGCTGATTAGTTCTGCAAAACTCTCTGGCTGTTTATTGTAAAAGTCCTCTCTTCTTCCTGTCAGGAAGGCTCAGGAGGAGGGAGAGGGGATGGAGGAAGAGAAAGAAGGGGACTTCAAAGCCTGTAGCCAGAACCAGAAGGAACATGAAAGTGGATTTACTTGAATCAGAAGGAAGGGAGGACAAGAGGGAGAAACTCTTGGGCTATCTTAACATCCTGGATGAAGCGAGCCCAAGCAGGACATCCTGATAATGAAACAGTGGTGTAAGAACAGTGCAGGTCAGTGGTATTACGTTATGGGTCATTGGTCAGAGACAGAGATGACACATCAACAAAAAGCAATGAATTTAATATGGTTGCTGTTTTTATAGGGAGTTTGAATCTCCCGGGTTTAGATTGGTTAGATTGGCTGATTGGTTGGGATCTCTCTTTGCCCAGGTCTTTGGCCAGTGGTGTGTCTGCCTCTAAGCTTGAACAGGGTTAGCTGAGGTCTCTGAGTTCATTTTTTATCCAGGGGTTTGTTCTACCTATTTTCTAAAATGAGCCATGTTAGCTGAATTGGAATTATTATGGTCAGATTTATCTTGTCCAGTTACAGACTGGCTGTACTGAGACAATTCCGCCTTTCCTTTTTATTAAAAAATGCAAAGTGTTCTCTGTTATCCTACCTGCAAGGGCCCTTTGCAGACAGGGTGACAGAAGACAGTATGAGTCTAATTTGAATGAGGTTTTCTACCCAATTTGATAAACTTAGCTCTTTTAGTTAGTGATGTATCTCATGTATCTCTGGAATTGCAGTTGCTTACTTCCAGGAGCTGTTAGGTGAGATCACAATCTTTCAGGCTAACATGCCATAGGTTAACTACTTATAGTTACAAGTTACAACTTAACACTAAAAGCAAGAAACCGTTTAGCCCTTAGAACAGTTAGAAAAAACCCAACTACCAGAAAAACAATTTGTAAACAGAAAAAAAATTTGTAAACAGATAGAATCCTTAAATGAACTGTACTTCAAGAGTCCCAGATTATGAGGTAGGTGAACAAGTTGTTTCCATCACAGTTCCACACACATCTTCACGATGTCTGTTGACAGGCTGTCAGGAGGATGCTGCTTGTGGTCCTGGAGAGGACTTAGGGCAGGACAGACACATCTGGCAGGTACCCAATGCAAGAGTTCCAGTGTCCATGGAAACACAGGCATACCCTGTCCCCAGATAATGAGATTCCATGGGCCTCCCCACCTATTGGTGGTAAGGCCTTGTACCATTACCGTGGGTTTGGGTGACTGATCATTGCTGGATGATTGTAGTAATAGAAAATTATTTAAAATAACTGGGTTCTGGGACTTTTCTAATGCTCTCAGATGATTTAGTGCATAGATAGCTTTAACTACCCTGTGCTCTGGGGATTCACCACACATTCCTGCCTTTTGTTTTTCAAGTATACATTTTAAGTGCCATGTGCTCTCTCCACTATGGCTTGCCCTGTTGCTAAGTGGGGGATGTTTGTGTGGTGTGACACATCTCAGAGCTGTAGGAAATGTCTCATTTTCTGTGAAATGTCCTGTACCAGGGTTTTTAGGGCGACTAGTTTCTCCTTTTCAAGGGATCACCGCGGTAGCCACTCGGGTTGAGTAGTAAGCCATTTTAGTCAGTCCTAAGACTTCAAGTCAACAGAAGGAACAAAGTAGTAAGCCACGTGGGACACCTTGTGCCCTCTAATACAGTGGCCCCTGTTAAAAACCCATCCCCACCCAGACTCCCCATGGAGACAGAACATCCCTCCCCCACAGGTTAAGTGGTGCTGCAGTGATATAAGGTCAAATGGTGGCTGTTTGACCCTCAGGATTTTTTTACCAAAAGAGGTTTGCTGCTCAAACAGCTCTGTGTGGTCCCTTTCAAGCCAGCAACAACAGATCCCACGGGCTCGGTGGGCCAAGATGAAGGCCAAGTGTGGGCAGAGATGATGGTGACACGTGCCCCTCTGTCAATCTGAGCTTTATCTGCAAAGGCTTTGCTTAAGGCATCATAACAGTACAAACCATACTAGGTCTTTGATCACCCACAACCTGAGTCCAGCACACCTGGGGCTCTCCTGTTGATGTGAAGCCTTGGTCTCCTCACTCCCTAGAATCTGTTTTGGGGACTGAAGACTTAAAAGGAATGAGTTGATCAATTCTAGTTTTATCAGGGATGGTCATGGGTGGAGTAGAGGTTGATACCATGGCTTGTGTTTTTCCTGTAAAGTCGGCATCTATGACACCGGGGTGTACAAAGATACCTTGCAGAGTAGCACTGGATCTTCCTAGAAGAAGTGCCCTAAATCCTTTTCCTATGGGCCTCAAGAGGAACTTTATGTACCTGTAATGAGTTCATGGTTATTGGATTGAGATGGATATATCCATGCCAACTGATCCTCTTGTTCTAGCTGTGAGCAGGCTTGTACTGGAGGGTGGGAAGATGCTTGTGTCATCACGCATTTCCCTTTTGCACTCAGTTTCCCATTTCTCTGGTTCTTGAGAAATTGACCATTAACATGAAATTTGGACTTGCATACCTTGGTCGCATGTCCGGACTTCCCACACTGGCTGCAGCTTTTATTTTCCCCCCTCTGTCCTTGAAATGTCTCCTGTGGAAAGCACTTTCTGGGACAGTTTACCTTCAGGTGGTCTTGTTGTCCCCATTTTAGCAATGAGGTGCTACCTTTACAGCAGCTGCTACGGAATCTGCTAACATGGTCATGTTATGATAATTGGATACAACCTTAGCACAGGCATTTATCAATTCATTTAGTGATGGATTTTCATTTGGTAGCAGTTCTATGACCTTTCAGCAGTCCTCATTGGCATTGTCCCTTGCCAGTTGTAAAATTAGATGATTTCTGACTTCAACATTAACAATTTGTTTTTCTATAGCATCTTGTAATCTCTCTATAAACTGTAGATATGGTTCTTTGACTCCTTGCCTGATTTTGGAATATGTTTCGGTTGGGTTTGCCATGTTAGTTACTTTAAACAGTGCCTGCAGTCCCAATTCCTTTACCTGAGCTAGTATTAAGGGATGCAGCCTGGCTCGGAGTTGTGGATCCCCCACTGGTAGTAGACCTAATAGCTGAGAGACCTCTGCCTTATAATGTGGGTCCTCTCGTGGAACCTATACATTTTTTAACTACTGTTTTTCAGTGCTACTTTTCCAAGCAGATTTGAACACCATATATTGGACTGTTGTAAACCTTAATTTGGCAAGCTGCTTTTTATTGAAAGAAATTACCTCCTTGGTGGCTAGGAATCGTAGCATATTAGCAATGGCAGTAGAACCCAAACTGTTCTTGGCCACTAGCTGATGCAATTCAGAAAGAACTGGCTGCTAGAAAGGGGTGTACTTGTCAGGAGTAGTTCTGTTGCCTCTTATTCCTGGATAAACAGCAACAGTCCCGTCCTCAGGTCCCAGACCCCGACATGGATACGTCAATGTGTTCTGCCCCCTCATAGTCCCCACTTGCGACAGCTGCTAGATTTACCTTTTGCCAGACACTCACAGGATCACACAGGGCTGTCAGCAGTATAGTGATCGTGGCGATAATGCAGTATTTCACGATGGCTCTGGCTTGCTTTGCTGGTATCCCTTGTGTCCTTTGCCGGTATACAATCTAGGGAGAACTCCAACTCTGGCAGGGACAGTGCACTTGGGACAGCAGCGTCGCTCCTGGATATTGCGTCTCCAGGATCTCCTGGTGACAGATTTCCGGACCCGTCCTGGAAGGCTGGCTCAAAGGCACTGGCACGTTCCATACAGGTGGGTCAGAGGCAGAGCCAGGCCCCGTAGAGGCCAGGTCAGCGGTGGTCCTGGTGCGTGTGTGCTAGCAGGGGGAGGGTGTCACAGGTCTCCCAACATGGTGGCACAGGGTGGCATTATGCACCTCCTCAGAGCGGCTGTCGTGTGGTCTGGTCATGCGGAGTGGGGCACTGTAGTGTGCCCATCCAAAGCAGCGGCATGGTCCAACCTGGCACAGCAGCCCAGTGCTGACCTGTTGGGGGGCAGCCCTGGGGACTGAGGGACACTGCAGGATGGTCCTGGGGTGCTCAGCTGTTACGGCAGCGTGGCTTGACCCGGGACAACGGCCCGGAGTGGCCGGATGGTGACTCAGCCCGGCACAGCAGCTTGTAGCGGGCACCGTGGCAATGCTCTCCACTTGGCCGCATGTTGGGGCTTCACCAGGCACCCTGTGCTGCTCTGCTGTGGGGCCCCATACACCGCGGTTTGGCTGCCTGCCTGGGCACTGGCAGCCGCCACAGCGCAGACAGCGCATGGGCTCCCACCAGTCTCCGGGATTTCACCACTTTCTGGGGCTGTGCCACCCACCGGGATTCATCTGTCCCTCCCAGCTTCGCTGCTTGCCTTGGCTGTGCTGCCCATCTCCATGGCTTTGCTGCTTGGGGCTGTTGTGCAACCTTGCACGTGGCACCCATTCAGCGCTGCGTGGTGCGGCTGCTTCTCCCAGCACCCAGTCCTCACCAGGCATCTTAGGTTTTATCTGCATTATCAAGTTCAATATAAGCTTCCAGGGTCTTAGGATTTTAACTGCACTTTCGTCACATTTGTATGCAGCATCCATAATATTTACCAGTCCGCATCCAAGTATGTATATTTAACGTAGCCTCTTTGGTAGGTTCCAAGTCCGATTTTTAGTCCATATTATCAAATGTAATAAAGTCTCTTCTTCGTAATCTGTATCTCATTCCCTTAGAAAATTAGTCCATACCTTCATTGCTGGGTGTTCCTCCATGGAGATGAATCCACCCATGCCTTTTGCTGGGTTTTTCTTCTGTTTAGAGGGGGTATATACAAGGGAGAATCCAGATACTTGCAGCTTTCCACTGCAAAACAGCTCTTCTTACTGTATATTTTGGCTGGCTCGCTTGCACACCTTTTAATTATTTCCAGCTTTTTGCTGGTTTGCAGCTCTTCATGCACAGTTTTTCTGTCTCCCCCCATTCTACTCACAGGACGGCTGTTGTCATCATGTCAGGAATTACCAGATATTACTTTATGGGTTGTTGGTCATAGACAGAGACAACACAAACTCACCAAGGTTCATCAACAAACAGCACTGAGAGGCTACTGTTTTTATATGGAGTTTGAATCTCCCAGGTTTAGTTAGCTGATTGATTGGGATCTCTCTCCACCCAGATCTCTGGCCGGTGGTGTGTCTGCATTTGAGCTTGAACAGGGTTGGCTGAGGTCTGTTTGAGTTCATTATTCATCCAGGGGCTTGTTCTTCCTCTGTTTTAGAATGAGCTGTGTTAGCCAAATTGGATTTATCATTGCCAGATTTACCTTGTCCAGTTACAGACCAGCTGTACTGTGACACAGTGGGTCAAAACATGAAAGACATAGAAACTACTGGAAACCAGGCAAGTGGCACTTCCCCTCTGCTTTCCAGTTCATACAGTTCTTACATCCCTTTGACGGTTACATATAAATCCCTCCTGGTGGCCAATCAGATGACGTTTGCCTGTTATCTGAAGTTTGCTCTACTCCCATCCTCTCCAATAGGAAATGCTGAATACTGAGTACACCACGTCATTTTGAAATATTTCTGTTGAGTCACTAAATTTGATGCTTTACATAGACTGACATCTACACTGCTGCAATCAGCCAGATCTCAGATTTTAAAAAACAGGTTTTAAATAGATATCACTCTGTAACAGGTACTCGCTCATAGTGCTAACTCTTCAGGTAAATCTGGGACTCCAGGATGAAAAGACAGAAGATGGAAGGCTGTGTGAAAAGGAGGAAGCAACAGAATGGGAATTCCAACAAAATGTGATGGTTTATTGAGGGAGGAGAACAAGTAGGGCCCTGGGGAAGCAGTGAGTGATGCTGGAGAGGTCGGTACATGTGTATGCATAACAAGTGCTCTCACACCACGGTTGAGACACAACTCTTGCACAGACAAACTTGCGTATATTTTTTTTCATTGTGTTTTGTTCTAGCCTCTGCTTCCTGCCATGATAGATCAGAATCCCATATGAATCACTTTTTTTTTTTTTTAATAAGCCTTTCCTTTCACATAGACACTCCTTCATATCTTCATTTAAATGCTGTCTGCTCTTCAAATTGTTTCACAGCAGGATCTGGTAACTAGGTCAGTTTTTTTAGCATCTAATTCTTTTACCAAATACTGAACAAATACATCAGGGTATTCAAAGTACAAGAGGGGTGTGGATTTGCATAGTCAGCATTCAGGTTCCCCCAAGCCCCATTCTACAATAATCGCCCTGGATTGCTCTTCAGGGACAGAAGCCATTACTGCATGGAGGAAAAATAAAACTGCTTTCCAAAGATTCCAGGGGTAGAGACTGTGGGAAGCATGTGCAACGTTTTTTCAAAGAATGTATTCACAGCATTTTTTTTTCTTTTATGAATAATATGCTAGAAGAAATTGTAAGTAACAATACAAAATTAAATTTGGTGAATGTGCTGAGGGGTAATCCTTAGAGAAACCTTATCTATCTTGAGTATTCAAACACATCAAATTGCT
Organism: Donacobius atricapilla; assembly: GCA_013397315.1. Lineage (NCBI taxonomy): Eukaryota > Metazoa > Chordata > Aves > Passeriformes > Mimidae > Donacobius > Donacobius atricapilla. Next base: position 1,359,065 of record WBMY01000382.1, read on the forward strand.
GGGCATGATGGCAATTACTGCACTGCATATATTCAATTTGCTCTTGTATATACAATATTATCTTCCATAAGGAATGGCAAACTGCAGAACATATTTCAGTAAACACTATTCTGAGTAAACAGAAATGGCTTGAGTGTGCACTTCTGTGCATAATAATATACCAGTGAAACATTGCTCTGACAGAGATGCTGAGTGTCAGGGAGATCACAGCCAATGAGAACTGCCTCAGTGTTAGGAGGTTCTTCTTTAGAGTCTGGGAGAGACAGTCTCTAGTAGTTCTGGTGTTTCCTAACCTGGGGTGAGAATGCAGGTTCCTTTTGTTCAGGTAAATTAAATTAAAAAATGAAGGCAGTTCCATTATTCTTGTAGGGACTACGCTACAAATGCAGAGACAGCCCAATCCACCCATATATACCCACAGTGAGGCATGTACACATATGCACTTGTGTGTGTATATACATATATATATATGTATACATATATATATGTGACTAACATCCTGTGTCCCCTGATATTTCAGATGAATGTTCCACCATGCTGAAGGTTCACTAAGCTCTCCCTTTTTATGTGACTTATTATAGGAGCACACTGTTAGATATCAGCCAAATATACTGAGGAAGATGGATATTATCTGGTGTATTAGCATTGGAGAAGATGCAGTAAAGAACCATCATTCAAGCCTGGAGCAGAATGGGAATATTTTGTATAAATTCTTGTCAGAATATGCTGATTCAACAAAACGAAGCTTTTTTGTAGAAAAAGGCTATATCCTCTGGCATTTTCCTTGGGCATAACATGTCAGATTCTTTTCAATTAAAATGTTTTATTTAAGAGGTCAAGGTGGCCTTTCTGGTTTTGATCAGAAAATAAATTATAGTTTAAAAATGAGAAAAAATAACACATTTATTTAAAAACACAGTATTTTGAAAAGTTCAGGAGACATCCATTCACTCATCCAACTGAATACATGGAAAACACAAACATCAGCGTCTGTCCCACTTGAGGTGGGATTCTTCGTAACCACTATTACAGGTTACACTTTGTAACCACTACACCAGGTTTCATGATTTTATTAAAATTATTTTCTTACTCAACAGCACATGTCTCTCTAGTCATAGTGTTCTTGTGCCTGTTTCTTACCAGAACACCTTCCTCTCAGCAGAAGTTCTGCACTGTATGCAGTGACATTTCCAGCACTAATTCAAGAGTATAAGCATTATGAGCACCATGCCCCCTTTTACATGGCACCCAAGTATTAAGGAAAGAAAACACCCACCAAATGTGTACATACATCTTTGGTTGCATGTACTGTTTTCTTGGCTTCTTCCCCTTGAGCACCTCATGAATGTTATGCTGGAAATTTTTTATACAAAATTCTCTACCAATACAAATGAGCTAAAATTCATTGTAATCAAGATAACTGCAGTTCTTTATATCAGTAAAGAATTTGTTCTGGTTTATAATTTTTTTTTAAGGTGCCTCTTCCTATTGCTGCTGTCCAGGCTTCCCGGAGTGAAACCACACCCCCTACCCTTTTTGGTGCTGCTTCACTGTAGAGGTCAGAAAGCCAAAGATTGAGTCATGGAAGAGCCACCAGTTTTAATGTTTGATTGCAGTGCAGGGAACTGAGAACACCTGCAAAATCAGGAGGTGCAATGCATGAGAGGCTCAGCTCCAGCTAAGGTGGATTGGAGGTGTAGTATGACATTTCCAGCACACAGCAGAGTAACCTTCGTCTGAAGAGACAATAACTTCTTGACACACTCTAACTCAATCACTTATGATTATCTGACTCTACCCTTGAGCAATAAGGATAAAAGGCTCTTTATAAATTGACTAAAAGTCCACGTAAAAAGGTTGCACCAGTTCAGTTAAATTAATTTAAAACCTGATTATTTAAATCAGTGCCACTTCTGTGTGCAGACAAGATCTAAGTGTTATGCTTTGTGGATGCAGTGAGTCCTACTGAAGGAATTGAAATGGCCAATTTTCCTCACAATCACCCTCCTCTGGGACTGAAAAAGGAGTTATAAAAGACTGAAATTTGGCTTTCTTCGATACTTTCCTATTCAAGATATTCCAAGGAGCTTTTTAGTAATAAGCTGAATTCTGGTGCTGCAGAGAGAGCATATACAAACACAGAGGCTGTTAATTCAACAGCAGTGGCTCCAAAAGAGCCATGAAGGCTAAAGTCTCTATTACTAAAACAGAGACTGCTGGCAATCTGTCTTAGAAGTCTCTTCCCTAGGACATCCCTGTAGATGTCTTTCATCCTTATGAGCCTGAATTGCCATCTGACACCAGATGCTATTGCAATATTCATGTCGCTCTTCAGGAAGCTGTGCAGCAAACTTACACACATGGAATGGGTCCTGGGATATTAGGAGAGGATGCTGTGAAGGTGGACAAGAATAGAGCCTTCCTGGGGAGAAGCACACAGGGAGACAGAAGCCAAGAGACCAACTAATGTTGCTGAATACATTATTTTTTTACCAAATTCAAACTGCATTGAAGGAATTTCAAACCTTTTTTCTTGGGCTGCCTTAGTGCCTGGCAGCTAGACAGAGACTGAAGGCTGCTGCTGGGTATATAAGCAGTCAGAACCAGCATGCAGTTGTCACAGACAAATATAAACACCATTTCATCACCTGTAGGCATCCCAATTAAATGGACTTATCATCTTCACCAAGCCAGAGTTATCACTATTAAATGTCATTAGGCTTAAATTGGGTTTGCTCCAAGAGATGTCCTGAATAAACAAATTTCCTGATTAAGTCCGAGTGTCATGTACTTCTATAAACTCTGTTACCACACTCTTGCACTTTTCCTAATTTTATTGTCTCCTTGACTCTAACTTTCTGGTTGTCATAGTATTCAGCCCATGGTTAAACCTTTAAGTGCAAAAGCTCTGCATATACAAGTCTTTTTATTTTTGCAATGTCATTTTCAGATTTTATTAAAAGGAAGAGAGCTTGTTTCAAAAATCAGGTCCTTGGTAATGAAGGAAAAATGGTATATGCAAAGCTAAAGCTAACATGGTTGATTAGGGAATCAACTAAAATATTCTGGAGGCTGCAAGGTATTGAAGAGCTGAGTGCTGATTGTGTAGAATCAATCACAGAGATCCTGCTCATTACATCATGACTAGACTAAGAAAAGCTCAGCCTGGCTTTTCTCTGTATGGATATTCCAGGATGGCCAGTATGACTTCTCCGCTCCACTGATGCTTTCCTTTCCCTTCATCTACATCTGGCTGCAAATTACTGAATAAGAAACTCGAACATTTCTGGCATTCACCCACTGAAACTGTATGGATTTAAAGTGTTTCAGCTGACGGCCTGAAAACATAAAAGACAAATGTCTTGGTTTTAAGGACAGGTCTGCTAAGGAAGGTGGGAACCTCTGAATTATTATTACTTTGAAATTAGGGGTTTTCAGGCAAAGATATGGGAAAAGGAATAACAGTTCTTTCCTAGTATGTATATGTATAACGAGGCAATGGCACAGAAGCAGAAGCCAGCGAGGCCCTTCTCTCGGCTGCCGGGACTCGCCCCTTTGGCGCAGTTATGGTCACGGCCAGCAGGGGGTGCTGATGGCTCCCGGCCAAGCAGGGCGGGCGCAGTGATTCCCCCACGCCTGCAGGGGCGCTGTGGCCGTGTCTCCCTCGCACGGTGATGGCGTGAGGAAGGAGTGGAGCAGAGCCCAGCCCCTCAGCACCCGGCCAAAATCTTACCCTTCCCAAGAGAAAAACCCCCAGGCGACGGAGTGGCCAGCTCCACCCTTCCCCCGCCGTGTCGCAATCCATCTCACTGCGACCCCGAGTCCAGTCCAGCCTGGGGAACATGGTGAAAATAGAGCGACAGGAACAATGGAGTTACCCAAAAGATAAAGAACTTTAATAGTGAAAATAACAAACACAGAAGCTGCACAATCTGAGGGGCAAGATCCAAAGATGAAGGAGCATGGTGAACTTAATATACAGGGGTATTCTGTGGGCAGGGGTCCAATCGTGAATGTGGACAGGGAACATGACCTTATAGGTTCTGAACCAACTGAAAACAAGAACCAGAAACATAGACTATTATGGGATAATTCCATTAACATACCAACTCTCACGGCTACACTTTTCTCACCGTAACCTGACTAGATATCTCCCTTTCAGTATCCTGCTTCCCGTGGTCTCAGGTTGCAGCCTCCTGCATAAGCCACTGAGGCTAAACCACTACTTCTCCCAGCCAATTCGGTTTCCATACCACCTTGGCCATTTCTTTTTCTCTCTTAAGTACCTGTTGTTATTGTCTCTTAGCAACAGATGGGACAAAATTCCATGAGAGAGTAAAACAAAAGGAAAATCCTAACCCCAGCAACAAATATAAAAAATTAGGTCTTTCTAAAAAGTTGTTTCTGTCAAGAAACTGGAAAACAAAAGCTTTCCTCTAACAGTACAAGAGGACACAGTTTGGGAATAAGACTCAGGGCGACACAAGAGCTTCATGGGAAGCAGCCAGATTGAGAGAGGGCCTGTTACAGGCCAAGGTAACTCATCATAATCTTTTCTCTCACTCTTTTTGTGCAAGATACATTGCTAGCTCCAGACCACCTCATTGATGAATCCATGAATCTAGTTATAGTGCCTGATCAGCTCTCCAACTCATGGTAACACTCTTCTGCCCTGTACTCATGTTAGTGTCCCAGTGACAGGACACAGCCTGGAAGTGCACAAACTTCTGGGGAGGAAGAAAATATTACTTAAGTCCTGACATTCAAAGATAACTGGCAGTCCTGCCACCCTGAATAAGTTACTTGAAACTAAGAAAGTGTGCAAGTAGAGATAAGGAACAAGAGTTAACAATTAGGGTGGTTAAGCACCAGAATGGATCTTTCAAAGAGACTGTGCGATCTCCATCCTGGCAAATTTGCAGACTTTGGCCTGCAGTCCCAGGCAACCTGTGGCTCTGAGCAGTTATATGAAGGAGCTGATCACCTGGATCACCTTTGGAGCCTGCTTTTACACTGCATGAGGCCCAGCTCAGCTCCTCCAAGGAATGGAAGGTGAGTACAGAAAACACCTATGTCTCTTCTCTAAGCAGTCCTGGGAAAGTCCTATGGATGTGCCAGACAAAGGCTGAGTAAGTCAGTAGCCTTTCATACATGCAGCTCAATAAAGACACTGAACAGTTCTATTGCTGCTCACTGTTGCTATCTGAGTAGCACTTGAAGAAATAAAGAAAACGAGACTGTCATGATGCATTGCAAAACTGAATAATTAAAATTGCCTCTATCATAGCTCTCTTTTATCATAGATTTTATTCACATAGCATTCCCCCTTTTACAGACTGAGAAAGTGAGGCATAAAAAAGCTTAGCAGTTGGGCACAGCATTACCTAGAGCAAGGAAATGAGTTTCAGATGCCTCACCCCTAACCAGGTAACTGGTGAAACTCAAAAAAATTTAAAGCTGATCTAAGTAAAGAAACTTACTTTCTTGACTTTAGCTACCACAGCAGTTGCTTAGGCCAGCTTAAAGAGAGGGTACATACATTGCCTTTGTCATGGATTCTGAAAACATGCTCTATGTCACACCTATACATAGGGGATGCTTGTCCGGACTGTGCATCTGACCCTCACCAGAGCTGTCAGTCACAAACACATTGGAAATTACAGCTCATTCTTTGGACTCATGATGCCCACTTAATGTGTTCAAAATATGCTTCCTGTTTATTTTAGACTTTGTAGCTAAACCCACAAGATGAATGCTTCTTTCAATGCCCTTGTAGAACATAAAAGCCTTTCTTGTCCTTGTGATTTTCCACAGCGGTCTCAGGTGTCTGTACTGCAAACAGCAATTAGAGGACAAGAAACCTGTCTGTCAAACACAGATCGAAAAGACACTGTGTTTATCCCTCCCCTTATTTGCTTTCTAGCAGGCAGAAAACACTCCATGATCAAGGTTTGCCTCAGGACTCCTTTCTCTCCTATGAACGTAAATATTGCTCATACATATTAGAAAATAATTGACTCCTTCAGCCACTGATTTGGGTGGACAAATATAGATGGAAGGCAGCATTCCTATGTCCTAATATATTCACCCAGGTCCTTCCACTAGTGCTTTATTTGAGTGCCTTTAGGCTGCTCTCCTCTCGGTGTGTTCCTTAGATCCTCTAGATCACTTCTCAGAGGCAATAAGCCTTTCTCCACTGAGTGGGTTTAGGCATTTTCCTCAAAGATGGCCTTTATTCAGGAGCAATGAAAAAACTGCAAGAGCAATTCCCTTGCCCAGCAAGACTCAGGCCCATTTTGCTCATGAAGTAATACTAAACTGCAGTATGTGAGCTAGACTACAATGCATTCTCTGACCAGGGCATCTTACAAAACATTGTGTCATGACACAAACAATGAGACATTCAGCTCTGCTTTCAATTAGATTAACTCTGAACAAATTATCTTTGGCAGGACAGCTTTCAAGGGAAAGAAAAAGTGTGAGGCACCTACATCATCTTTAAAAAAGACAGAGAAAAGCATGCTGTGATTTTTTTCTTAATTGGTATTACTGTAGTAATGCAGTAGCTTTTTCTTTAGAGCTAGTATATATTATTGTCTTCACGCATCTCTGCTGCATTGTACAAAGCTCCTGGCATGTTTTTGATGGGAAGTATAAACACATATAGTTTTCCTAAGAAACAACAGCTGAAAGTCTTCTTATACTCACAGCTTCTAATATAATCTGCAATTGATACAAAAAGCACCAGAGCTTTTTGATTTTATTTGCTATAGCTCAGCTTTACTCTCTGCTTATTTATGTCCACCATGAAAATAAAATGTAGTCAAGTCTTTTTCACCAGTATTCCTACATATCAAGAAGACAGAACCAGCTTCTTCACAGTGGTATATGGAAAGAGGGGTCACGGTGGACATAAATTGAAGCAAGAGAGATTCATATCAGATATGAGGAAAAATTTCTCACATTGAAGACAGACTATCCAGAGGGACTGTGCCTCCAATTTTCCATCCTTGAAGGTTCTGAAGTCCTGAATGGGTGCAGCCCTGAGAAATCTGCTTTGACCTTTTCTTTCTTGTAGTAAATTAAATATTATTAAGCCAAAGAACATCCAGCTGAGCTATAACATTCTTCGATGTGGTAACATGCTGCCATAATACAAATGGCAAAAGGCACCTAGTGGAGGTGCCAAAGAGGAGTGCAATCCCAACTGCTGTCCCATGACTGTGTAGGGTTTAACAGCTTTGGATAATAAGCAAGCGGAACCTTTCCACATTCTATTAAGCTTCAAGCTATATTCAGATCGTCTGGCATCTAACTTCATCCCTTGCTCTCAGAAGAAGAAATGCTGCTAGGTTTTGGTTTGTTTGTTCCTCCCACACCAATCTCTGTCCCCAGGCTGTGTTCTGGAACTGCCTTTCTCCTTAAAAGCTTACTGCCTGAGCATTGGAGCAGGCTGTGGTAAATGCTTAACTGCTCAAGCTATCCTCCTTTCTGCTATCATCTTGTGTTCAAGTACCAACAGTGGAAAGTAAAAATAGTTATCCCATTCTGGGAAAATGTTGCTTCAAAAACAAGCCAGAGGAACAGGGATATTCAGTATAGTTAGTTGATAGGAACCATCTCAGTCATCATCGGATCACTTATGTACCTAACTCATAAAGGTGACACTAAACTTGAAAGTATTTTCAGCATATAATACTGAATGGAAGATCTGGTATAAGTTTCTTGGAAAGGGTACTATAGGATATCTGAGCATCATCACTATGATGTAATGAAAATTATGTTTCAGAGATAAATATGAATTGCATGACTGTTCCAAGGGTGAGAAGTATATAGTGTTTATATGGAAACAACAACAAGTTGTCTACTTCCATCCAAAACAGGAGTGGAATACAATTCCTCCAGGGTATTTTTCACACACTCTGTGAACATTGACTTGACAGTAGATAATAAAACGTTTGCCTGAACTATCTCTGATCACAGGACTACCATGACTTGGTTGAATCACTCCTGGCTCTAGGAATATAATTTGCATAAAACCACTTCAGGTATAAACTTGTGATTTTCGTTCCCACTGCCTCAACTTCACCTAGAAATGTCAAGATTTAGCCTATGTGTCTTGAACATAAAAGTGTGCTATGCATTACAGCACTGAATTAAGTTCTGTGGGAAAATGTGTGTGTATGCAAAGCATGCCTCTGGCTGAACAAGAGCAAGGTAGTGAATGACATGTGTGATAATGTCTGAAATATGACAATATGTGATAAATGTATCAGCATGTGTGATTTCATGTGGATACATGAGGCAGTTGTATATGTCCATTGAACTCAAATTTACTTTGTGCCCTTTTTCAATAGTATTTTTGTCGCTGTTTAAGGAAGGAACGTAGCAGCTAGCATTGTTGGGAGGATGTTTTTAAATGCTGCGTGTCTACTTCAATCTCATATCCTGTGTTTATCTTGTCATCTGTGCTGTGGTGCATAGATAATGATCTATGGTTGAATGGCTCTCTGCTTCTGGGAGACCCGAGTCTGTCAGTGCTTATCCACCACTCCTTTCAGCAAACTATGACAAACTATGGGTATTTTGTGGCCTTATGAAGGACATGAAAATATTGTGTGCCACGACTGAGCTAGGACACCTGAACAACAGCCTTGACAAACCTTTTCCCTCCTCTGGCCTCCTCATGTGTCCCTGCTGGCAAAAGCAAAAAGATGCTGTGTTGATACAATAGCACCAAAGGAGATATGGATCAAGACTATCAGTACTAAACAAGAAAGTGAACGCGTATCGCCTAATTCTTGTGTAGAGGTATTGGTGCATTTTCCTCTTATGTGGATTGCAAAGCAGAGCAAGAGAAGAATTCAGAAATTAGAAAAGAACAATTCAAATCTCTCTCTCTTGCCAAAAAATGAAACCCAGTTTTATTTCATTTCCAGAAAGACTCTGGTCAGATGCAGGTTTTTTCATGCAGCGATATGCCTGCTTTCCCCAGTCTGCTGATGGGGATCTCCTGGAAGCTGAGGACACAGCTGACTTAGCTATGAGCTTTTATGAAAGAGTTTCAGATAGAAGGGTCTGTATAGTCTAAAGTCTGAGGGCACAGCCGTTGCCTGGCCTGACTGGATTGCAGAATCTGAGACACATAAATGGATTTAGCACAGCCGTCTTGCACCCAGGACAAGCCCCAGCTAGAATTTCTGCCTCTACTGGCACTGAACACCAAGCCCTACTTCTCATCTTGTTCAATCTCCTCCTCCTGCCCTTACCTGGGAGGTGGTGGCCTCCCTTCCTACAGGGAAAAATTCAGCAACCCATTGTCATGACTCAATACTCTGAACCCAAGCAGCTTCTGGGCACAGCATGACCACATCAGTAAGAGCCATCTTGATAAATGTTTAACTTTACAGAGCTTTTTCTTCCATGAAAATAAACCAAGGCTTAAATGTTCAATTCCTTTCTGCTCTGTGCACATTTATGTTTTCTCTAAATGAGGCCACATACCCTAACTCTGTTCACCCTCCTCCCCTGGAAGCTCCTACTCTCTCATTATTTTAAGGCATCAAACCTGATTCAGTAGATCTCTTCTTTCAGAACTGTCATGTTTTAGCCTCAGAACACAAACAGAGTATTTGTTCCTAGTGTGCTTCCTTTTTAATGCTTTAAAAGCTGTTACAAATGTCTTGTTTCCTCCCAGCCACAGCTGTATTACATTATCTGTTCTGGTTTTGGTTGTTTTTTTTTTTTCTAAAAGAAAAAAAAGTGAAAGTCCTGATACAAACTCAGCCCTTTGGAACAGCAACTGATTTATAACTTTTTACTCCCCAGACCAAAGGTTAACCCCTCTCGTCAGATACTAAAGGTTGTATTGGATGCCAGGGGAGCAGCATTTGTCAAGTCAAGATTTCTAGGAGCAAAATTGAGACACACCATTTTCGGAGTGTACCTGAAGTAGGCAGCCTGTGGGGAGAAAGCAGATTTGTTAAAATTGCAAAAGGATGAAGAGGGAAGACAAAAGAAAACTTGCTGCAAAGGACAAAATGTTTCTTTTCCAACAGTTGCCTAGGGATGTGGTGGGAAAAGAGAGCTGCCCTGTGGTGCATCTTTTTAGGTGGTAAAAGCAAAACAACAGCAGAAAAGTTATCAGGGAGAGGAATGCGAAAACAAAGCAAACATCCTTACCAGTTTTAAATGGTTTAAAATTGTAATGAATTAACTTCGTATGTTTTCAACTTTAAACATTGCTGAAGGAACACAAAATTTTGTTGATTTGTGTGCTGATGAAGAGTACTGTTTTTAAAAAAACAACTACTTTTCTGAGTTCTAGGATAATCAAAAGATAGACAGTCTTCAATTTTCGTTTTCTCTTAAAAACAACTCAATAGGATCCAAGGAATCTTAGGCAGATATGCTTTAGTACAGTAGATAACTGCTTAATTATTGAAGCTGAAAATATAAATATGCCTAGATGAGGACAGCAGGAACAAAGCAATGTGTCTGTGCCACTGTAGATCCATCCTATTTAATATACTATAATATTGTATAAGAATAAACAATGTAATGAATAGAGGTAAGTTGATAAAAAGATATAAACCATCTCTCTGCAAAGGATAAAACTGCTCATAGAAGGGTTATTCAACAACTTAGATAACCACATTGTGAAGAGAAAACCCCTGTCATAGATTTAAAGTCAAATGATGAGGATATAAAGTTGGAACAAATGGGCAGCATATTGAGTTATGGATGAGGCTTCTGTAGTGCAAGTCCCTGACAAGGTATTTTCCAGACCTAAGGCTGGAAAGCTTCCATCTCCAAGAGGTGGGAACTAAAGACGTCACACTTTCAGAGGAAGGAGAAGGAGCGTAGCATTATGAGTACAAACCCAAACCAAATCTTCTGCATCAGGAAAGAAATGTGCTCTGCTGATGTCGAGTTCCTCACAAAGAGATGTTTTTTTCAAGAAAAACATGGTCAGCAGCACCTGCACTCTCATGAAAGAGGTGAGGACAACAGCCTGTTCATGTCACTAATTCTCGACTGACAAGATCTGTCACCTTACCTGAGCTGGCTTTTTTCTTTCCTTGAGCAGACTTGTTCAGGAAGATGGACAAGCAGGGCCCAGTTTGTCTCAGGACAAACACTGACCATGGGAAGGCTGAGCCCCACCAGCAGGATAAATGGGACCCAGTTTCCTGAGTCTTGCATTAGCTTACCACCAATGAATGCTTATGTCTGAGGCAATGTGGATTGTTTTTCCTTTTTTTTTTTCAGCTACATCACCCTCTCAGTACAGTTCATAGCATTGTAAGCGGGCATGAGGAAAATCAGGATGCCCTGAGACAAGCAGAACCCCAACATTAACCCTGAGCACAGGCTGATCCACTTGCATCACAGTCTAGTGTTTCTCACTGCTGGACTGCTCTGGAAGTTGCTACTGCTGCGCTCAGGGGACCCCAGAGCAAATTACAACTTGATAAAAAACAGAGAAGCCTCATCGTATTTTAAGGAGGCACAGAAAGAAAACGAGATGTTCATTATAGATGGATAAATAAAACTGGAGAGCAAAAATTTGGTCTGTCTGAGGCCATAACACTGTGAAGCTATCTCTTAACTGATTTTCATGGCCCACTGGCTTTTGTTTTGGTTCCTGTCTTAGACAAAGAGCTGGCATGTCCTCTGCTAGTGCAGTTTAAAAAAAGTACTGTGGGCTTGATGCTAGCCCTAATGTGCATGCTGGAGTCTCTCCTCAGTTTGCAGTTTGCACTTGCATTTAGGTCCTCTGCTTGTTTATGATTTATGAAGCTTTCACTCTGTCTATTGCATTTAACAAGCAGTGTGAAGAAAAGGGAAAGCTTTTAGCTCCAAGGCAAAAAGAGAAAAGAAATTATTTCTCCTATTCCTTTAATGCAATTTAAAGGAGATTGGAAGTTAAAGAAGCCAGAAAGTGAAAGATGGAATGGCAGAGAGAGAACAAAGAAAACCCTAGACATCTTTAATTTTCCCTAGAAGAGAATGTTAGGAAAGACAAAGATGCTTTTTCCCCTCCAGCCCCCAAACAGAAGTGTTTTTCAGACACACGGATTGGATTTTCAGCTTTCCCAAATCATCTTGGCAAGGTAAAGATACGTTGTACTATCCTCATCATCTTTTGTTGTCTCTACTAAACCAAGTCAAGTGTTATTTAATTAAAAGGGACATGTAAGGATAGGTCAGGCAACTCAAGAACAGAGGCAGATACCCAGGACAGCTCCTCAATTTGGCTGAGATGCTACAAGGCCTGGGGACTGGGAAAGAGGCACTGCCATGAATCACCTGTGGTTAAAAAAAGCCACTCTTCCTGGGAAGTGAATGAAATGGATGGGACTTCTGGGATAACCTGGTCTGAGGCTGCAGCTCTGGAGCTGAGCAGAGGCTGTTGAAAAGGCTTGAATATAGAATGCCGTTTTGTGTCACTGACCAATATTTTCTGATCCCTCTTGGAACTTAAACCATGTGCACCCTCATTATCTCACTGGCAAGTCTCATCCTCCAGATGTATTAAGCCACTTTCTAGATACAGTGAAATGAAGTCAGAGAGCCAGGTCCTTGTGCTGGACAACATCAGAGCTGAAAGATGACATGCCAGACAATACTTGTTCCTTGTTTTTGCTGGAGATCTCTCTAAAAATCAAGAATACAAATATGGCTTTGAACTTTTATTGTGACCTGTAAAGTCAGATGATTTAACCTCTTTCTATTGACGCAGAAGTCAGATTAAGCAGTTTATTCATTTCATAGGACCTACGTTTCTTAAAGTCAACAACAACAAAGAAGTGCGCAGGATTAACACTCATTGGTTCAAGACCAAAACAATTTCGTGGTGATGAAGAAGGAGCCCTTCCAGCCACCCTGCGTAAAATTTTCTTTTCATTCTGTTTAAGGTTTGTTATTGTTTAAATGCCTCGAACTCTTAAGAAAAAAACACTTGTATTGAAAAGACAAAAAGCACAGCACATTTTTTCCTGAAGACATTGATTCCTCCTTGTCTCTTCTGTTGCCCTGATTTTTCAGTCTTCTCTTCTGTTTCACAGTTTCATGGTTTGGGTTTTTTCTCACATTCTGGTCTGTAAACACCGGCCAAAGTTTTTGTAATTTCAAGGAAAGTTTTCATTCCTGTTCTTAGAAATATGGATGGACAGTTGTCTTGACCAATGGGATGGGGAGAGGTGTCAACCTTCTCCCCCAATCCCTGGCCTTTGTAGAAATACTATGAAATGGAGTCAGATCCTTTTAAATAAATCAGTTTTAGTTTTCATGCCTTCTGAAAAGTGTGTGTGTGTCTGTGTGTGTGTGATGAACAGCATCACTCTTCCATCTTCTAAAATGTCTTCTCTAAATACCAGGAGAAATAATGTGATACAGTTGCAGTAATTGTGAAGATAATAAAGAAAGGAGCGGTAGGAAAATTACTATTTTGTATTTTTTGAAAAGGGACAGAAAGGCCTCATACACAATTGTTTTCCACAAGCAGGTCAGCTTTGATCTCTGCAAACATAAGTTTTAAGCCAAAAGGATATTATTTTCTAAAACTTTTAATCATCTGCAAGAAAAGGCATAAGATAAAAGTACCTTCTCAATCGTAAGTCACTATAATTAGTTCATGCAAGTGACCAAAATATTTAAATGAGGTTTAATTATAAAGATTGAGGAGATGATTTCAGGAAAGTGAATTGCAACCTTCCAAATTAAGACAGAAATAAAAATCAAGACAGAATAAAAAAAAAGATAAGTACTTTAATTATACTCTGTCTTTTTCCTCAAACTGGTTGCAAATATATATGAGTAGCAGCCATCACACACACACACTGAATTTGGGATGTGATACAGCAGAACTTTGGTACCAGCAACCCATATTATTTGGTACTATAAACCATATAGTTTGGGGACATCAGTGGGCCAGCAAAGTCAAGAGCACAGCTCTCCTTGATTTCCATGGGCTATTGAGGTATGGAAGAGGCAGTGATTAATGAAAGCTTCTCCATTTTATTCATAATTCTTTCATCTGGCCACTTCCTAATTGTACAGTTTTGATGGTGCGTAGGCTCTTGCTCTATATACACTCAGGACTGATGAATTTCTTCATCTTGAGCCACCCACTCACTCCAAACCTCTGGTTCTTCTAGTGCATTAAAGGTCAGGCTTCAAGCTATTTTCTTGCCTGGATACTTCTTATGCCATCTCTGGTGTTTTGTAATTAGATCATACAGCGATGTATGTGAAAAGTGCATTATAAATCAGTATGTAATATCAATATAGCAATACTGCATCCATTTGTTAAAGAGGAGGGTATTCTGACTCTGCAAAATATAATTTCCTCAAGGTGAACCTGAGGCAGGACACGGGCCTAAAGAGCACTATTGCAGTGTGGAATTGCTATCCCTTTCTATCCTGCCACCTCAGGAGAGAGTGCTGCAGAGGCTGAAGCAGTTCTCTCACCCTGCTTTTGTGTCTGGAGTTGCCACTTAGGTGTGAATAATAAAGTCACCTGGAAGTCAAGAGCCAGACTTTCAAGGGTGTCAAGACATCTAAGGGTAATCGATAGTCACTGGGATTTTCACACCTATCTCCAACTGCAATGAATGAGATATGGTGCATAAGTGCACTTTAGACAACCTAATGCTTCTGAAGACTTGACTTTTCATTTCCCTTTGCTCTTGCTCCTCTGTGCAACAGAGGTAATGCTGCCTGCCTGGCAAAGGGCTGACAGTTTTCACCCTGTCATGACCACATTTAATCTGTGTCAGAAAAGTGCTGTTTAAAAAGCAGAAGTTGTTACTGTATTTTTGGGAAGTGTTAATGGTCACCACATGCCAGCCTTTGACATACAGGCGACTACAAACACAGCTACAGCCATGTGAAGAACTAAGCCATCCCTCCTGAGGTAACCATACTTGTCATGATGCACAGGAAACAGAGATACCCAGGCATGCCCTGAAGCAAGTAACCCTGCCACCAGCAGCAGCCCAGTACGACCAGACTCAGGTGTAAAGACTTACTTGGTGCTGTGTCCCACATGGATGTGGCCCCAACAGACTCTGATCAGCCTGGAGAGAAGCCTTCCAGGCCCCTTCAGGCAGTGAGAGGTTTTAGGGACAGCCTCCCAGCTTTGAGCAGCCACAATCCTGGTTATTCCTCAGCCGTAGAATCCAATACATGCTGAGTGTTTACATGATCAATTCAATGGGTGGGAGAGCAAGAGAATCAGTTAAAAAGGGCTACATCAGTTCTTGGAAGCCTTGGGAATGGAAGAAAGATGTCCAGCATTTCCACTACCCATATATGCATATTTACACTCACAACAACATGTTATTCCTACATTCAGCTCTGTGCTTCTTCATGCTTTCATCTTCCTGAAAGCAGCAGTTCCAGTGACAGAGCACTTTGTACCCTCGGGCTGGATGCCAGCTGCTGTGTGCTGAGTTACCCATGTACAGTCAAGCCAGTGTAAGCGCCAAAAACTTCAGTCTTACTTGGGAGATCATCTGCTGATGATATGTCCGCCAGTTATAAAACCTGCCAATTACAATATTCATCTTTCTACCATGGTCTTAGAGGAAGATTAATTAAGATTTTAATGCCCTTAAAATGGCATATTTAAATACTCCTCATTATACATGAGGAATTCTTTTAGAGCTGCAAGAGTGAGGATTTCTGCAGAAGTGCAGCTGAGTACATGTTGAGGTCCTGATCCTCACTCTCCCTCCCCACAAAAGACAGACATGCTCACAGCAATTGGGCTGTGTGCTGCAAATGTTGGGCAGGAGAGATTGCGTCAATGGCTTATCCCTGCTGAGGAGAGCTGAAGGAAAGACCCATTTCCCCTTCTCTTGCTATCCTAGACTGCAGTTGCATCAGAGGAAGGAGAAGCACAGGGATTGGTTTGTGCTACTCTTGCTCAGTGCTTGAGCTAGCTAAAAAAAGCCCCAGGTACTGCTGTATAACAGCACAGAGATTAAAACATGGAGTAGAAACAGATGGGTGGCTGCGTAGGAGCTGCACTAATTCCAGCCTGGGCCCACATCCCTATACTCTGCTGTAGGGTGGTTGGTACATGTTAGTCTGGGTTCAGTGCTCTATCTCAGTGATCTAGTTCCTGAAGCATCTATACAGACACACAAAGCCGGTACTTCATAGGTTGTCCTTCAATTATGCCCTTTCCCAGCAACTCTGGGAGACAGTCACTTGGCTAGAAGAGGAAGAAACACATCCACTCTGTCTGGGATCCAAGTTGGTCTTATTTCTAGAAATTGGAGGACTGTTTAAAATAGGTCTGCTTTACCGTCATCACTAAGCAGATTGTCACCAAGGGATTTGTTGGGGGTTAGATTTGGGGTTTTTTCCTTATAGAATTTTTTCCCACAAAGTCACTAGGAGACTAATTACTGGGCGCTTATGGGTGCTTGACCAAAACAATACAAGTGACCAGGAAAGTGTAGCACCGGGGCTACACCCTTTTTTGATGTCTGAGAGTTTTCTCACTAAGGGAAAAAAAGAGATACCACAAGGTTTTTGGCAGGTAAAGGACAGGGGTGGGAGCAGCTTCCCCCTCTTGTTCTCAGCATTGGAGAGAGGNCACACAGGACTGCAGGTGGTATGTCCACAAGTCATAAAACCTGTCAGTTATAGTATTTCTATTTCTACTGTGTATTTTAATGAAATAAACTTAGAGAAGATTAATTATGATTTTAATGCCTTTAAAGTGATATATTTAAGTGCAGGGAACTGATCAGGCAGGTCAGGGTGCACCTCCGACTTCATCAAATGATTAGCAGAAGTAGTGTCAGGATGTAGGGATCAACCCTAGTTCCAGAGGTGCATCTGAAGAGAGTAGGAAAGTGATTCAAGGCCCATGGCTGTCATATCCTCACTGTTTGCTTTGGGGACCCAACCAGACCATACCACAGCTCTTTTTAGTCCATGTGTCTGGGCTTCCTTCTCACAGAAACCAGGAGGATGGGCAGGAATGCAGTCAGCCCATGGCTGGGGTATCTATCAGGAGATCTTCTGAGCTCCTAGGTAAGTCCAAAATTTCAGACGCAGCTTCAATTGCACTGGTGCATCACATGTGACACCCCCTGTCTAATGTGAGCTTTTGAGATGGACCACCGGAATTATCTGCCGTATCCCACAGCATCCATCCAGCTTTAGCAGATTCTGAGAACTACCAGACTGACCATGAATGCTGGTAAAGGCTCTAGAGCTATCCAACTCATGCCTGAGCCACATAGTCCCTCTATGGAAACACCACAGATTAAATAAAATAATGGTATTGATTTCTGTTCTCTGTTTACTGCTCTTGACACTGCTTCCCTCTGTATTTCTTGTTTCTTTTTCCTATCTATCTAATAAGGTTTCTGAAATCTTCCAAAAGTGCCAGCAAATAACAGTTGTATAAGCACATCTTGTTGGTGCAAAATCTTTGCCGGCACCTAGACAAAAATTCTGGCTTTTCAAGCAGAAATATTTAACTTTTAACTTTTATATTTAATATTCAACCTTTAACTTTTGTTGCTTTTAAGCCCTACCTGATGTCCAAAACTTTGATTTATTAATTTATTAAGTCACAAAGAGTTTTTATTGCTGTTGAACTCTGCTAAATGACTGAAGGCCCTGTGTAAAAGCCAGGAGTTCTGCCTTGTGCATGACAGGCAGCATTCAAGCATGAGGTCAGAGATGGTGTGGAGGCTGGACAGTGTCAGCTACATCTTCTACATGGGCAGCTACACACCAGCAACTGATTAGGTGTTTTGACACAGATGTGTCACTGAGGAAGTCATAAGGGGGAGGCAAGCTTCCTAAATGGAACTTTAGAGCCCCTCCTCATCATATTTGCAGCATATTAAGATACTTTACTGCACTGTGAGAACATAACTGAGCTATGCTGCAGAAGTGTGTGAGTAACAATCTGACCCCCTGATGTACTGGGACTTCATGGTTCCCACTAGCTTTGTTCCAGCAAACTGCTGATGTGGGATGGCACTGCAGCAGTTCTGGTCTGAGAACACACTTAACTAAGCAGTGTACCTTTTGCTCTTAATCCTGCGCTGCCTTGGATCCTTCTTCTGCCTCATTTATTTCATTTTATTACACAGAAAAAAGAAAATAAATTAACCCAGAAGTCATTGTGACCAAATTGCAGAAATTCAGTGAAACTTTCCTATTTCTTTTCATAGAGTAATTTTCTGTACTTTGTCATATCATACTTACCTGAAAGTTTCTCATGTGGATAGGAATGGAGTTCATAACACTAATTAAACTCTCAGGACATGAACAGAAGCTGAAGATGGGCTGTCAGAGACATTAAACTGGTGTCTATAATCTCAGACAAGTGCATAATTTGTCTCAATAGATTTTATTTTATTTTTTAAATGAATCTACTTCCTTTCAGTTTCTCCTGGGAATTCAGTTTTTAGGGTATCTAGGGTATCTTTTCACACCCAAGAAGGCTGGAATCATCCATCTTTTAACCTCTCATCTTACAAGTCACTTAAGACTCATGGTAATTATACAGACTCTAAGATGCAGCTGCAGAGCATCTCTCAAAGTAAAGTGTGTGTTGTCCCCATTGGTTTGTTGTCCCAAGCCCAACTGATCTCCTAGAGGAAAAGACATATTTTCCTCTGGCTGAAGGGAAGATGGCGTGGTGGATTTGGAGTTTTGAAGTAGGAAGTATGGGTGGAAGAGCAGACTATAAGAGGAAGAAATAATCATGGATGTCTCAAAATTTTATGTGGTTGAGGCATGTATGTCACTTGTATTTCTACAGCACTAATCTTCTAAAAACAAAAATCCAAACAGATGTATTGCTAGAAATGAAAAGTCACTTAGTGGTTGCAAAATTCACTTCAGGCTGCTAATTTGTAAACTAATGAACTCTTTCTAACCATAAAAGCTACACTAGGCATCTATTAAAGTGTTAGGGACGGTAACCAAGTCAGAGATGATATTATGTCTTTATTTCCTGTATACTGGATACTATATGCCCCTGAGAATGTGGCAAAAGAAACCACAATATTGCCTTATTGCAGTTTATAATGGAGAGAAAATTAGATACAAAGACATTGCCTGACTTAACAATCAAGAGGAACAGCACCACTGGCTACTAGAATCAGTTCATCTGAGTCTCTTCTGGTCTCCTGAGAAGCTTGAAACAAAGGTGTGAACTAGGAAGGAGAAGGCCAATTCAGCACACTCTCTTCCCAGTTTCTTTCATTTACTTGCTGGAGTTTAAAATTTCATTTATGGATCCATATTAGAAGAAATTAACAAATATACAGAACTTTAATTTCAGAGTACGATTTCAATCTCAGTAACCTGGCCTCAAAGTCAACAAATATGACTCTCTGTAAAACCAATCACATCCAAGTCTCCCATAGTCATGATTGTCCAAAATGAATGAGTGCTGTTGTTCTTTTGAAGTCTTTAGGACTTCCAATATACACATAATATTCTGGTACTCTGTTTGGGTACTGCATTGAGTTTTGACCGGAAGCAAATTCAGGTGGAAAAGGCTCCTTTGGACAATGCTAATTAAAATGTCCAGGGAAAGAACTCCCTGTGTTTCCCTCACTAGGGAGGGGAGGCTGCTCATGGCCACATGCCTCTAAATTATCTGACGGCTGGAACACAAAGAGCCCTTAGGCTTGCACCAAATCAATCAAGGTTAAAGGGAGCCTTACATCTAAGGGAAGCCTTGCTTGTTTTGAAAGCTTCAGAGGACACTTCTGTTTGGACATTCAGAGTTTTCCTTTTGAATCCTGGAGGGTACTTCTCTGCAGCAGTGGAAAGGCCCTTCAGGGTTTTCTGGGAGCTTTCGTTCTTTTTGAATGCGACTTGTCCCTTCACTTGTTTGTCATTCAGATAACAGCCTTCAGAGAAATGCCACAGATAGCAACAGAGGATCGGCAGAGAGCAGCAAGGGCAAGAGCTCTCACAGGAAAATGCACCTTCATTCTGCTCTCTGATTTTCCTTAGCATCTTGGTGTGTCTCAAAGGTTTTTCTGGAGCAACGTGGGGAAATATGCTTTTTGAAAATGTTATTCTTGCACAAATCATTTGGAAGAAAAGGTCCAGGGAAAAGAACAGAATAGTCATCTGAGAAGGTTTCAGTGAAATGCTTCCTGGGCAGGACAAGAGTGAAGAGAAGGGGATATTCCTTTCCATGAAAGGGGGAGCAAGCTGTGGAACAAAAATCGAGTGCAGTTGTGCCACAGGAATGATCAGATGTTACATGAGCATCATGTGAGGAAGATTATCAGGACAGAGCAATTCACTGAATGAAAGCCCCATGACTACTGTGGGACAGGACTCACAAAATTTTACCATATTACAATTTCTCTTGGTAAAATCCATAGTACTTCCCAAATCACTTGAACATCAGAGTTTTGAGATGTAAACTCCGGAGAGCCCTGCCTGGTCAGAGTATTTTCCCGTCATAATACCAGGAATAGCAGATGCTCGAATCTGCAGTGTTTCATGGGTGGGTGGCCAGAAGAAAAGGAAGTTGACAGGAAACCTGTTTTTCCTCAGACTGTTAGAAAATCTATACAGTCTCCTGGCACACTCTTTGTTCATTACCTGGCAAAAGGAAAATATTACCAGTCTTCTGTTGAAAAACTTCAGGCCAGATTTTGTTGAAGGACATGAGGACGAAGATGTAGATAACATCTGTGAAAGGCATGGGACATGGCTGGGCATGGGACTTGGCTGCTACTCAGCACGTGATAATAAATCACCAGAGAGGAGCTTCTACTGCAAGGAATCTGATCTGGTGCTCAGTATATTGTCTCCTGTCTGCAGACAACTGCCCATGAAAGATCACTTCACTGGAGCCAGCCAAAATATTTCTTTGCTCTTGGGGTCTGCCTCTCCAGAAAGGTTGTGCTAAGATCAGGTTTTTTGCATCTTTGGAGAAGTTGACACTTCGGAACAGCCATAGGAATATTTAGGACAGCAGTTTGCAGCCTGCAGGCTCCCCTGGGGCTCACTGCTGTTTCTAAGGGTCTGGTGAAAGCTGGCTCAGAATAAAAAGGTCAGTACACTTGAAGCAATTTTTCAGTTCTGCTAGCAAACCGCAGGGAGCCAAAAGTTACCACTCTAGAAATAGTCATGGAATTAAAGCATTGGCTTGATTCAAATGCTGGTGCTTGTGCATGTGCCTGTGGCCCCAGCAAGTTTCATGTCTGAAGCAGAGCTAGTTACTTCTCTCCACCACACACTGGTGCCCAATCCCTTAGAAAGAGATCCACTTTTCTCTGTGCCTCTAGCCACTTGACTAGACAGAGCCTGAGCCTTTCAACATTCATTATTTGTCTCCTGACAGTTCTCTGCCAGGGCTCAGCAATCAATGAGACTGCAGTTTTCAGTATTATTTTGCACACATCACCCTGACCAGATGAGTTCATGCCTGTCTCCTCAGCCAAGTTTTCACCAGACTGCTGCTCACTGGCATGGTGCACACCAAAGACCTCACTGACAAAGAGCTCACCTTGAGCCTGAACCGAGAATTGTTATTACTCAAGGTACAGCATCCAGAAAATCATCTTTAGGCCTTTAAAACCACAAGCCTCTCACCTGCAATCACACTAGAGATGCCTGAATCATCAGGTGTCCATAATTGGATGAGGGCTCACTAAGAGCTTCAGCAAAACCAATGAAGTTTTACCACTGATATCAGCAAAAGCAGAATTTAATTCTGAAGGTTCATAGAATCATAGAATCATAGAATCACAGAATCATAGAATGGCTTATATTGGAAGGGACATGAAAGATTATCTAGTTCCAACCCCCCTTCCATGGGCAGGGACACCTTTCTTTTGACCAGGTTGCTCAGAGCACATCCAACCTGACCTGGAACACTTCCAGGGATGGAGCACCCACAGCTTCTCTCGGCAACCTGGTCTAGAGCCTCACCACCTTCACAGTAAAGAATTTCTTCCTAATACCTAATCTAAACCTACTCTTTCTGTCTGGAAGCCATCCCCATCACACCATGCTTTTGTAAATAGTATCTCTCCATCTTTCTTGTAGGTTCCCCTCAGGTACTGGAAGGCAGCAACTGGGTCACCCCAAAGCCTTCTCTACTCCAGGCTGAATAAACTGAATTCTCTCAGCCTCCCTCTCATCTTTTTGGCCCTCCTCTGGACTTGCTCCAACAAATTGATGTCTTTCCTGTGCTGGGGACTCCAGAGCTGGATGCAGCACTGCAGGTGGGGTCTCACCAGAGCAAAGGAGAAAGGAGCAGAATCCCCTCCCTCACCCGGTCCACACTGCTTTTGATGCAGCCCAGGATTCAATTGGCTTTCTGGGTTGTGAGTTCACATTGCCAGGTCATGCTCAGCCTCTCACCCACCAGCACCCCCATGTCCTTCGGGGCAGAGCTGCTCTGAGCCTGTTCATCCCCCAGCCTGAACTGATATCCAGGGTTGCTCTTACCCAGGTGCAGACCCTTGTAATTGGTCTTATTAAATCCTATGAGATTTCCATGGGTCCACTTCTCAAGCTTGTCCAGATCCCTCCAGATGGCACCCATCTTTCAGGATCTGCTCTTGAGGAGCATAGTCTGTGACTTCTCAGTATGTACAACACTTAGATCAGTCTTATTGAACATCTGATCAGAACTGTTACATAAATATTAAAAATAGCACCAAGAAGAAGAGAAAGAATTATTTAAATTGGACAGTAGCAATAAAACAAGGACTAATATATTAAAGCTTAAAAAATTAAATTTACATTATTTAATTCTGTAACTGTGTGATTTAACTCAGCAAATTGCTTAAGGGTCCATTTCGCATGAAAATGCTATAAAAGCTGAGCTTTATTATCTCACATTTATCTTGAGTGTTAAGAAAAGTTTTCAGAGGCAGCAAGTTCAATGAAAGAGACTTTGCCTAGTGGAAGAAGTGGAATTTGGACAATGATAAATCCATGAGTCCTCTATTTAGTGCAGGTGAACTAATGGCTATTTAAAAACAATGAACTGAACAATTTCTGCATTAGGAAGTCTCAACACATTCGCAGATGTATGTGGGCATCATAGTGTGCTGGCTGTTTGTTTCTGTGCATCCCCCTTGGGCACATCAGGGAAAGGAGGCTCAGTCAGGTTCAGCACTACTCAGAGCCAGCCCAGCTCTTCTTTTGTTCATCTGAGGCTTTTCTACAAAGAATGTGTTTGGTCTCTGAAAAGTTTCTTTCTTACAGTTTCTACAGTTACCTTGAAGAACAAAAATTGTGTCCTTTAGTGTGGGGAATAATTGAGAACATTTCTATGAATAGAAAGTATCAGTATCAGCACTGATAAAACTGGAAGCTGTAGCTCCAAGTGTGGTGCTCATCCCTTCCAGGTAGAAATCACGGGCACAGGTAGATACATAGATACACATCCCATCACAAACCTTACATTAGTTTGCTCATGCTGTGGGTTATGTATTCACAGACACTTTTATCTCACTTCATTTGGCAAAATACAGAGTTTCAGGTTCCCAAGCTCTAGTGGCTATTGTAAGATTAAAAGATCCTGACTTCAGAGAGGTTAAAGACTGGGCTTTTGGTTATTAGCCTGTGTATTTCCCAGAAGGACCACTGAGGGGGAAGGAAAAAAAAGAGGGATGGGGAACAAATACTGCCTTGTTGCCCACATTTGTCCAGTGCTAAACCAGGTAGAATCCTAATCTCTCAGTTTACTGCCGCTTTGAAGTGTAATATTGTTAATAATAAATAATAATGTGCTCAGCTTGTCTCTCCCTTTCCCCTGTGTAGTTTCTGGTCTGTGCTAAATTCACTTAAAATGAGAGTAAAAAATATTTCTGTCCAGGTGTAAATGATGCTCTGATACACAGAGTGCAGTACTACTGCCACCAAATGATTTTTTATCTCAGGTAGAATTTGGATACTCAGAATTGTGCCTTGGGATGTCCATCCTTTCTTGAAAGCAATTGACTAGCCTCTCTCTATTATAATAATCACAACATTGTTGTTTTTTGATCTGGAACGATTTTGAAATCCTGCAGGATCCTATAAGCACTTTCAGAATATTATTCTGTCACTACAGGACTCTGTTCAGTCCAGCTCACAAAATCTCTGGTCTACAAATGAGAAAAAGCTGAACTCATATATTCTTCGATCTGTTAGTGTTTTGTATTCCTAGAGCTATTTTAAATAAATACCTCCTTTCTCATACAACCCGACATTACTATATTCTTCATGCTTACATGTAAGGAACTCACTGATTTATTAATATTTAGCAGCTAAAAATATCTCCGGTTTCTGGCTTAGCAGCAAGACTTCTTTCTCTCCATGAAAACATATAGGACAAAACTGCAGCAGTACTTCTCTCTCTCCATGAAAACATACAGGACTAAAGCACAAGCCTGCAGTATGCATTTTAACTTCCATATACCAGAGTCAATATTTGCTTCCAGCTAGTTCCTGTGATGAAAAAAATGAAAAAGTACGTAAGTGTCTTTGAACAGACTACTGTTTTAAGAAGACTAAATCAATTGAGTCAATACAGAATTAAAAGTAAAAAAAAAAAACAGTTTTGGTAATGGTTAATAAGATGAAACTTTTTTTTTCTGCACTTCATTAGTAGTCCTTTTTTTTTTTCTTTAATATTTCTAAGCTTTACACCAAGACCAATATCAGGATATGAAGACATGAAGTTTCCTTAACAGGTTTAAGACTAGAGGGATGTGTAGCTGAGCTGTGCCTAGCCATAACAACCCCCTCAACACAGAGTGCAATAATCATCTTGCTAATCACAATATTATCCTTCATTTTAGGAAACTGCTATCAGCACCTCGGGAAATTTACTCTGAATGATTCACAAAAAATCATTTCATTTCTAAATTACAAATTAAACAAATGACAATTAATTGAGCAAATAGCTAGCTCTATTACTGCCTCTCTTCTTGCTGTCTGTGGACCTCCTCCTGCTCAGGCCTCCCTGCTTTTCTCGCCTTGGTATCCAGCTTGTTCACCACAAGCAGCTGCAGCTTGTGTAATTTCCTTTCCTTACTGGCCTGAACATTTTCTCTTCTCCTCACTCAGCAGAAGCTTTCTTCTCCTTGCTCTTTTCCCTAGCTGAAAAGGAGAACAGTGATGAGAAAGTGTGAGGGGTCTGCAAAAGTTTTCCTCCAGACCATGGCTCATTAAATTCCCACAAAAAGTTCTTCGCCACATGGCTTCCAAGTGGCTACCTAATGCCTGATGCCGGGTGCTATAGAATCAGTTCTCCTAACTTGGGCCCTGCTGTCTGTTTTGCCTCTGACACCGAAGTAGTGCTGAGAGCCTCCTTTTTGCCCAGCATCCCAAAATCTGGGTGTTCCCACCTTATCAGTGACAGCGAGGAGCTTCTCAGAGTGGCCTGAGGGAGGCGATGACTAACAGTGCAATAAACAGAAACAGAGGTGGTGGAATTGCCTGACAGAAAATTTGAGTGAAAAACATCACTTTATTTATGTTTGTTCAGTTGGAGGCACAGGCTTTCTTCAGCCCTTGCTCACTGTTCCAGTATCTTCTGGAGTTTGCGCTATTTTGAAGTTTTTGAGTTTCCAAAAGGTGTGTTTCCTCTGAGATTTTTCCTTCTCTCAAAATTGATTCCAAGACCTTTCCACTAAACTTCAACTGAAGTTTCTAGGACAAGGTGCCTTGAGAATAAGATGCAGTTAAAAAAAAAACACAAAGCAGTGAAAAAAAAATTCAGGATGCCACATTGGTGAGGTTTACATCTATTTGGAGACTAAGCTAGAGGCTGTATCAGATATTAAACCTTCGGTTGCATTCACCACCTTTGACCTCTGGGAAAAATACTGGTGTTTTGACAACAGCAAATGATGAACAACAAGAAGAAAAAAATCTAGTTTATTTTATTTTTGTCAGAGTAGCTATGGAGAGAATTCATTCTGAGGAACGAAAGAAATCTCATTCAGAGACTTGCGTTAATTCCAAGTGAGCTCATAAATCCAGTTTGGGGTTTGTACTTCACATGGAACTTTTCTCCTGAGATTAGATATTGGTAAATCTTGAACTGAATCTTTGTACCCTACTCAGATAGATTTTTGCAGAAATGTAATTGAGGCCAGAGCACAGACACCCATGTGGGAAAGGAGAAAAGTAGAATTATAAATATAAAAAAACTAGAAGGAGCCTAAGTGATGAGGAAAACAGGATATTATGAGATTCTGTAACCACAGGAATGCACTAAGTGATGGAACATGCCCCCTGCTCTCAGAATTAGCTGCTTCATTAGCAACGGCTCTGCTCAGCCAGGGAAGTTAATTAAAGGCTGCAGCCAGGCATGTACAGAGTGAGCAGCCACTGCACAGGGAGGCTGCTGATGCTTTTTGCAGGCTGGCAGAAGAGATTTTGTCCTCTTTCACTTCCGTGTCCGGAGCAGGCATGTTCCTATAGCTCCACCAAGGAGATGGAGGTACACCAACTGCCTCCCCCATGACGGCATGTGCTGTGCTCTGCATTGTGCCGAGAGGGAGAGTCACTGATGTGTGGGCACCATGCAAGTGTGAAGCCTTGGGTGCAGTGCCAAGGCCAGAAAGGCACACAGTATGTTTCAATTGTCCACATGGATAACTGTGGCCAACTGCAATGTTGATGCAATTTCCCCAATTTCAGGACAACAAGGAAAATTTAGCCCCAGTTATCTGCATTTTAGGCAAATACGGTCTAACTAGGCTCCACTGCTCACAGTGCATGGGGCCAGTGCTTTTCATGGACATACACAGGCACATACAGACAAATGGCAAAGTTTGATTACAAATCTTGGCTCTAATTTACTGGTGGATCAATAAAATAGCTCTCCTAGTGATGCCTTGGAAGGCTGACCTGAAATAGAGACTGGACAGAGTTAGAGAATAAAGTAGTTATTTATTGAAAGGCCTCCAGGATCCACCTTGGGCAAGACAGGAGCCTGACCAAGGCTGCACCCAGGGTAGACTAAGAATGATCACAAAAATGGCTGACTAGCCACAAGATCTTACATTTTTATAGGTTTTGGTCCATTTCCATATTGGGGTTTAATTGTCTGATTACAGCTTCAGGTTGTGAGATCCCATCCTCCTTGTTCCTCCCTTCAGTCCACCATTCTTTATGCTTTTGGGCCTGCAAGTTGTCCTTGGTCTTCAGCAGGAAAAGGATTTTTTTTGTCTACCTACTCTGTGAAGAGACCTTACTGGTACTTAATATGAGGTTCAGAACTACATCCCTAGGCAGTACAGAATCTGAAAATATGAAAACTAAAACTCAACGCATCCCTAGCCTTTCCACTCCGGTTCTCTATGGGTCAGCAGAAGACCAACAGCAGATGGGAGAACTCAGCCTGTCAAGTGAAGGAGTGAATGCCATGATTTTTATTCACCATTTTACCTAGGGTACTCATAGGCTTAGAACCAAAGGACTCTCCAGATGAAAGAAGTAGACAAAACTCTGAAAAAAATATCCAAAATCATAAAACAACCTCAGAACAGCTAAAGTGACTTATTGCAGGATTTGTAATAAATAATAAATAAAGAAATAAATAAAGTCTTCCATTGAGAGACACTTTAACCTTCAGACCAGCAGTGAAATGAAGGACTGGGCAAAACAACACAGCAGCAGTCCTGGACAAATCCAGCAAATGCTTTCCATTGAATGCAAGTTTGTTCCCCCGACTGTTTTGTCTATATTTAAGATCCTTTTGATATTTGCTTTCCAGAAATATTGTAGCAAAGCATCTTTGCCAGAATGAAAGCTCATGAAAAATGAATGTTGAGACAGAATCTGCAAATATGCACTGAGGGTAAATTTCTCGTTGTTCAAGCAGCTGTAAAATTCACAATTTGCCTTATATTTTATTATATAAATTACACAATCAGAGCACAGTAACAATATGAAGTGAATTATGTATCTAACCAACATTGCATGCATTCCAAATATCCTCAACAAATTACTGGTGAGCAATCTACAGACTAGATTTATTTGCTCACAAAATACATGGATCTTTTCAAATAACAAAGTCATTACAGGAAATTCTTGTCTATTCCCAGAAAAATCTGTAAATAGAGAAAGAGTGAAGACAAAAAAAAGACATTCATTGTGCTCAGCTCACTCAATCTAACTCTGTAATTGACCATCCATGAGATTAAAAAGCTGTCAAAGACAGGCTCTTGAGGATGGAATACCTGGTGCAGATAGCAAACTGTGACAAAATCAGAGACTTCATTTGGACAATCACATGGAGACCAACACACCCAAACCTAATTTTGGTGTGAAAAGCTTCCTGTAGGGAGAAAATCAGAGCTCTTAGCAAAGATCTGTAAGGCTTCCTCAAGTTCTGCCTCCTTGGGGAAAGTAAGGCACTATTGCATAAAAACCTTTGCAAATAATGCCCTTTGGAATCTTACCTCATCCTGGGTAAACCAGCTTCCATCTTCGCTGAGCCAGGGAGATATTGTTTGAATCTTCAGTTGAGTTGGTGACCCAGCACTGGGGTAAGGGGGCAAGAAGGTCTGAGTCCTTTTTCTCTCTCTACTTTGAAACATGTGCAAGTAATTTCACCACTCAGTACTGTTTTTCTAATCTCTCTTGTTTCATTGTTTGCTGCAGAAATTAGAATTCAGATGGGCTAAGGGCTATTTTTTCCTGTTGTGCAAAAGACCACACACCAGGACTGATTCTCACCAGAGTATCCTTAGACTAAGACACCAAGACAAGATTCTTATTTATTTAGTGGACAGAGGCACCTCCAGAAGAAGACTGACCCCACCTTTCTAAACCATTTATCACAGAATGGGCTGGTTTGCTGTTGTGTTTTACACTGTAGAGAGAACCCTTTCAACAAGCACAGCATAGGTGCTTCACTTCTGAATGGCTAAACCAGCTGAATTTCTTTCCCCAGATTCACACAGCACCTTGCACAATGCAGCCCAGATCTGTCTTGAGACCTGTAAACTTTGATACGGATTATAATCAATGAGAGAAAACTTAATTAAAAGTTGCCCATGGGGACTGCATTCTATTGTAGGTGCTCAAGCCTTTTAATTTAAAGAACAGAATGATTGAATCTTCCCATCACATCAGTAAGGTAGATAATCACCCTTAAAATTTCTTCTAGCATGAAAATTCAGGTGGAGAAAGACAGAAAGTGGATAGAAACATGCTTATTCCGCCTTCACATCCTAAAAGGCACACTTAGGAAAGATACAGTAAAACAGGATAATAAAATAAAGCAGACAAATGGCTTGTAAGAGAAAGACAACCTCTTGAAGTAAGTTTGAATGTGTATTCAGAAGTGTTGTTCCACAAGAAAGGAAGGGAAACTTGGGTTCGCGCTATTGTGCTCACAGTCTGGTGGCTCTTGATTAAACTCTGAAAACCCACAAGGAGTTGTGGTCACTTGGTTCCTATTCCTACTCCTATTCCTCTGTCCTTTCCCGCACAAAGTCCAGTGCTGACTCAGGTATCTCCATCTCCCTTGGAGGCATCCCTGTTTCACAGAATCTATTGCAAAACAGGAATGCCTCCAAGGGAGACGGAGATACCTGAATCAGCACTGGACACTGCCGTCAGTGTCCATGGTCCCTTTCCAAACCCTCACTCAAGGCTGCCGCTGGCTGCCAAATTTGGAACCATTATGCAAGAGAGCTCACTATTAGTCAGGCACGTGGATCTGAGCTGATCTTTTCTTTCCTTAAAGAGCAATCCCACATTCCATGTCCACAGTGCAAAATTATATCTGACATGTAATTTGAAAACCAAGCCTTACTCCAGTAAATGGGATCAAACATCTGAGCATTTCACTCGACAGAATGGGTATTTTTGGTTTTAATATTACATTAACTTTTCGTCTCCATGCCTCTCATGGATTTTTCATTCTTAGGCAGCAGTGCCTGACTTCTAACAAGAGCTGTCAGTCTGACTAGGGGCACCCCAGGATTTCAACTGTTCCCTCAGGTTTAGAGAGAGGATTCCTGGAGAGCTGACTTCAGCTCCCTGTTATTGTCCATACCTTGTTTCACTTCTGCCAGATGAGAAACTTTGATCTTTGAGGGATTGGAATGACCCCATTAGGTAGAAGTGATATAGGATTAAATTGCCAATAACCACAACAACTTAGGAGGCTGCTGCCCTCCAACTAACACAGCTTGCAAGAGGCCTGCAATATCACCTCAGGTATGGGACCCTGGCAACGCACTCCCAGAGTGTGAATCATCTTGGTCTTGCATCTTCCTAGTTCAGTTTACAGGCAAATATTATTGTCTGCCTACACAGCAGGCAGTCTACTACACAGTACTCTAGACAAAACCTCACTCCCTTGTTTTCCCCTGTGACTCCCGAAAACTGTGTTGTCACAAGGAGAGCATCTAGTAGGAACTTCTTGTTAAGTGTTATCGTCACAGTGCTAGTTAATGTGAGGTTTTATATTTACCAGAAGGTGATTAGCTATAATATGAATGATACAAAACCTTGATGACAATGCTGAGCAATTACTCCAGCATGCCAAAGTAAAGTGGTCTAGCTAAATGCCTAAGTGTGCCATAAAAACACTTTTAAATTAAAGTAACCAATATCTTTAATGTTGGGTAAAAGAACTGCAAATTTGAGAATGCTGTAAAACATTTTAGACATCAGATAAAGATTTGTCTTTGGTCAAAGACAAAGAATGGAAAAATTAGCATGACAAGTGAATTTCAGGGACACACACCTGAAACCAGGATGGTTTTGTGGAAACTGCATCAGAAAATTGACAAGCCCCACTGACCAGGAGGACCAGAGTACCTCTACTAGAGAGATAGATCCCCAGAATCTGTGTAGATCTTCCCTACACTGCCATTGCTGTGTTATTTGATGCTGCCAGGAGAGAGAAGGGGGACCTCCATGTTAATGAAAAAACAGCTCTGTGCTGTATTGACATGCATGAGATAAGACCTAGCCAGCACTGATCTCAAATCTCTTAACATGACAGATTGTAATAATTTAATTATGTACCAGTAGATGTTTTTCTATCAAGCCTAGTTGCTGTATTTCAATGTCCAAAATGATACAGGCTGTTTTCCATAGGATTCTTTTTATTTTTGACAAACATTAATGTCAAGAAAAACACCTTCTAACTGCCTCTGCCAAAAGAGGGAAATAGAACAAAAGAATCAACACCTGCATATGCTCTCTGTGGCTTTAGGGATGAAATTCATGCTCCATCAGGGTAGTGCGACATGAGAACCCTTCCTCCCCTTGTAAGAAACTCACATGACCTCTCTGTCTTGCCCACAACTCACCAACTGATTTGAAATGCATGTCACTTAAAATCATTGCAGCATGTTTCTTCAAATGATGTATCCTGCCTGCACAAAGCTCATCCCTCACATCTTGCCTGCTCTTGCACCCCTCTCGAAGAGCTTCATCTGCAGCGACATTTACAGTGAATCAAGTTTTCTGGAGCATGGCTCAAATTTCCTTTATGTCTCCTTGCATATTTTCTCTTTGCATCCTTGGACTCTCTGCTTTTTTATGGAGGCTGATTTCTCTGCAAATCAAAACCCTGAGCCAGTCCTGTGGAGACCATTGGGCTCACTTTTAAGTAACCATTTTAGGCATCTGAGCAATAAAGTGTGTTCAGCCAGCAGACATTACTGTGGGCTCTGGGAATTCCTGGGTCACCTGTGTTAATGCAACTGGTTTGTTAACTGCGTCCAAAGGGGTTGGGTTGTTCAGGGCTTCTGCACTGTCCATTCATGTTTTGAATGTATTTTGCATACCATTAATCCTACAGAAAATACATTTTTAATCCAAACTAGTAAATCGTATCATGTTTAGTACCTTTGAATCATGGACTGGATTGGATTGTAGGGGCCTTAAAGATCATCTTGTTCCAACCTCCCAGCTGGAATAAGGGACGCCTCTCATTAGAACATATTGCTCAGAGCTCCATTCAGCCTGACCTTGAGGATTTCCAGGGATGGGAATCTTTACCTGTATTTTTAAATGAAAAAAAGATCTGGATTAATTGCATTAATAATTCTTATCCCTTCCAAATCATTGAGGAGAATTGGTCGCTCTACAGCAAAATCACCAGCTGACTTGACATCTAGCATTCTTCCAATATGGTTCTTCCTACCATTTCTCTGCCCTCGTAGCTACACAGGAGTTCATTTTTACCCCTTCAGATTTTCCCCTTGCAAGTTCATGTCCCTATTTGTTTTGAAGAAAATGGGCTGTAATTAAGAGAAGTTGCATGACTTACAAAGTTGTTATTTGCAGCACCAAATACATAAAAGCAAGGGAAATGCATCATTAAGGACATAAGTCTTCTCTTCTACCCACCTAATAAATAAACAAACATATTATTCTTATCAGGTACAAATTATAGCACACTTCATCAAACTTCAGAAATTTAAACCTGCACCTGTTCTTTTAACAGCAGCATTGCAATGAAGTGCAAAGCTTTTCTTTAAAAACAAAGTCCTAAAACTTGGGACTCATATTCTTACAATGGCATAAATCAGCATAGTTCTTCTGGCTTCAGAAACTGAGTTAACATTTGTTGAAAATGTGACACATTACATGTGAAGTTCTTTATTCTGCTCCATAATTCTCTTTCTCATTTGGAGCTAACATTCTCCTTTCACTCCTATGTGTTGTGGGCTGATAGGATCCTATTTCTAACTCAAAACTGGCATCTTCCTAAAGATGTATTATACATCACACCTGAATTAATTCAGGGCAATATTAGATGGCTGATCTGACTCCAGCACCTTACTTGTACCTTTTTACTTTGTCATGACTGAAGGTTTTTGAAGAGCTCAATGTGATCAGAGGGACTGTGGTTAGAAGGCTGCACGTTGAATCACACTGTCACAGGGTGTAAAGGACTGGAGAGTTTTGTGAGATGTTTCGCAAGCATATCTTCTTTCCTACGTGCAGTCCCTGGGTTCTAGTGACATTAATCTACCACTTTTTGAATCCTCATCCTTTTTACAAAAGGCCATGTCTCCTCTAGTAATCCATGGCTCATCTACTTTCTGGCCCTGCTGCCGTTAAAAACCTGGCTGAAGTTTGACCTCAAAGGCACACTGTGCTTGAGAGACACAAACAACAGCTTTCAGAAACTTACTGGTAAAGTGGATTAGAGCAGATTTTTCTCCTGTGATCCCAAATTGCTCAGAGACCATAGTTTTGAGGAGACACTCCTGAATTTGCCTCAATCTCTGTAGCTTGACCAGAGGACAGGACAAGCTGGTAAACAGATGTTGTGGCTGGTGGGTGAACTTGGGGAGAGCTTTGGGCTGCTGCTGGACTGACAGTGATGGCAAGGCTAATACAAACACCTGGTCACTGTGGAGCTTAGTGTGATGGATACTTAGGAAAGCAGAAAATGCCTTATACTGTGCTTTTGATATCAGCAGCAGTGAGATGACTTGCCTTCCACAGCTAGTCAGGCAGACTGACCCATCAATTTGTTCTCATTACTGTTGCTTGCATTCTTTGCATCCTTCCTCTCTTTTGGCTCTGTGAAATCATTTCCCATGGAGCAGTCGTCAGTGCTGGACCCAGATGGATACATCTGCAAATTAGGGGGTTTCTGCTTTAGGGGACAGACAGGTATTGTTGGTACTGAGACCATACTGGGCCCAGGCCTCTCTGCCTAGATGACTGTCTTCAGCGATCCTTTCTGGTTGAAGACATGACTCTGGCCAGCTGAGAGAGAGATTATATTACCACAAAAGAAGTAACATTCCCAAAATAAAGTTGATATTCATGCTAAGTTCTTCAGAAATTTCATGGATGAATACCCCACCTTTCCTGTGATGTATACAAACTGCTTGGTGGAGAAGCCTTTGGACACAAATGGCAAAATACATTCTCAGTCTAGGCTGAGAATATCTTTAGCTCACAGCTAAAAAATTCACGTAACAAATTAGAGCAAGTGAAAGAGCATGAAGACATAGTTAAAAAAACCCCAGTGAATATAATTTTTAATCTCTGTAACAGAGAAATATTATATTTCTTAAATCCAACATCATAAAGTTTAGTTACTGGTAAGTCTGATCCAGAATGCATAATTAAGACAGAACTTTAAAATTCAACAGTTAATCATAGAATATTAGAGCAAAGATACTGAGAGGAATAGTCCAAGATGTAAATGTCTTTACTTCTTCCATGCCAGAATGTGGGTTTGTGAACCGGAGAAAGAAGTCCTGTTGGAAAGATTTTGGGGAGACACAGGGCAGCAAATGGCTCTTAATAGATCTCCATATAGATTCAAAGATTATTTGAGAGACTGAGATTCAGCTAATGATTAACTTCTCCTGAAGAATGTGATACAGGGCTTTGATTGGGATACTCCCAGCAAAATCTCACCACTACAGCAAATAAATCAAAAGTGTAAGCTGTGCTCTGGACTTGCATACACTGACCATTTTTCAGCTAATGGTCTCTAATCAAATCTGCATGCAGGCTGGAAATGGACCTAGCCCTTCACTCCTCTATTCCTCTTTGTCTTTCCTGCCTTATGAAAGCTGTTTGCACACTTTACAAACCAGGCTGACAGTGCTATTTTTAAATCAGCATCATTTTGAGTTTCAGGTTTCAAGTGAATCAAAAAGCACAGAAATGGTGGACTTGTGCTTTTAAAAGGTTTCTGACAACTCCTGGGGATTAAATCCATGGATGTTCAGAGAGGTCTGGATGCTCATCATAATGGTACCTTTTTAATTTTTTATACTCATTATAAAAATAAATTAAAACAGAACAATAGGACAACTGTGTTTGCTGAATGTTGTGGATCTTAATGAGATTTTGAACAAACAAACTCCACTCCAAAACAGGTGTTAAAGAACAATAACCGCAAAATCCTATAAAAGAAAGTAAATAACCAGTGTGACATCAGGTTTCATTTACACATGGGAAAGACAGACTTGTGGGGTGTCATTTAATTGGAATTTTGATTATTAATACAATGTGACATCAACGGCATTATTAAGAGGAGACCCATGCAGGGTTCAGCTGATTAATAGAGTTGATTAGCCCATTGAGAGCTGAAAGTTGCCTGACAATTCAGCCCATCAATTAGCAAGATGCCACATTTCCTCCCACTGGGCTCTACTCCATTGAACTCACAAAAACTTGCAGGTCCTTCCACAAGTGTTTTCAGATTTTCTTCTATGCAGTTTTCCTTCTTCCTAAGAGCATCCATGTCAAGTTGTATCAGGAGCTATGTTGCCGCTGAAAAGGCACCAGCAGCAGGACTCAACGGTATATTGTAACAACCACTTAAGTACATATCCTCAGCATGTTCTCAGTTCACAGGATCTCATTGCTTTCTCAGCCTGTGCAAACTTTTAGCATCTACTATTGACTCGCACAAAGAATCCCACTGCTTACTCATCCTCTCTGTGAAGAACCAGCTGCTGCACCCCTGTCACTTGCAAATTTCATTTTTTTACCCCACAGAAACAGCAGGTGGAAGGCTGCTGTAATTAGGTTGGTCATTTGGAGTTTTAACTTTCTCAGAAGAATATTCCCATCAAAAGAATGTCCCAGGAATCAGGAAGCTGCTAAATTGGCAAAAACCTCCCTTTGATTCAGTAGCTACATCAAAGATATAAAACCTTATTTATGAAAGTTGCTTCAGTCATCTAACAGACTGAATCTATCACAGCAAAGCAACTGTGCTTTAGCATCTTCTACAGGGTGATCCCAAGACATACAGGAAAATTATGATTTCTTCTTAGATTGCATAGCAAAGTTCTATAATGATATATAAATTAAACTTAAAACTGCTGAGTGTATTTTCACTGTCTCAACAGAGAAAACTGTCAAAAATAAACAAACAACACAAAGAGACTGGAAGAGAAATTAAATTTTCTGGAAGAGGTTTGGAAACTACTTACTTTGTTTTCAAAACCGGCACAACACAAAGCCTAGAAAATACAGGAAAAAAGAAAATTAATTGGGCCCATATACCTTTTTTGTACATGCACAGGATGAAGTTCTCTTGAAATGTTGCTCTACGCATACGGAACAATAAGCAATCTTTTCTATTTTGCAAGGCTGATGTATGCTTACACAAGCTGCAAATCGAACCGAAATTCTTTGTAAACATGCTCTGAATGAACACTGATTTCAGCTGCATAAAGCACTGGGATTTACAAAACCCAGCTTTTCCTTTCTAGAAAGTTCTTAAATTCCACAAAGCAATCAGCAGAACTGGTGAAGGGAAATAAAAACTAGTGGGAGGGTTGTGGAGAAGTGTGAGGGACAAGTCTGTCTCTGAAAAGGGAGTTGAAGAAAAGCCACCCAGTCCAAAGAGCATTCTGTATATGATGCCTTCAAAAGTGCCTAAGTGACAACGGAGATACAGTGAACCTCCACAGGAACATGTTCACTCAGAGCTGAAGCAGGATAATTTCCCACAGGATGGGTTTTTCCTATTTTTCTGGCTCTTCTATCCTAAAAGTGGGTACAGGCGCACAAAGCCCATGCTCCATGTTCAGAGGTGTTCAGACCCATGATTGCATTGTCAGGCGTATCTGGTTTGTCAGCGGCAAACCCAACCTACCGGAAACCAAGTTTGCTGCTCTGAAGAGTGGCACTGATCGGTGGGACGGTCCCAAACCATCCAGAGCTGTGAGACCTCTGGGTGTGCTACAGGGACAGCCCCAGCTGTAATGTGAGGGCCTTACAGTAAGAAGTCTGGGTGTAGATCCTGTCCTACTCCTGCGCCAAAGACTCAGAGCTGCAATCTCAATCCATCTTGGACCATTACTTTCACCAGTCTGAATAAGGCTCCTACACTCCTGATGATTTGATGGCATTTAGACTCCTGACTCACTTAATGTTTCATTTGCTAAGGTGTTTTAGGTGCTCATAGGTGAAGGTAGGCACTTACATAGGATTTTGTAAAGCATCTAAAGACACTCAGTGTGATTGCAGTGGGGTGTAAGCACTTCATTTGCACTTTTGAGAGCACCATTAGGCAGCAGTGTGTATTTTTAGGGACATAAATACAGCAGGAATTTAGGTTTGGAATGCAGTGGAGCACATGGTTGATGGGAGATCATGTCATCTGTAAGAAATTCACTGCATTTTCCTTTGTTCACAATCCTCATGCAATTGGAAAAGAAATGCAGGTACCTAGCCTCCTACCACTTCCACAGACCAATCTACAGTATATGCTTGATTACTCCTTTGTTTCTTTCTTTCATGATTTAGCAAATGAGATCCACACATATGGAAGGAATTTCAGCACCTTTTAATTCTTCACAAGCCTTTAAACACAGGTCTTTCAATTTTAAAACTTCCCTTTCCTTCAATAATACCCAGCTCTTTTATAGTAAGTTTCTTTGCTAATGCTTTCAAAGTTCTTTGTGAGTTTAATAGCTCATTACTATTTTTAGTATGAGGAAACCAAGACATAGAAGTGATAGGAATGTGTACATTCGTTCATCAGACCAAAACTGAGAAAAATGCTCAGAGTTTCCAGTCCAGTGCCCTGGGCTAAATTTCATTTACCTTAAGTTCAGTAAATTCATCACACAGTCCAGCAGATGTAGTACATGACACGAATAAAAAGGTTTTTAAAAGATTTCTCTGTAAAGAATGTGTTGCTCAGGTTTCTACCTCAGTAAGAGACACTTGTGAACATACTAAAGACAAAGCCACAGTTTAAAAAAAGTTGATCACAGTGAGTTAAGGCAACTTTAAGAGAAAGAGAAGACCATCAGCAGCTTCAGCATATACAGGCTGAAGTCCCTGATGAGGTCTCCTGCATTTACTGGTGTCTTCATTCCAAGCCAGGTGGAATTTGAAGGCCAAAGGCAGCTGGTGGCTTCTAAGGATATTTCACAGGGAGACATATTATGTACTACATGAGGGATTGTAGGTGATGGATAGCAGAAAGGAAGATATCAGTGAATTTCTTGTTTGCTTCTTTGTTTATGGCTGGCTGTTTTTAAGTTAAGACAACTTTTTAAAGTTAACTGATAGCTGAAAAACAGACTGTTGTAGGGAGCCGTAAGGATAAATTTTCTTTATGGCAATGATTATTCTCTGGTAGAGCAGAGAAATACCTCTTAGATTTTAATTGAAAGTGAATTCTAGAATATATCTCATGTCTTAGCTTCTCTAACCCTTCAAAGAGACAATATGAACTTCAAGTTGATGATCCCTTCCTCCTGTGTGAACAGAGAAATTAATGAGAAAACAAATGTGATTTCCATCATTTTTAGTGCACTACAAAGTAATGATTTATAGAGAAATGAAAGATGAGATGTCTATAGCCTAGATATCTAGACTCCTGAAATAGCTGAGAAGAGAGCAAGTGCAGCAATTTTCCACTGATAAACTGGAGATGTGAACAAAGGTCTTGGGTTCAGATCTCTGTGTGGGCTTCAGCTCCTGGGTTCTATCCAGCCAGTGGACAACCAAAAATCGAAGAAGGTATTGTAAATATGTATACCATACTCAGAGTAGATTGATTTGTGGTGTCATAAAGGAGGAAACAAGCAACAACTTGGAAGGTAGCAATTAAAGCCATATGGCTCTTCTCTTCTTTGGGTTGTTTTTAATCCTGGTTTGCTCTTGGGATGACACTGAAGGCTCATATTAGGATGTCTTCAGGAGTGTCCCTACACAATAATTCTGCATACATGTTGCTAGCTGTGTCCAGCTTTGATAAGTATAGAAGTCATAACTAGTTTCATACCTGCTTTTGAAAGTACACTTGCTTGCAGCAGACCTTGGAAGCTTTTTCTGCTGGAAGACTTGGAGGTGAGGCATAACCTGGCTTCAGAAGTGCTGTGGGACAAATCTAAATGTTCCAAGGGCAAAGCTGTTGCATCACGCAACAGCGTGTCCCTGAGAGTGACCTGCGCCTTCGGGGCCTGGTACACTCTGCTAATAAAGGGCTGACAATAAAGGTGAGGAGATGGGGTCCTGTTTGGATATCTGAGTGCTGTTTATTGTATGCATTGTGGGTACAGCCCCAAATATGTTCCAGGGATGAGAGCCAAAATGGGGCCAAGGATCCAGGGTTATATACCAGACAAAAGGGGTGGTCCCGAGGGTGAAGGTCCAATAGGGATAGGGAAAAATGGTGCAAAGGGGTGGCTAGGAACCAGGGGGTCTAATAAGATCACAGGGGTAGAACACTGTGGCAAAAATAACCCAGTGGGGTTCAAGGGAAAGAAAAACATTCTAGGAGGGATGCATGTATGGTGAACAGGGGCTGAACAGGGTGACATAACTTGACAAACCAATGAAACAATGAAACCTAAGAAATATTAACATGTGGCTGCAAAGGCCCATGGGAAGAAGATTTTTCTCACTCTAATCTAAAAGGGCCTCTATACGAAACATCACTTGCAGCTCATGGTTTTATCACTGTGAGTTATAAACACAAAGGTAAAAAATTGGCGGTGATAAATTCTGTCCTTGCAGAATGACAGCTTTTCCCTTATCCGTGCTAAAGAGAAGGTCTTTGACTAAGAGGCCTGTCCAAAGAGGCCTCCTGTAGTTCCCTGCCTCCCCAATAAAGCCAGAGCTTGTCTGTCCTTCTGAGACCTCCTGTACAGAATTCTCCAAAACCCTGCAGAGCAAAAAAACGCCCCTCCTTATCAAAGTGAGTAGAATAAAACCATGCTGATCCTAACTCACTCCTCAGAATGTATGGAAGGCTACTTCTTATTTCTAGCCCCTGACCCTTTCTTATAATCCTTGCGATCACTGATTTATTTGACAACTTTTTAAAAAATGTATCACAATGGATGCTACAATGAAAAGTGTCTATGGCTTGTTGAAAGGTCTGGATATCATTGCTAAGGGGTCAGGAACTGTGGTAATGGTAACTTTAGAAAACATCTGGTAAAGGTCACCAAGCATTGTGCTTATTTGGATGAAATCGGCCAAATTGTTCTTGTGGCTATGTCCAAGGGTGACTGAATCTAAAAGCCAGCTGAAAGGCTTTATTCAGTGTGGCATTTTCTGTTTTTGAAAAAAACTCATTTTTCACTATTCTGTTGTGCTGGTTTAAGTTTGAAACTGGGTGGAAACACCAATTCATGTAGTGGTTCCACATTCACCTGTTTCTGTTTGCCAAATCTGGTGTAGTGGTTTTAGTGTCTTTTCTGCTGTGAGATAGGATTAAGAGAAAAAGGTAAAAACAGGCCCAAACTTAAAGGTACAAAGATAGATTTGTTAACATGCACTAAATGAAGAAAATAAGAATCAAAATGAAACTTTCAAAACACTCTTCCTCCCCCAATAAGTGTTCACCTTCCCACAAACAACATGAAGAGACAGAACCTGTGATTTTCAGTCAGTTTCACCATTTAAAAATAATCTTTCATCAGTTCTTTGGGAGAGGAATATGTCTTCGTGTACCTTGGAATTGTCCGCCNGAATATGTCTTCGTTTACCTTGGAATTTTCCCCCACTAACAACCTAGAACAGTTCTCATGTGGGTTTTAACTGTCACAAAAACAGCTGCCTGGGAAAAACCTGCTTCTGTGAAACCCCCTCCCATTAGCAGTTTCCCAAGCTGTTTATGGCTCATGGACATTGGACTCATGCATACTGGGGTGTCACTTTTTAAAGACAAACAACTCCAAATTCCAAGGATTCTTCATCTTGGGGAACTGAGATGTCTTCTCACTTCTTCACTGGCACAGAGGGCTTCTCATCTCTCTCTGTTCTAATGGGATCACAAGAATTCCAACTACTAACCTAATATGGCTCAGTCCACCACAGACACCTTTGCTAGAAATCCACAAATCTGAACAATCATCTCCCCAGATGCGTATTTTTCCCACTATTTAAAGGGATAATCTACATATAGAGTTCATTATCATAGCTCAATGATAAGAAAAGTTCAGCTTAAAATGGCAAACTCCTCAATCCCTTCTCCCAAAAAGCCTTTTCACCCTCTCTTCACTGTCTTCATGCTGTGCCTCCGTATAGTTTAATCACTTCGTCCTTTTCCTCACTCTCAGGGAAGGGTTAGAGCCCTGGAAGCTTCATCTGTGTCAGGAAAGAGTGAAATCTTGCCCAGAGATCCTGTCTCTTGGGCTGTGGCTCACAGTGTTAGATTTCAGGGCCGAGCTGTGGGGAGGAGAGCTGGAAGGTTGGAACTTGGTGCGGCCGGGCAGTCAGGAATCATAAACTCTTATAAATGCCTCCTGCCCACTCCTCAGTGATAATCGCGGTGGGCCCGGCCCAACCTGGCCCATACTGTTATCAGGGGGACATCTCTCCCAGCTCGGCCGGTTCAGGGTAAGCGTTAAAATTAGCTGCTGTTAAGCTGCAGCCTCCCCCTCCACTGCCACGAGCTGATAGAGCCTGGCCAGGCCTCCCCCTGTCCAACAGCGCAGCCCAGACTCCGCGTTACCTGAGAGAAAAACGAAAAGAAAAAGGGCTGGCTTGGACACCGTCTCAGCCTTATATGGGTAGTGCCGAAGTTGTATTCTCCTTCCTCAGTGGTCAAACAATATGTCAGTATGTAAGAATTGGCTTCTGATAGGTCCCTGTCCTTTCCAAAACAATTCCAAGGTCCTGACAGGGAACTGTTTCCACTTTAACTAAAAACCTAGCTGTGTTAACCCATGACGTCTGTATGAGGCCACACTTTTCAACCCATTGCTGTTCCGTTTTGGGCCCTCTCCACTGAACTGATGCTATCTGTCAAGGCAGAGGGGGAAGCACTCTGTGGCAGTTTTCCTTACAACTCTTCACGACCTTCTCCATGGAATACTGAGTGATGAAAATGCTTGTCTCCTCACTCCCTGCTACTGTAACTGTTCTTTCAAGGGGTTTTCATGAACTTCTCCTCTCCCTTCCTCTCCTGAATAATGTTGGGCCTGCAGTTTAGTCTTCTATGGAGAAACACTGAATATTAAATATATATATACATATATAAAAGTTGTGTTTGCTGCACAGACAAAGGGTCTGCTACCTTGGCCCAGGAATAAAATATTCCATTGAACACCTTCACCAACAGTAGTGGTGAAAACTGTGATAGAGCAGC
Source organism: Donacobius atricapilla (assembly GCA_013397315.1). Lineage (NCBI taxonomy): Eukaryota > Metazoa > Chordata > Aves > Passeriformes > Mimidae > Donacobius > Donacobius atricapilla. The sequence continues at coordinate 1,401,111 of WBMY01000382.1, forward strand.
TTTGGCAGGTGCCTGGCATCCAGCCAGGGTGAACCCACTGCAGCACCATTAAACCTCTTCTGAAAGGGAGGCGAAAGCTGGGCTGCGCATTTGCAGGTGAGGTGCAAAGACTTGGATCGCATGACCTCCTGTGTGGGGAAAGCCCACAGAAAAAAAACCTGTAAGAAATCCTCTAGGAAATGCCAAACCCCATAATTAATTTGAACCTGGCGTCAAGGATGTGTTTAGCATTTTCCCAGCTTTTCATTGTGTCAGTGGAGATTTGCCTGCCCTAGGACAGGCAGTACATTAGAGACAGGCTGAACCTGCATGAGTGCCCATCTTCTCAAAAAGCCTTGCAGATTTTAATTTGAGACAACATATCTCCTTCAATTCCTGTACTAGGGAAAAAAAAAACCTCATGTGCACCCTGTCTTCCAAAATGACCATTCCCTTCACAGATCTTTCTTCTTTTTGATTGTGCTGTCATAAGGGACATAATATATTCTCACTTCATCACATCCTCTGCAACAGTAATACTGAAACTCAGGGATGGATTATTGTCTACCTCATGTTGATCCTGCCTACTCTTGAGACACTAATCCTATGGATGAGAATCTCAGTCATCTTTTCTTTAATCAAATACTGCTATTTTTAGCACGGATGCTTTATAATGAAGGTAATGATAGTAGCATTTTTATGTTTTTTTTAAACAGCACTGGTAGAGGCTTAGAGATTTAAGCTTTACTGCTGATAAAGAATCAAGTGCAATTGTGGAAGAAACAAGGGGAAAAATTCAGGAAAGGGTTTATGCAGAGAAAAACAATACAGGCGGAAGAATCCTTGGGGAGTATGGCATTGAGTGTTTATTTTTCTGGAGGGGATATTGCTATTTAGACCCTGTAAAACTTGTAATCTCTTTTAGGTATAGAATGACATAAGGGGTTGTGGGGAAGAATGGAAAGAGAGAAAGCAGATGGTTGTTGGAAAGACAGTTTGAGAAAGGAGGGAGAAATTAAAAGGGAAAAGCAATAATGAAAGTAATAAAGGGACAGTACTTTTTCCCTAAAATGCATGAAAATATGCATATTTTATGCCTTTGTCTGTATGCAAGGGCCTGTGTTTGGAGCAAAAATGTACATGTAAGTTTTCTGACACATCTGGAATACTTTCAATTGTCTGGGCCAGTAGGCAAAATAGATAGTATAAGGTTTATTTAAATTAAAGAAAGATGAAGTTTGATGAATTAAATATGAAAATAAATAATACACATTGTACAGTAGCCCTTGAATTTGCTCTGATGTGAAATGCAATTTATTTTGCATCCATTTATTTTTTCCTGTTATAGCGGCAGGTTTTTATTTTTCATAACACAGAACCCATTGCAGGAATTGTCAGGAGATAGATACGAGGCTTTTAACTGAGAAGAAAATTAGGAAACTGTAATCCTGCTATCTCAATCTGTGACTGATTGCTACTAGTACCTTAATTCCACCTAAATATTTCAGCAATCGAATAGACTGAAAGATAGCCATATCAGTCAAGCTAGATGTTAAGAGGCAATTGATGTTTCTGGACTGTGACATTTGTATCAAAGTCAGCACTTCAGGATGACTGCTGATGGAAGAGGTGACACCGCATTTAGCAATGCATGTCTTTCTCCTCCTGTAGTCATCAGGCTGCTTTAGTTCTTGTTGTGCATGTTACTGGTCTCAGAGCTCTGTTCGGCAAGGTGGACAGATTGCAAGGCAAGGGAGAGGAATTACAGCTGTTGGCATCTGAATAAATGTCTGGTGGTAGAATTGCCCGTTGGATTTCTGATGTCTGGTTTTCTACTGAAGTGCATTACCAAACTGGGGCTTCTATGAATGCACCTGCTTTTTCCCATGTCTCTGAAAGTGGACACGGGAGCAGTTAATACTGAAGTGAAACATCTTTAACCTGCTATGATCATTCTTTATCACACAAATCCCAAGAAAAAGTTGTTGATAACGTATTAGCATCTTGATTTGACATCACCAAAGAGGTGCAGGCAAATATTTTGGTATTTGTTTTTACTTCAATATTCCTTTGACCTCAGACACAGGTCAAAGCTCTCCATTATTTTTTACAGATCAGAATGTGTCAGTAAAAGAAAAGAAACCCACAGGCTGCAGGTTTTCTTCAAGTAAATCAAATGCACTAGTAATTGCCTTTCATAGTTTATTTCAGAAAAATAGTATATTCATGACTCAGTATGGTGCTGTAGATAAATTAATATTAAGGGAAACATAGAGGAAGCTACAAGAACACTGAAAGAATAAAGCATCTAGGAAGAGCTTTTTCTTTCTCTAATGAAGAGAAAAAGATGGTAATGCCTTTAGATGAGGTTCTTAAACAGATGTGTGCAGAGCTGTACGCAAACTACTTCAAAGTAGGGCACAGATGTTGTCTGAATAATTTTCCCAACACTTTTCAGTATATGTGCATGATGAGCTAGGAGTTGCTGTAGTTATCACTGCCAGTGGTGGTGCCAGAACTGTTCAGTCTGGAAATTTCTGACTCCAAACTGAGACTGATATCCAGGAATGAAGGGGTATAATACTACTCCTTAAGGTAACCTTGTGCCTGTTACATTTTGGTATATCATATATTCATATAATGCAATTGGCTAAATACTGACCAACCCAGAAACCTTGTAGGGATTGAGCGTATCTCCACTCTTAACATGAAGGCTTACCATATTAGCAAGTTATTCTACTCAAGTTTGAATTAAATTTCTCTGCATCAGCCTTCCAACTATGTATTTTTACAGACATGAGCCATCTAGCTGAAAGTAATTTATTCTGTATAAATAGTGTGTCTTCCAAAAGAAAAGACCTGAAGCTTTTATAATGAATAAAGTTTCCCAGTTGCTCCAAGGAATGTATTGTATGGAGTCAAGATGCATGTGTATGCAGTGATTACAAAGATGCTTTGTGCAGGACAAGCTGCACAGAACCATGAGTAGATACAAATATTAATTATGCTTTTTGCCTGCCCTCCCCCAACGTTTCTCTACACACTTCCATCTCATAACTGCAACATTTGCTATTCATGTCTGCAAAAAAGACACCCAAACAAATACTCTTGTCTCAGCAAAGGCTGACACAGTACACTTACTCCATGGAAAAATAAAGCAGTTTTGGTTATGGAGGAGTCAAGTACATATGTTTCATATGCAAAAAAAAGTCTTCTGTTCCACATTGTGAATCTTTATTCATGGGCATTTTAATTGTCCCCCACTCACACTGATTTCTCGTGAAAGAGGTCCTCCTCGCTCAATCATTTAGTCGAGCACTCAACACAGGCACTTACCTGAGCCACTGATTCTCTTTGCACTTAATCCCTCTAATGAAGTAGGGAGTCAATCTCTTCCCCAAGTAACAAGTGAAAGGATAAGAGGAGATGGCCTCAAGTTGCACCAGAGGAGGTTTCAGATTGCATACTAGGAAAAAATTCTCCAACAAAATGATTGTGAAGTGTTGGAACAGACTGTTCAGGGAAGTGGTCAAGTCACCATCACTGGAGGTATTTAGAAGACATGGAGATGTGGTGCTTAATGACATGGTTTAGTGATGGATTTAGTAGTATGGAGACAATAGTTTGACTTAAAGATTTTAAAGGTCCTTTCCAACCTAAATGATTCTTTGATTCTACTTACAAACTTGTGCATCTGAATCATTGCTTCTGGATGACCAAACTCTTCTCTTTATACCTACATCACCTTAACTAAAACAGACATTATTCATACATTCTTCAGTAAATTGTCCCATTGATCACAATGATCTGAAGGTATTCCTGATTCCTAAGTTGAATTTTTCTGCCTTTAGTCAGTGTCATGGTTTAACTCCAGTCAGCAACCAAACCCCAAGAAGCTGCTCTCACATTCACCCCAGTGGAATGGTGGAGAGAATCGAAGGGAGAAAACTAATGGGTTGGGATAAAGACTATTTAATAGGTAAAGCAAAAGCTGCACATGCAAGTGAAGCAAAACAAAGCAAGGAATTCATTCACCACTTCCCATGGGCAGGCAGATGTTCAGCCACCACCAGGAAAGCAGGGCTCCAGAACATACAATGATGACTTGGGAAGACAAACACCATACCACTCCAAATGTCCCCCTCTTCCTTCTTCTTCCCTCAGCTCTATATGCTGACCGTGATGCCACACAGTATGGAATATCCCTTTGGTCAGTTGGGGTCAGCTGTTCCAGTCGTGTTCCAGTTCTTGTGCACCCCCAGCCTCCTCACTGGTGAGGTGAAGCAGAAAATACCTTGACTCTGGTAAGCACTGCTCAGCAGTAACTAAAACATCCTGAATTATCATCACCACTTTCAGCACAAATCCAAACCACAGCACCATAACAGCTACTATGAAGAAAATTAACTCTAAACCAGCAGAAACAGGTATCTGGACATAAGACTTTACTCCTTAAGTGTCAGAACATTTTCCCATTCTCCCAGTAGGTAGTTTCAGGTCATGATATAGCAACTCTTCTGATGACCTAGGTACAATGAACATATTTAAGTCTTTTGCTAGAAGGCAGCATATTCTCTCATTGAAAGAGACTTGCATTTTTTCTTTGAATCTCTTTCAATTTGTCAACAGATAGTCACAGAGTGTTCTTGAATAGTGGAAGTGACAGGCTATGATTGCTAACTCTTTGGTTGTGTTGCATGTGCCTGAAGCCTCAGTATGTCTGTTTTGGCAGACAAATGGTTTCATCCTTCCTTTTATCATGCTGATGTCTGATAAGAAAGAATGCATTTGGTTTAGTGGCAGCTGTTTGCTCTTTCAGTGAGAGAGGCTACTAAATTTAGCACCTTTTGGCACAGTCTGAATTTGTTCTCATCCAGTCTAAGATAAATTAAATAGAAATGGTGATTTCAGTCTTGAATTTCTTTCACCTGCAAGCCCCCCACTATTGCAGACATATCTCAAAAGAAGTTAATATCTTTTTGATAAAATGGTAGTCTGACCACATTAAGACAACTGTCAAGGTTTAATTTTAGCATTTCTTTATTGCATTCCACTTAGAAAATGCTAACTGAAAACAGCAAAAATGAAATTGAGTAAGAACATATGCCTTATTTGTTAGTGGAAGAGTATAATCTATTGTTTTAAACTCTCAAACCTTTTCAATTTTGAAACAGAAATTAGCTAACCCCTTCTAGACCTAAGGTTCATGAACACACACATACACACACCCACGTGGATTGCGTTGCCCAGTTCAAAGCATCTCTACCTCTTCAGCCAAGAGATGAGATACTCAACCTTCCTAGGGGACTGCTTCCAGCATCCGCACCCCTTGCAAAGGTTCTGGGTCTAGTCAGACCTAGATGCCTGGAAGCTAACAGCACAGGCCAAGTCTTGCCAGGCAATATCCTGCTTGACCATTTATTTTCATAGTCATGCCCCAGATCTTGAAAATTTCTGGTCATTCTTGAATACTAGATGTAACCCTAATATAACAGCAAATAGAATTTCTTGAACAAAGTCCAGGTTCAGGCAGAAAAAAAAAATTAGGAGGGAATGTTGACACTTCTTGCCCTCTGAAGCATGCAATTTCTCCTTTAGGAAACAGGGCATAAAAGTATTGAATACCTTCATTCCACCTGTGGAAAATTGAGGTATTGGGTGACTAAAAGCCACACTGGGGCAAGGTCCATGTGGCCCATAAAAGTCTTCAAGGTTCTTAGCTCATTTTCTTTACCCTTTCTTGCTCCTTCCATGCAAATGAAATTAATTTATTTGTTGAATGAAGAAACACAAGTAATCACAGCTATTAAAAATGAATTGACATAGGCTCTCTTTACAGTGTTAAACATTGGTGGTGCTCTGAAGTCCTCCAGAGCATGAAAATAAAATGCCAAGACTTGAAAGGTTATCTCAGCTTCAGTTACAGGAATGAAGCACCAATATTTCAAGGTGCTTTGCAGCACTTCTGGGTGACAGGCAAACACCTGACACTTTAATCTTGACGCTTTAATATTATGCTCTTGAAAGAATCAACTCTACCCACAAATCTTCAGAAGGAGACTCCCTTTATCCTTCTGACATCTTTGATCAGTCATGAAATACTGAGGAACAACACCATCAGAATAATTCTTGTTGGATGCCTAATTCCAGGATTCATTGAAATTAATATAAATTCATGTCTCCCCTCTAAAGTGGCTGTCAAGTTCATTGGCAAAGACAGATGAAACTTGCATTGCTTATGTTTATATGGCATTGTATATGATAAAGCTTCACACATCCAAACACGAGATCTGCATTTGGGAAAGAATGGAATGTGTTCCATTCCAAATGATACCTCTTTAGTGCAAGTCTTGACTTTTATAGGAGAAAACTGCTTTGATTTGCTGAGTATATAAATCACTGTAAGTTATTCTCTCAGCTGTTTTGGTTTTCTCATTCCATTTCCATTCTGTGTAAGATAAAGGTAACAACGTTTTTATTTTGCGCAGTCCACTGAGCAATTGTTAATGAGAAATGGTCTTCTGTTTGCCATCAGACTCACCAAGCTGACAATCAAAGCTCACAACGTGAAAGCAAAAGACTTTATGGACATATTGCTATTCAGTCCTCTCCTTATGACACCAGGAAGCCTTTAAACTGGATTTCAGAGTCACTAAGTGGGTTGATTTTTTTAATTGTTTTTCCTTTCCCTGTGGGTATCATGTGTTTGTTAACCTGATAGTCATATCAGAGTTCTGGGTTGAGATTCAAGTTGTATTTCAAGTTTGTTATAACTTTGGGTCAGGAAGTTTCTCTTCTTTTGTGCTGCTGTTCCTTCTTCTATAAATTCGGTAGTACTTATCAAACTAAAGAGTATGTAGAGAGAATTAAAGGTAGCTAGTTAGTGCACATTGTTTTGGTATTTCACTTTTTTAGGCTACTGTTATTATTTTTACATACCTGCAGCATATTGGGTGTCTCGCCCTAACGTTTTCAGCTTCTCTTCTGTTCACAGGTTTCATGGTTTGGGTTTTTTCTCACGCTTGGGTGAGGTAAACACTGCCAATGTTTTCGTAATTTCAAGGTAGTTTTCATTCCTGTTCTTAGAGATATGGACAGCTGATGGACAGTTGTCCTGACCAATGGGATGGGGAGAGGTGTCAGCCTTCTCCCCCATTCCCTGGCCTTTGTAGAAATACTATGAAATGGAGTCAGATCATTTTAAATAAATTCAGTTAGTTCATGCCTTCTGATCAAAGTGTGTGTGTGTGTGTATCTGTGTGATGAACAGCGTCATTGGGTGTCCAGTGTGCCTCATAAAACTGTCACATTTCTGGCCAACTTCCAGAGAAAAATGAGAAGTGATGACTTTGTTTTTACTCAGTTCAAAGAAGGAAAGCACTGAAAGACTTGAACAAAAGACAATATGGGAGCTGTCTTCATGAATGCAGAGCACTTTGAAGGTGATTTTTTACCCATTCCCTCTTGCCTCAGTAAAAACTTTAGGAAAAAATGGAACATATTTGAACATGTGATAGTAGTTGTTTTCAAGCTTACACTTTAAATGGGGTTATTAGAAGACATGTGGCTATACAGATTTATCTAGCTTGTTCTGGGGTTTACATTCCTTTTGTTGGTGGGTCATGTGTGCTGTCAATAATCTTAGTTGTGAAAACGGGCTTTTGTCTGGAAAGTGGAATCATTTCAAATATTGCTCTGACCCAATACAGTTATTATATGCTTGACCATCACTCAGTTGATTTTACATGGCATGGAGTTACTGTGATTAGGCTTGTCATTGAAGGTGAATAAGTGGAGTAGGGCGAACCATGTCAGAGGGAAAATGGGGCTCTAAGAGGAGAGAGTACAATCAGAAGACAACACCTTTCCAGTATCTAAAAATATCCCAGAATATCTGAAAGCTATTCTTTCAATTTGTGGTCACTTACAGGAGGAGCTAGGAGAGGCCAGCATACTGAGAGAGAAATTGTGTGGAAGATTTAAGCCTGGTCCTATACTGAAAGCTGAACAGTTAGAACTGATGTTCTAACTGATAGTGAGTGAGAGCACTTATAAAGCAAAGCCTCCTTTCCATATTACAACCTCCTCTGAATTTAACGCCCTTTTGAATACTCTTTGTTCTGTAGCGATAGTTGCCATGCTGAACTCTACAGTCCAACTCTGAAAATTTTGGGAGGTTTCTTACACCTCCTACTGAACGATAAATGAGCCAAAATGTAGGTCAGTCTAATTTAAAATGATACCTGCATAAAAAGTTGTTGCCTGCTGGATGAAACAAATCACTGTTTTGGCACACTCCTGAATAAATTCTGAACTGTGCCTCCAATACCACATGTTGTATGAGGCTTTATGTTAATCTTCATATATTTATCATGATCTCTAATGCTTTCTCCAAGGGTCAGCAGAAGAAGAACTTGAATGTTTCCAACTCCAGTCTTCTAGAAGCCCATTGATATCTTGAAAGAAAACATTGCAGGACCATAATAAAATAACTTGTGGTGTAACATTCTTTTCTATTTAAGTTTAGATTTTTGCGGGAGAAGATATTTGAAAACGCTACCTTCCACCAACCTCCCATAGCCCCAGCATAATAAATCATGCAAACATGCAACAAATAGGAAGAACTAAAAATCTATTATTTCATCAAAGTATCTTTTTTTCCCATTTCTCTCAGACAATGATGTTAGAAAGAGATGGCAGAAAGGTAAGGCTATATGCAAAGCTGAGGCTTTATTTATGCTTGTTGTGCTATTTGCCAAAAAAATGGTGCCCCAAATTTCCAAAAGCTACATCCCCACTGAGAAAAACAGAATTGACTCCATCATTTGCTTCTATGAACAATTTATATTAGAAAAGCATGTTCTTTTTTTTTTTCTCTTGTTCATACCCTCTATTCTTTTCCCAGCTCTCCCAAACACAGCTTCTGAAATTCTAACTTATATTCCCCAGCATGAGTCTATCTTTCCTTTCTTACACTGCCTGGAGGTACTTTGAACTAGTCTAGGCAGGACCTTGAGCAACCTGATCAAAGATGGTCCTGCTTTAAGTACAGGCTGGAACCAGATGACCTCTGGAAGTCTCTCCAAATGTAAGTTATTCCATGATTCTAGTAACATTATTCATTAGATTGTGGTTTGACATTTAGAGTAGCTTAACTAATGGTCAGCTTATGAACATTGCAGGAACACTCCAACCCCAAGTCTGAATGACACAGCCCAGCTTCCACCTTCCAGACCTGGACCTTACATGTAAATCTTGCACCTTTTGAAAAATCAGTTCTTGGACTATCTCAGTGAATCCATAAATAAAACCTACCTCTCAAACACCAGTCCTTGCTGCAACTGGTACCAACTCAGAAAGAGTATCTCCACACCGATTTTCTTCATGTTCTCTTCATCATTGAGTATTGTCAGACACACTTCTCTACTTAGAAAGACGACAGGAAACTTGTGAAAAATGTCTACACTTTTTGAACCTGCTCGTAAAAAGGCCCACACCAGAAAGGTGCTTTTAAAATGTGACATGCTTGTTCTAGCTCTGTTCCTAACAGCTTTGGAAATAGGCAATCCACTATATAGATTTCAAGTCTGCATGACAAATCAGTTGGCAATGGGATCCAGACCTGCTTACACTGGTAAGCCACTGGCTGCTCATAAGAAGATGAGAGATGAGTCTGATATGGAAGCATTGGTATTGTCTTCCAGGGAGAGAAATCGTTCCTGGGCATCCTTCATCTTTCCCATGTGCCATGAAAAGTAGCAGCAGGCTGGCAAACCATTGTGTTTTCTCATACTTTGGAAGAAGAACAGACTTCTAAGTCTGTGCTCTGGTCTCCTTATTTTCTCTTCTCCTAACTTAGTCACACTCTGTTTTTCTTCCTGCTGTTACCTAAAGGCCTTCCATCTGTGGCTGGGACTCAGGTAGCTGTTCTGTGCTTAGCAAGATCTACAAGAAGATGTGAAGTGTGCAAGAAGCCTCCAGAGATGGTGTCACCATGTTGGTCTGACTGGAAGAAGAGCAAAGCTGTTCATTAGCTGATCAACAAATCAGCTCTGAGGAGTTCTCTCTGGTGAGAACTGACACTCTTCAGACCAGACAAAGGGAATACAGAACGCTCAGGTTAAACGGTGGAGAAAGCTTCTTCTCTAAAGCCATGCAGACTGTGATATATGGTGCACTGTGCCTTACAGCAAGAGAGGTGGTCACTGAAGTGGTCCATTCCAGAAGGAACAAGCTGAAGTAGTATTGCTCTGAACTGCCTACCTGGAAAAGCCTCCAGCTGGGGCCACCCCTGAAATGTGATCTGGTTTTATGTTACAGTGCTGGCTGGCACAGGCCTAAACCATGTCAACATGTATTCTGAATTGAAGCACTCATAATAATGTGCAAGAACTTGCATTTGTGCCCTAACACAATCAAATAATAGAGCACACAACTTGCGATAAATAGAAATAAACATCCTACAGGGGCCTCTGGCCATATCCAAACAAAGAAACAAATCTGCAGTTAAAATATAATGCTGTGTCTAAGGACTTCTTTTGGCTAACATTTTTATCCTCAGAGGTCTAAAAAAGAAGGTTGCTCCAGCCTGCTCTATCTCTTGTGTTGCAGACAGCTCAACCCTGCCTCATAGATTTTTTTCCTGAATTACTAATCTTGACAAGTTAGCTTTGTTCGGCCCGTTGTCCCCAGCATTTTCTGCATGAATAGCTCATTTGTGCTTGCTAATAAATCTGTTCTATGTTGCAAAGGGGACATTGTGAGAAAAGAGAATATCTATAGACAAAGACATGAACTATAGTGTTTTCTTGGCTTTAACCCAAATGGATAAGGCTATTGGAAGGCTTCTCTGAATAATCAGTTATCAGATAATGGTCAGTTCCTGCAACTAGATCACTGTTGGAAAAAATGACAGAGGTAAGTCTCCAGCTTGGTGTGTAGAAAGGTATTGAAGACAGTTCAGGCTTCTACTCTCAATGGCTCTAAATACTGGGCACAGGAACTTCACTCTTGCAGTTAAGAAGTGACCCATCTTAGAGGAAAGAAAGGATTTCAAGTACATATTTGCAGATCCAACTTTGATTCTACTGTTTTGATAGTAGGGAGTTAAATGACATTTCCTCAGACATGTGAAGGGCAGCTTATCTTGACAGGGTATGTCTGTGCTATTCAGTGCAGTGTGTTGATCTGATTTTGCTTTTTAACATCATGGGGAAAAAGAGAGACAATGGTCCATCAAATATATCCTTTGGTTTATTTTGTTTTCTTTGAAGGGAAACTCTTTAATCATAAAATGGTGATCCCTGCAAGGCAGAAGCAGAAAAGAAGATGGGTTTTTTTGCCTTCTGATAGGCTGTATTAAACTGGAAGAGTTGACAAGTTTAGGGATTTGGTCTGTTTGTTGGGTTTCTTTTCTTTTTGTTGAGAAATGTGCTCTGTCACCATCTTGGAAACTGATCTGCTGAGAAGCAAGTGTTTGAAATCAGGATGACTGGGCATCAGAGTTTTTGCTGTGCTGGTTGAAGTTCTGAAGAAAGGCTAGAAATGAACACCAATACATGGAGCAATTTCACGTGACCTCTTTGCTTGAATACTTTGTGAATTGAGCTCAATTTCCTTCAGCCTTAAATATGTTTTATGACATGGCTATTTTTCCCTTTTCCATGGCACAAAATAGTTATTTCTCACAAGAAGTTAATTGCCTAGGATGAAGTAAGTTGAAAAAAAATCTGAGAACAGGTTGCTTTTTCTGACTTCTTTTCTTGTATGTTTGGTGAATTTTAATTTGTGGCAAGTTGTGCTCTTGCACAGCAACACTTTCACACCCAAAACAGCCACAAACTCTACATAAATATAATGCTAATGAACCAGGAGTGAAGCTAACTAATAGAGGACCAAGTTCACTTTGTAGTAGAAGTTGCCTCTCTGGTTGTATTTTGTTACTGTCTATTCTTTATCATGCCATGGCAATTACATTTTTATTCCTTTTAATTTTAGTATGGAATGTAATTGTGGATATAACTTTGATATTCCCTCCATAAGAGTGCACAGCAGCACCATCTTGGCACTCCAGCAATCATCTCAGAATATGTTTTGTATCTTGATTAACATCAGATAGTTGGGAATACCAAGGGCAGTTTATCTGTGACAGGGGTGGGTGAGTGTCTTGTGTAGACATCAGGCCACGAAGTCAGTCCATGCATGTCTCCAGTTATGGTCCTGATCACTGCAGAGTACTTGCACACTTGATAAAATTGTAAGCCATGTCAGAAGCCATCAGGAGATACTTAAATCCTTTGTCTCCTTCTAGAGGGCTTGTGCATTTGGCTGTCTGACAATGACCTGAAGTCAGAACTGTCACAGTCCATCTGCAGCACACTAATGGGTGTCAAATAATTTCCTAGCCACTGATCCTTCACCGGTGACCTTGTATGGCTTCTGCTCAGTAGCAGGAGAGCAGCAGTCCCACTCCCTTCCCAAACATGCACTTCTCAGTTTCCTCCTGAACCTAAGTGTGAGATTAGGCTGCATGCCCGGCATCTGCTATTCTTCTTTTGATGGCATAGCCCAATGACCAGAACCTTCATTTATCCTTTTTTTCTTTCATGACTTGTTTTCCTCTTATGCTATACTTGCATCTTCCTCAGAGAAATTATGGTCACTACAAAACCAGTATCTGTCCCTTTAATAGGACAACCCTGTAACAAATCTGAGCCACCAGTTCCCAGCCTGTGCTGTTCCATGGGCCTGTCATGTTCCAAATGCAGAATGAAGCATTTTCCCTTACAAAATTTCAGGAAACTTCTGTCTGATCATTCCTCCAGTTTATCAAGAATGACAACTCTGTAGTCCAGTATTTCAAGTGCCCCACACAATTCACTATCATCTGCAAACTCAGCAAAAATTTATTCTGACCCATTACTGAGGTCATTAATAAAAATACTACAAGACATGTCTCCCACTATTGACCTTCATAGCTGGTAACTGACTGTGAACTAGTTTTGACACCTAAACTGAACTCTGGATAATTTCTCACACATTTTTTAAGTCATGCATTAAAACCACATTTCATAATAAAGGTGTTATTCCAAACTGTCAGACATCTCACTAAAGGCAAGGTGACCAACCAGTAGTTCTTGCCTCTCATCCACAATCAAAGAAAGCAACCAGTTTTATTGGGACACCTTGTCCTTGGTAAATCTATGCTGGCTGTTCCCAGGGACCTTGCTGTTCCGATGTCTGGGCATAGCTTCTAGAATGGTTTTCTCCATAATCTTTCTAGAGACTGAGGGCAGACCTGCAGTTCCAGGCATCTTTTTGCACCCCTTGCTTAAAAAAAAAAAAAAAAAAATTCTTCTTTCCTTTCTGCTATCCTAAGGAACTTCTTTGATCACTGTAATACCTAAGAGCAACCTTGGAAGTACCCCATCAGGATATGCAGGCTGTGTATGTTTACTTTGCTTAAGTGGTCCTTGTCTCAATCTTCCTCCTCTATGGATCATGTTATTTCCCCACCTTCCTCCCCAGTCTCTGCCCTGGGCACAATTGTCTGGGAAGTCTTAGGGAAAAATCTGTCAGTAAAATGTTGTCCAGATACAATGACAGTTTCAATTCCAATTTCAGGCAAGATAAGGCCTTCCCCATCCTCCATATGTGCTGCTCTTTTGTATTCTCCCTGGACTGTTTGATCTGATTTTCACCTTCTGAACATTTTCTTTTCTTGTTTGGGCTCAGTCAGTAATTCCCCCTACAGCCTGACACACTTGCTCATTTTCCTGTGAATTGGAATGGACAAGTCTTGAGCTTCAAGAAGCTGTCTTGGAAGACCAGCCAACTGTGCCAGGGCCCTTTGCCTTGGAATGCTGCCTCCCAGGGAATCCTTGTGTCAGTTCCCTGAACAAGCTGAACTTTGCTTTCATGTAGAGCAGGTTGGTGATGTTGCTGCTGTCTCTCATCTCTTGGGAACTTGCATTCTACCACCTTATAATCTTTGCAGCTTTCATCATAAAATGGTGTTTGTTTTCCTGTTCATTTCTGCTCTACCCATCTTTTCTGTCAGTTTGTCCAACACATCCGTGAATAAATTATCCTTAGAAATTTCTGAATTGTTTGTGTCCAGCAATGTTCCCCTCCAAGCATGTGCTGAGTTGCTCCCCAGATAGTCAGGCCTTGCCTGCACTGTTCCAAGAGGTTTTTCCTTGCTGGATGCAGAGCTTTGCAACGGTCCCCATTGGCTTATTCCTCCACCCTGCATAGACCCTTCTGGAAAGCAAATACTTTTGTTTCAGAGTACACAGAATGCTCTATTAGCCATGGTGACTGTCTCCCTTCACATGCACACATCCTCTGCTGTCGGTCTCCCTCCAAAACAGTTGAAATGGAGATAATGGTAAAGCAATTCCATATGTTCTGATTACATATGACCTCATTAGCACATTTCTTCCTGCAAAAGAAAATTCTCTTTAGACAAGGAAATCTTATCCTGGAACAAATAAGTCATTGTTTTATTTAAAAAGCAGTGTAGGGAAGGGGATTTCATTTTAGGGTTTTTTTATTATTCAGTTTTTCCAAGAGAAAAAAAAAAAAAGGAAAACAGCAAAATGACAAGAAAAATAGAATAAGAAGAACAATTGCTGTACTTCAAAGCCAGTGAAAATTAGACTAAGCCAAATGGAAATCATAATTCTTCTGTTTCCCTGGTTGCTCAGACATGGGTAATAGGCTTGGCAAAGCATCAAGAAGAACAGGGGCCAAGCTGAGATGTGTTTAGAAGAATCAAAAAGCTTTTCAGAAGATTTCAGCATACCTCAGAGGAGAAAAGTCTGAAGTTTATCTACAGCTTATTCCTTACAAAGAGGATAAAGGTGAGCAAAACACGTACAATGCAAAGACACTTTCCAGCTTTGGAAGGGAAGCAAAGGCAGTAGGGCAGTCTTGCTAGGTACACTTTGTTTCTTTTGATTTCACATAGTGTGCTTTAAGCCAAAAGTACATGGCAAAATTAAAAGCATGAGCAGGATAACGAGCTTTAAAAGTTGTAAAATGTGGACTCAGATAGGTTGCAGTGAAACACAGAACATGTAAGAGCACCCAAAACGGAAGTTAAGAAACACACTGTGAGTCCAATTCTCTTACAGAAGGTACCTGTCAGAAATTAAATCGGCAGAAATTGCCCAGTCGTTCATAGTGCTTGCATGCTTCAAGCAGAGGAGTTGACAGGCCCAGAAAGTTAACGTCTTTCACACTCTCTTTGAGAGTAAACCCAGGCTGAGAACTTTGCTGTCAATAGGATCTGAGTACCAGGGCCTTATTACTGATGTAGTTTTAGCTGCAGGAGTAGAGGGGCAGTATTTTAGTGTCATAGACCATCCTTCCACTATTTCCAAGGTTATTTTGCAATGAAATAGCATTGTATTTGTTCGCACTTCTCATGAAAGTGTGCTGAAAATATCAAAAGGTGCAGAAATTATCCAGTGTCAGGAAAAAACAAACTTACACAGTGGGAATCTTAAGGAGGTGAGCAACAGTTGACCAGAGAAGGCAAAGATCTAGAAGTAGCTTTCAACTTGGGAAGTCCCCACATATCTTGTTGCACAAAACCAAAGCAATGCACCAGGGGAAGGACAATGGTTACTCCATTCTTTCCTTCACCTGCCACAGGATGACAGTGAGTTCCTGTGGGTTAGTCAATGACATGTCCTTAGGATCATTGCATAAGGGCCTTCATGCATGAAAAGAAGTTCTCATGATGGAGCAAAATAAAAAGTACCCTCTGAAACAGATTTGCTTTGGAGGTTGAAAGTAACCTTGCCATTTTCTAGCAATGAGGTCAGCTAAACATTAAAGTAGCTTAGTGGGAAAAGAAGTTGGATTGCCTTTGCTTGGGCTCTTTCAAGTCAGATTTTATAAGTTTCAGAAAGATGTTCTATTTGTTTGGGGGTTTTTTTTCTAACTGACTTTGAGGGGAGAAAATGCATTTCTGAGTATTTCAGAGGTCAGCATAAATGGTCAAGGTAGTAGCACTTCAGTGCTTAAAGGATGGGAACTTAAGGTCCACAAGAGCTCATATAGGTTTGTTTTCAAAAGCCAGATTAGTATCATTACTGTGGGCATAGTCGGGAACTGGTACAGTACAGTCCACACAATAAAACAGTGACTTCCAGCTGATCCTGGACAGAAGATACAGTTTGGGACCCCAGATCCACACAGGTCACATCTGCAATATTGTTTGTCATGCCCTATAACACCACATCCTGGACATCTTTCTGATCTACTGTTCTCTAATGTTTTCTACCATTTCAGTTTTGAGTTCTCCTTTTCTTCTGGCCTGAGAGACTTTACACAAACTAATTTGTTTTATTCAGGCCCTTTATGGTACTTTAAGAAGGCAGTTCCTGACAACTGTTCTGTCAGAGGGATGGAAGTCTTCTGTTTCAAATACATCACCATTTGAGCATGAAAAAAGCAGTTGTCTTGGTATAAGAAAATTGCAGGAGTTTGCAAATGAGTTGCTGAAAATTTACAAAGAGGAGAAAGGAGGAAAACATAGATATTGCCTTTCAATTTGTGCTTTCCTTCCCTTTTTCTCCTTCCTCCTCTTCTCTCTTTTCTCTTTTTGCATTAACTGATGAATAAACAGCTTTTATTATAAACTTTGCAGAGAATATTAATATTATCCTTGTACCTTGCTTGACACATAGCAACCTTCCAATAGGAAAGACTGCAACACTCACAGGAAAGTGTAGGGGTATTTGGGATTGCCTTTACATTTGAAGTCCTGACCTCTGTCATTGTAATATGTCACTTCTGAGTGCTTTTATTTAATTAGCAGACAATTCATGTTTGGAAGTGACCCTGTAGGTGAAGTCCCATGTTATGCTGGTCTATTACCAACATGTGATAAAGGTACCAGAAACTGCAGCAAGGTCTGCAGTGGAGAGGAAAGGTCACTTGTTCTTTACCAAAAGCACCAGAAACTGCTGCTACCTGGGAATCTGATGAGTCTGCTAAACTGCAAATCAAAGTATAAGAAAAGCCAGATGAACACCCTAGAGCAGTTTTCATTGTAGCCCCTTCACAAAACTCAAGCAGCTAAAAGGAAGCTTAACTGAACCATATCCCAAAAGAAGAGATTTGCCAGCACTGGAGGGTCTGCTGTGACCCAGCTACTCCTGGTTATGCAATGGCCTCTGGAGGATCTACCACCGAATCCTTGGCCATGTGCTTTAATCACAGGCTGAGCTTTTGTGAATTAGCATGTACATTGCTGAAATTCAATTTTATTCCTTTGCCTCTTCATGATGTGAGTTCAGTTTGAGGTGAACAGGAAAACCATCCTCTCAAATAGAAGGAATCTAAACAGAAATCCAGGGTCTGTTGTTCTACAGAGGGTACTATTCCTACCTTACCTGTCTCCTTCCTTAAATTACACCCAGTCTCCAATGGCATCCACTGCAAAGAAGTATTGCTGGAGTAAAGCCAGGCAGTGCTAGGTTTGATGCTACCAAGGGCTGTCTCCAGCTGCCGTGTGCTGGCTGCAGCCATGCTGCAGAGCGCCTGCTTGGAGCCCTTCTGCCTGGGCTGGCACTTGACTGCACCACAGCATTTCAGAGAAGACTCACATTGCACTTTGTCACCCCTGTGACAAGGCATTACCTACTCATACTGAACCTACTTTTGGTCCTTCTGACAATGTTCTATTTGCTTTTTGGACCAGGTAAACTTTCCTGTTCCTTCTTTGACCTGGAGAAAAGCAGACATCACTTGCCCAATACATCATAGTGGGTATCTGGATAATTTGTCTGCTGACCAGAACAAGACTCCTGCCAGAAATGGGCTACCAGATCACTGAAATTTGATGACACACAGCCTCATTTCCCACCTTCACCCATACAGTTTATTCTGAACAGATAACCTGTAAGAAAATAGACTTTTACAATTGTTCCTGGATTTCATGTCACTTTTTAATAAGCTGGACTGCAGCTCCATCTCCAGACATTCACCCAGACTTGTCAGCATGGAATCCTGGCTCAGAGCAGAAATTCTGTGATGAGAGATGCAATGGAAAAATTCAGAGTGAATCTGAAGGAGGAATAATTTTGGGGAACCAAACTATAATCCCCTCTCTGTATTTCTCAGGTCCAAATTCCACATGTGCATAATTTATGTCAAGAGAAGGAAGCAGCCAGAGAAAGGAAGAAATAAATAATTTACAGTAATAAACAGCAATCACTGCACATCTTAAATATACTTCCTCATGCACACAGTCACAGAGACAATTTATTCAAAACCAATTCAAGGCCTAGGACAAATTCTTATTTATCACTCTGAGGGCTTTTCTCGCTTTACCCCCTCCCCCACTCTGGAACAAAAGTTGGCTTCGTGGGGAACTGCAGTTTACATCCAACCTGTGCTAGGCATCATCCTTTAAATTCACGCTTACACTAAAGAATTTCCACAGTCTGAAACCCTGACCTCTGTGTTTATCCTAAACACACACATTCAACTATTTACATGGAGAAATCCTTTGGAAGACAATAGCCACAGGTAATGTTGAGCTTTAGAATGGATGGGCAAAGGAGAAGCTATAGAGTTTAAATGAATGCTGTTTTCTCCTGTAGTTTCTGAGTGCTATAAAAATGTTTGGTGTGTAGTTGAATGGAAATGTGCAGTGCTGCTCTGTAGTATACCTTGAGCTAGAAGCACTGGAGGGCCATTAGAGATGGTAACAGAGTGCTGTCTTAGCTGTAAACTTGTCTCCAGCTGAATTTTCTTGCAATCTTTAAAAGATTCACCACTTCAGATACAATGTACAATTTTCTTCTAGAGGTTTTCTTCCACTGCTTTTTTTTTTGACTGTTTTTCTCTGCTTTCTTTCTTTCCCTCTTCCTCCTGGAAAAATATACATTTGTGTCCGTCTAAAATTAAGATATTGTCTTAATTTGTGTGTGATTGTGTGATTCCTTCCTCTCTCCCTCTGCTTAAAATCTGCACTCCAAAATTAGGACTGGCATGATTTAATTAAGACAAACAGAAGAGAGAGAGAATGCTCCAGAGAAAGGCTAGAGTAGGAGTAACTGAAGGAGAATTGTGATTTTTTTTTCAATTCTGCTCAAGCATAATCTTAAAGACATGAAGCAGCACACTTGCCTACTCAAACAAGTTGTTAGCAAACTAATTGTGCATTATAAGACAGTAGAGCCACATTGTGCTCATTATACTCTGTTTAAAGATGGGTTTAGTGCAGTCAGAAGGCAAATCAAACATGCCTAGACATAAGGTTGGATGGGGAAGGTTGCCTCTTTCCTTTTAAGAGGCATAGGAGAAGATATTTGCTTTAGCATCAGTCTGTCTTCATGAAAGACGGAAGACAGAACCTAAATTGCCTATCTGCTCAACTCAAAGGGACCTTTGCATAAGAGATTCCTTTTCTGAGTTCTCAAGAAGAGAAGGTGAAGAGGGACTTGCTCAAGCAATCCATTCCTCTGCCTAGATAGAGTGGCAGGCAACAAATGGCTAAATGCAGATGGTCATGCTGGTAATGGATATTTGCCAAAAAAAAAAAAAAAAAACCAAAAAAAAACAACGCCAAAAAAACAACAACTTTGAGCTGAACAGAAGTAAGAGATTGTTTGAAGAATGTATCCAGGGAGGACTTCCACAGTTATTAAACATAGACTCAACATGTATGGGAGTGGAGAACTGGATTGCCCATGCATATTATTGGAACACATGTATGAATATTTATCCTTAGAGATTGAAAGACAGGTATTATCTCAGAAGGTACCTCTGTACTAATTCAAATAGCCCAAATTGATGAAAGACTCAAACAAATTTGTCCATGAATAGCAAATTCCATTTCCAGCCCTGGTGATAAAGTTAGTCTGTTCATTTCAAAAGGGTAAAAGCAATTTTGTAGATCTGCATGACCTTATACTAAAACTACATCAACCATAAAAAGTTTTAGAATTTCTTTGAGAAAAAGAAAGTTAAATTTTTCATAGCTGTTTTGCAATCATTTGGTACATGAGATCCTTTCTTGCCTATTCTAGGTAGCATACTGATCCTACATGAGGATATCTCTCATATTTAGAGAGTTCATCTTCACTCTTTTAAATTCAGCAAAAAAAGAACTAGGAATTTTACCAAAAAATGTGAGTCCCTTAGATATCTTCCTTCTATACATTCTTTGCTGTATGTGTACTACTTTTTCAGTGGAGGCTACAAAGATCACAATGACTATTACAGCAAACTGTATTATAAGGTATGATTTGTCCCTTAAATGTAGGCATTTAATGTGGTTTTAGCCATTCTATGGCATGAAAATTTTTCTTTATTTTTTTAATCAGAATGCTCTCTATCCAGCAATCTACATCCTCACAACATTGGAATATATGTAGGATTCTTTTTACATAAGGTGCTCCATGCAAACATCTGTGCATACAAAGACATTTGCATTCCACTTTCTTAATACTCGTGGACAGAGCATGTGCAACAACTAGACATTTACGCTGTGGTTTTCCAGTCTGTATATGCACTGCTAGGCAGTCCAGGACCATGACTAGTCTAGAAAAACCTTGTCAGAGACAGTGAGATGGACTGGGAATAGAATTGCTGGGAAAGGCGCGAGGAGGACTGTGTTCATCAGTGTTCCTTCACAGCCTTCCCTTGGTACCTCAGATGATCATCCATGAGAGGAATTCCTCTCCTTTGGCCTGATAATTATAAGACTGACCATTTAAAGCTACATTATACGGGTCACTGATTGTTTTCTCATGTCTGCTCCAGACAGGCTCCAAACTGCCTAAATATGAAAGCCTGCAAGAGAGACTGCCCTGAACCATTGCTTCTGCAGCTTCCCATGTTAGCTGGTGCTCCACATAGCTGGGAAGGGCTTATGGCTTCACAGTCTATTAATCAAGTGTGAGTAGTCTGTACACAAAGACTGGACTTTCACCCACTGTGTTCTGCTCCACTGAACAGCATTCCCCAGCCTCTGTTTCTGTCACCATGCATTGAATAAAGTGCCATTAAAGTACTTTAAGTACTTACATATTTCCTTAGATAACAAAGAGAAACATGGCAGCACTTAGTGTACTATTTGTTCCCTGAGAGCAGGAGGCAAAACCATTTCATAGCAGCCTCCAGAGACAGAGAAGAGTTCACTATAAAAACTTGACAACAGAATTGCTGCCCCACCTGATTCCCAGCCCTCAGCACAAATCTGAATGTGGACCAAGGGTCAGTCCATTACAATGCTGTTCCCTTGCACAGCCCCTCACGACTGATGGTGGATATCTTATTGGTCAGTACAAATGCTCAGAGAGCCCACGACTGATGTTCATGGCCTAAAAAGATTCAGTACATTTTTGTCCATTACATCATTATCTTTCAGAAGTTCCCATCATATTAAAAATTTCTGTCAGAAAATAGGATATGTCCTGTACTGTTCTGTTCCCCCAGATGATTTTCTAGCATAACCATCTAGCTAAATTGCACTAAACAAAAAACCAAGCAAAAAAACCCCAACAAACAAACAAACAAACAAACAAACAAACAAAATACCCTCCATAAAAGGGACCCAGGCTGTTGTTTAATCTCTTCTTAGTGTCCTCCTTGCTAGCAGAGAACCATAAGGATTTTGTCCTGGTTTAGGGCAAATTTGGGAGGAAACATCTGAATGGAGCATCTCTGGAAAAGCAAACTTAAACAGCCCCTCTCCTACAGCTGGTTCAGAAAAAAAGGACTTCCTTGGAGAAAAGTGGAAAAATCTATTTATTTAACAAACAAAGTGACCAAGAGCACACAGAATGAATAATATGAAACAATAAAACTTTTCATTCTGAAGTGAGATGGCAAATTGAGAAAGTCCTTGCCATGGGTGCAGCTCGTCTCTTTCAGTCTCTTATCAATTCCTCCGGCACTGGACAAGAATGCCATCCTGGGCCCTGGAGGGCACAGGTGTGATCTCTCAGTTCTTCTCTGGGTTTTCAGTCTGGATCAGGTTTAAACCGTCCCAAGAAAAAGGAAAAAAAAAAAAAAAAACCAGTCCAGGGAACTTCTCTGCCCTAGCTAGCTAAAACTAACTAAAAAGCACAGGAGATCTCTGTCCCAGTGCAGTCTGTCTGAGCCTCAGCTGAACAAACCCTCCAGAAGAAGAATGCAGAGGAGTAAAATAGTTTTTCAAAACAAACTGTGCACTTCTTTCCCTGTTTTGCTCTGAGAATCAGTCTTAAAAGTACAGAACATAATATACAGAACAGATGACTGGGGATACAAGCATCATAAAGCCACTCTAGGACAGCTTTCTTTACAGAGCAGGTTATAGACAAATGAGTAGAGTGAGTAAATATGGAAAGAGCCAGCATTCGTATACCAGCACATGGTAATTTTCCCTCACAAGACTGGGCTCATCAGCACCATGATCCTGTTATCAGAAACCTCACCTGTGTAATTTCACCAGACTCCTGGAGACTGTCTCTGGTGCATGGCTGCTGGTCCAGCTAGAGATTTAATTTTTACTGATGATCTCTGGGACTTCCAAAGCCTAGATAAAATTGCAGTGGCAGCTCACTTACTCTGAACATGTAATCTCCAGTTCCCTACAGCAGGATTAAAGACAGAAGAAATTGCTCCCAGTGTCAGATATCTTTATTGCAGTCCCAAGGTATGGTAAGCAAAGCCCAGTTTCTGTCCCCATCCCTCATTATTTTCTCTTTCCAGAGAGGGCTGCTCAAAACTTTCCAGCAAAGGTTCTTCACCTCTGTAAAAACAAGTGCACCTGCTCACTTGAGAGAGTCATCCTGCATCAGCTCAGGCTGGAAGGGTAGCTTGTATTGGGCCCTAGAGATAACAACCACCATATTCTGGGTACACTGCATGCAGCATGATTCAAGCCATCTCTTTGATCTTCAAAAAACAGGACAGCAGTTTGAGTTACTTTAGCTGACATGATATATCTGTTCCAGCAATTTGATAATGAACCACAGTTCAGTAGCATGATTTTAAATAGTTTGAACTGAAACACAGTCTTTTCAGTGACTGTGACTCCGGGTTTGGGGTTTTTTTTCATATAGCATGGTAGTGGAAAAATACGTCGAAATAGAAGCCTGTTGAAAAGGCTGAAAACCAGTCAATCTACATTTAAATTTCAGATTACCAAAGTGCACCTTGTATTCTGGGTTATCATGTGCTAGTATCTGGTTTCTTAAAATCTAGGCATTACAATTTAGAGACATCTAGCAAACGTATCAAAGAGTTCAAATTTAGGTCCTGTGGATATTTTTATTTAATACTTTTTATTAATGAGAGACAGGGTTTATAGGACAAGAAGCTTAACACAATATGGGAGTCTTGACATAAATATTTCTTTAAAATATTGTGCTTATCCAGTAAAGGAAACATTTTTCCTGAATGGTTGTAAGGGGGATTGTAACCAGATGAGCTTTAAGGTCCCTTCCAATCCCAACCATTCTATGACAATATGGTTAGCTCAGTCAAACCTCCAGGCCACAATGCGTTTGGGTTCTGTGCTAGACCCCTGGGTGCAGTGGGAGTACACACAGATGGGAAAAAAATGTGTTTGAAGAGGATGTAGGGAAACTCAGCAGCAATTGAAAGAGGAAACAACCAAAATGCATGTGCATGTTCTTCTTGGTGCCATTTCAAATGCTTCTTTCTCCTCACGGAAGGAGGAGACTGTGCAGAATCATCCATGCTGAGCAGCTAAATTAATTTTTCCTCATGAAAGCTGGGGGAATAAGGCTGCCACTGACTCCCATCGTCAGCTATGCAGTGTAATTGTGCCCAGGACCAGGCAGCTGCTGCCTCCTGCCTCTAAATGGAAAGGAAGCAGTGCTTGTATTTTTAAGGATATTAACGAGGATTTTGACTGAAGCAAATTAGAGCAGTTGCAAAATATACAAATAGAGTTAAATGAGAAGGCTCTTGATTCTCATCTTCACATTGGAAGGAGAAGGAAAAGCTGAGAGTCAGCCAGCCAGCTGCAGCTCAGTCTCGCTTTGAAAAGACTTACTAAGGCAAGAGAAATTGGGATTAGCTGGAGACAGGAAGGTTAAAAACCTTGAGAAGATCAAGTACTAATTATCTGTTGGGGAAGGGTAGGATCCATCTCCCATTTCTTCTCAGTTTCAGTCATCCACAGGGGCTGCCTGTCCCTTCCTTCTGCTTTGGGGTTTGACCAAGTAGCGCCAACAGGATACCATGTTTATCCTTACTGACCAGGTTAACAGTCAACATGAACAAGTATCTGTCCCTAAAAGTGCCACACAGCTCAGTAATGCTGTGTTTAAGCTACTCTTACCAAATATGTATGTAAAAATACTAATATTTTGTAATCATATAAAATTTCTGGTTTGAGTCACCTTGTGCTGTTTGTCCATGCTAAAGAGACTTCAAAGCACTCTGAGAATGGCATATCTATGCCTCATCCAACTGTTTTCTTCACTCCATGGCTCATTTGTCATGTCTGCTCCCTCTGCCTCCCACTCAGGGTGGATTCCGCCCCTTCCTACTCTCTTCAATTCTTCAATAACACAAACAGGGAACTGCAACCCTGAGGCCATGGCAAACCGTTTTATAGCATTAGCCCTAAACCAGAAGTGTCCTGAGCAGGTGAAAGACTCTTCATTTAAGAGGATGTATAGGAAAATGATGTCTGCTATGACTTAGTAAAAAGTATACCGATAATCATTTAATATCTGGTGGTGTATAAGTTCAGCTGCACAACCTTTTCTTCTCTTATTTATCAGCACTTGAGTGAGCAACCAGATTTTTCATTGAAGTCATATATTAACACAATACAATCTCTTTAGTAAATGGTTTTAAATAAAATACCTTCTGATAAAAACAGGGCAGGAGATGTGCTCCTTTTAATGCCTTTATTAGGATCAGCCTGGGGGTGGGGGCCCAACGGGTCGCGCACATCCCACCACTGCTCCCGGGAGCGACTCAGAGGAGGAGGTAGGTGTTGGAGTCCAGGGCAGGTAGAAAACCCCTCAAACTGCCCTGGGGGGTCTGAGACCCTGTCTGGGACCCCGGGAAAGCACTGTCTTTGACCTTAGTCCATGGGAAAAACTTCCAGTACTCCTAGATGAGTTAAAAAATAACAAAGATTTAAAATAGAGTTAGTTTAGTTTATCACAGGGTGAAAATTTGTAGTTTTGGGTTTTTAGTATGGAAGTAGATCAGGGCGAGATGGAAAATTTTGGGCATTGTCTCATGTTCTTCATCTTCTTCTTCTTCTACTCCATCTGCTGTGACGGTGGCACACAGATATTGGTAGAATGAAATCAAAGTAGAAATTGCATGTTTAGAATAGGTGATAATAATTGACACAAAACCATAAATATAGTATGTTTTTAGAGTTAATTGGGTTAGAAACCTTTAAAATGACCTTGCACCCTGCGTCCATGTTCCTGCAGCTGCTTTTTCCCTTAGCACGCTGACACTCCTGTAAGACCTTGAGATATGAAATAGAATAAACATCTTTGACAACCAAGCTGCAGGATCCATATCCTCTTTCAACTCTGGTACAGGACTCTGAGAGACAGAAAACCCCTACTTAAGGGGATGTTGGGGTAAAAATCCCAGCAGGTAGACAGCTCTGTCCACCGGATATGCAGGCAGAATTGGGGCATCTGTCCTTGCGGGAGCACCAGAAGACACAGTTGGCTTGTAGGTCCAGGGGTCCCACCACTGGTGTTGACCTTGAAAGTTAGGGTGAGGGGTAAGGCTGCCCAACTTTGGGAGAGGGTAGTCATGCTTCTGCACAACCTGTCCATGTCCTTTGATTGTCCTTTGGGTGACTTAGTCCAGGAATGTTCTCCTACTTTGAGGCGGTTTGTCCTCACAGTTGGCACCGGGCCTCCTTCCTTTGCATATGTACCCTGTTCCTCCTCCACCTCTTGGTTGCCGTGTTGGGAAGCAGTGGGGCTCGAAGATAGCCCTGGGGAAAGGGAACAAAACAAAAGGTGGGTGACAACCAGGGATTACAACATGACTAAAATGTGCCAGTCAGCCGGGGGATGAATATTCAACAATGGA
>WBMY01000383.1:0-18260 GCA_013397315.1 Donacobius atricapilla
AAAAAAAGCCCAAAACAAAACAACCATATAGCAGGAGCCTATATTGGTCAAGAGAGTAAGAAACAGGCATTGCTGTAAAATAATAACAACACAGTGGGCTCAATATTCAAAAAGGTTTGATTTATCTTGATCACGATTTCTAATTCTCAGTACATGGAATAGTGATTTAGTTGGAGAGGAGCTTTTCTTCCTACACAGAAATATGCCAAGAATTTCAATTATCAGAAATGAAGGCTAACTTTGATGGTGGAACAAATAATTCTGATCGTTTTGTAACCTTCTGATTCTTTTTTTGTGAGTCTAGTGGATATTCATGATGTTCAGGCCAGTGCCAATGCTGGCTGTTATATTACAGTGGCTGTTGCACCAATGTCAGAGATGATACAGTTTCCTATTATACAGCAAAGATCATCCATCCTAACTAAGAGGATCAGGCTGAGAGCATATGTTCAGTCCCCAGCTTCCATGACCTCAAATGCTTTCCATCTTTCTTCAAAGTATTGTTTTGCACATGACTGCCCTAAAACTTTCATAGTTATCAAATAGTTGAGCAGGCTCGGTCACCTCTCTTCTGCAGTACTTGCTATTCCTGCAAAATTTATATCATCTGGAAACAGTTAGAACACAGTATGCCTGCTTGCTTTGGAATAACTGATGATAGTGGAGAGTAACAGCAAATCTCCTTAGGACCTAAAGCAACCCTTTAAAGATAAGGCACCTTTCAATCAGTGGAGTTTTAAACCACTGATTATTATCTTAATTTTTTATTGTTCTAAATTCTCAGTTACCTTGCCAAGAGGTACCAGATCAGATGCCTTATAGAATATACACACGCATCCAAACTTGCTTTGTGTGCTTTTAGTTTAAGGACTTCATCCCACACTATTTGTAGTTGTCTTTTTTTCCCATTCTAGTCTCATTAGAAGTGTGGAGAGTGTTGGAGACTTGGATTCATACTGACCTAGTTCTTTCTAGGATCACATCTCTGCCCTAGTGGTGAAAGGATCTCTACAGTGCAAGGTAAAAAACAGTTTCCCATAGACTTTACTGCTATACTGGTTAAAAAGAAATATCAATCCAGACTTTGTAGACTGGAGACAAAACAGAATGAAAAACAAGAATAGAATTGTATCCCTAAACTTTGTAACTTTGAAAATATTCAAGTAAATATATAAAGTATATCCAATATCTTTGATTCAGAGAGTCACTATTATAAGGTTGAAAATCCCTAGGTTTTACTCCAGTGCTATCCAGTAGTTTTAAAATAAATACTATGTATTTTCACAACAGTACGCTGTGCCCCAGATAACCAATCTAGACTTTCTC
The DNA here is from genome assembly GCA_013397315.1 of Donacobius atricapilla. Taxonomy (NCBI): domain Eukaryota; kingdom Metazoa; phylum Chordata; class Aves; order Passeriformes; family Mimidae; genus Donacobius; species Donacobius atricapilla. The sequence continues at coordinate 1,327 of WBMY01000383.1, forward strand.
AGGTTAAAAGCTTCCCTACTGTCAGAAGAGAATAATGTCTGCATGTTTTGTTTTGTATAAAATATTCCCTTTATCCGCTATATAACTTGAATCTGGCATTTCCAGTAAGACTCAACAGGTGAGGGCTTTGAAACTCTCTTGGCACCTCTTTAAATGCCACTTTATACTGTCATGTTGAAAGAATAGAGTCCTTTTTCTTGTACTGACAAAAAACTAAAACTACTTGCCTGCTCATGATCCTAGGCATTATTCTTTTTCTGTTGAAATTATCTGCCTCCTCCCTGTTTCCTTTCTTTAATATCATCCCAACATTTCATTTACAGCCAAGGTGAAGTTGTTGATCGGTTGCCTGGGTAACCAGAGCCCATATTGCTACATCAGTCATGGAAGGACAAAGTTCCATGAGAGCTTTTTGCCTACTACTTTCTGGAGTAGGTTGTAAAATAGCCAATTCTGTGAATAATCTAAACCTCCAAATTCAGCTCCACATTACTGCTTGGTTTTTCTCTAAATCCTTGTTGCAAAGATTTGAAAACTAATTCTTTACATTATTAAAATAGAAACTTCTCTCTCTATCAGTGCCTATGAAATAAAAACTTGGAAATCCCATTTTAAATGTATAAATAAATATACAAATTTTAGTAAAGATTAGTTAGTCCTATCCTGGGCTGCTTCAATTGTTTTGAAATCTGGATTTGTTTTGCAGGAAAGTAAAAAGTGAAATCACTTTGTCTGTGAACACCATGCCAAGGACAGGGATAGTTTTTATAAGTGTGGTGATAGACGAATAGTGATGCAAGATAATGCCAAATTGCACCACCTACATCGTACCACTTGACACATGAAAGATATTTTTGTAACATCCTGGTGAATAATAGCTTGCAGTCTCTTCCCTTCTCCCTTGAGAGTCACAATTTCTTGTGGATCATATTTCAGTTCTTACCAAAAATGAGAACAAAGAAACAAAACTTCAGTCATGCAGCACAAGTGTACCAAGAGTGTCCTTACACTTCTGATTGAGAAAAGCACTTTTTCTCTTAAAAATATTCTCTGTTCAGTCTGCTTCTATGCCAAACAATCTGATAGAAAACATAAGTTAGAAATTCAGCAAGTCAAGAGGGGAGTTGTGTGGGTGTCTTAGGAATAGCATTATTCTAAAAAAGAAATCATGCCTACATCAAGTGATGAAAAGCAACCCTACTACAAGTGGGAGCAGTATTAAAGACCACTAATTCTGTTTAATTTTGGTCTTTAATAAGATGGAACACTCTTTATTGACAACTGGTTGGCTTGAATTTCTTCAAAATTGGAATGAAATTCAAATTTCTCTGAAAAAAGAGGGTGAAAATATGATTTGTATCAAAAGAAAAATGCAAACAGGTAAGAATAAAAAATAGTTTAGTATGTTAAGACTGATTCAATGGAAGAGGTTCCTTCAGAATTTTTCCAAACAATATGTCAATTAATGTCTCACAGGCATTATCTTTAAAGGGAAAATTCACCAAGGCAAAGCAACAAAGGGTACAAAAAAACTTACGTGGAATTTTTCTTCTAGGTGAATTGGGTGGCAACACAGTAATGTGTTGCATCAAGGAGTGTTTTATTGTGTGGCATGAAGATGATGAGTTTTGACCAGTTAACATATTACAATGAAATAAAGGTGATGCATTCATTTAATGGAAGAAGATTAATGTTATTCTCCATATTTCTCTCAGTTTACAGAGGCGCTACCAGGAACTCTAAGAGAAGGTATCACAAAAAAAGAAATTAAAATAGACTGCTGTTGTTGAAATTACTTATTATCTTTATTTATCATTTGTCAAATATTTTAAAATCACATTTGACAACCTACAATGGCAAGGGAAGCGTGTTAGGACTATTGCTGTTTGTGCTCCCTTTTGTTCCCGTACCTGGGAGAGACTGCAATATGCATACTTAAATTAATGGCTGAAATTCAAGGATATGACTGTGTTGTGCAGGTCATTTATTTATAGCAAGCTGGCCAACAAATATGGCTCGGAGGGGATGAAAATGCATTCTACATGCGTGAAAGGCAGCAGATGGATTTATTGACTTCAGATGCAGTCAGAGGACACAAAGTGACATTTATTCCTTAAGAACCAGACACCACAGAATTTACCAGTCTGTGTATCTACACTAATGCAACAGATTGTGACTGAAAGGTTTAGCCCCGTTATGCACTTGTGTTTAATTTAAATCTATTATTATTGTGTTCAATGTTTATGTTTCTATCCTGCTAATCCGATTTTTTGCAATATTTTTGTTTTGATTACTTTGTATGAAACAACCTGAATATGAAGTCTGTTCCATATTAAAGATTACTGACTTCTATTTGTCCTCCATGGCAATGAACTTTTTTTATTCCTTCAGGAAGAAAATACAAGAACTGAGTCCATGTAGGTGTGATGTACAGCAAAACCTAGCAGATGGATGTCAGGCATAAGCTAAGAAAGAACATAAGATAGCAAGTTTGGAATGCCCATTATCTATCAGAATGTTGTCTGGCATGATGTCTCTTCTGTCTTTCATGTCTCTCTGATTTTCTCCTGTCTTGAACAAATAAAAATGGGTATAATAACTTCACTTGTTCTTCTTGTACTGCCTGGGCTTGCGCAATTCTATTGTATATTTCTAAACTATTTTTCCAGCTTTCTTCAAATGGAGGTAATTTTAAACTTTCATTTTATCATTCTGCAAATCATTTCCACTTTTTTTTTTCAAAATGATTCCCTCATTTGTACTAAAATTTTCAATCAGATATTTCCTTGACCTTGCAGAATAACCGTGATGTAATAGAAGTAAACAAACAAAGCACCTCACCCTGATCATAAACTATTTTCACTGCATTTTATGGATGCCTAAAAATCACTACGCAACACTGCAATCCATGCATGAAAAAGTAATTTCAGCTTCATTGCCTTCTTTGGAGCTGCAGAAATGATACATTTATTCTGACAATCCTACAAGTGTGAAAGAGTGTGTCTTTCTTACTTTCTTATTTATTTCGGTCTTCTTGTACTCTCCTGCTTACTTGAGGTGGAAAGGAACGGCATGGTTGAGTGAATTGGAAAGCTGTATGTGAAAAAGAAACCTATATACTCTTTTCAATTCTTTGTTGATGGGAAAACTATGCAGAGGCACAGGGCACAACACCACAGCAACTCTCTCTGCTGGATACATACGCTCCTCCTCTGTTCAGTCCTGTCTTCCCTTCCCTTTAACTAGCCTTCAGGAGATTCTCATTTGCATTTTCACTCCTTTGAAATATCATGTCCTTCCTGCTGCTCAGTTCCACCAACATACCTCTCCTCATTACTTCCACTTCCCTTCCCATTAGGATAAATATAGCTGAATAACTGCATGCCTCCGCCACTTTTGCATTGTAGCCCCAGTCCCCTGTGACAACTCTCAGCAGCTCAGTCATACACTGTGCTCTGGAGAATTCAAAAGCACCAGCTACATGGAGGCAGGAGGAAGTGTGAAAGGAGATGCCACTCTGTCTGAGTACAGAAGGTGAAGAGTGCTGAAGTCTTGGCTTTTTATTGCAAAACAAGGGTTGGAGTGATGGAACCGATATTCCTATGCACACCTACAGCGTGAACCAGATTTGAATGGATTACTGAGGTCTTGCACTTCTCCGCCCTTCTACACCCAGCAGGGGATTTGATTAGAAAATGAAAAAGAAGTCTGATGCACCCTTGAGGGAAAGTTAGCTGCTAAAATCAGTAATGAAGTACCTCTCTTTTGCTGTTTGTCCTCATTTCATTTGCCAAGTGAGAATTTTCCTAGGTCTGTGTGGTGTCTTAATTTAAAAATGTTCCCTTTTTTTGGCAGCTACAGCTTCCTCAGCTTCAACGATTCAACGTGTAAAACTCCTATCAGTACTAGGCAGGCTCTGCATGCTTTTATCCTGTCTTTTTGGAGGGAGAATTATAAGGCATCTTATCCCTGTAATTGCATATTACTCAGGCTCCTGAAGAAAGTGGAGGCTATAGACAATTGCCAATAACCTTTATAAACTGCTTCACTTCAAAGGAGTCATATCTGGGATAGTATGACACAAATAAGCAACATGTTTGATCTCATAGTAAACCACCAGCTTATAAAAATAGTGGTGGGGAGGCTTCTGCACAGCCCTGTTTGAAGACCCATTCAATATCCTTAAGTAGAAAACACCAGCTCAGGGCAAAGCCCGCAGCTCTCCTCCCCAACTCCAAAAATCCTCTCTCTCCAAGACACTGGACTTAAAATAGGCTGGTAGGGCTTGTCTTCTTCACCCCCACAAAAGATGTGTGAAAGGTCTACTTCACCCCTTCAGAGGCCAAACAGAAAGACTGCAACAACCAGAACAGAGGGTCTGAGGCTGCTCGAGGCTATGGTGCTATTTTTTTTGCCATTAGCCTAGCGGGTTTGGGAGAGGGGAAAAGGGGAGGGATGTTTTGCATATTTTAATGCTAAGGGAGGTTGTGCAAAGTTCTGCATGTCAGTGCCTTGTTTGTCACTGAATCTGTCATAACCCAATGCAAAATAGGCTATTTGTGTGGCTTAGGAAGAAGTCAAATTATACAAGTTCTATTTATATGCCTAGATGAGTCTATGAAAAGGGTTAACTGTATCCCAAATACTTGGAATCATTAATCATTGCATCGTTAATAGCAGCAGCACCATTTTGCATGCATTTAGACATCTGTTTTTCCATTAATTTCTCAAACAGAATGTCTTTTATGCCCTGTTCAAAGGGTTTGGGTGTTGGGATATTTTTCTGCAGCCTGGTACTTATAGTTGCTGCCTCATAGAAAAAAACCACAAACCTAGCATTTAGATGAAAGTCTGCTTCTCCCTGGGACCTGTGCTATAGGATTTGGCTGTCTGAAGCCAAGAAGGATGATGGAAGGAGGGATATTCACTAAAGAGCTTTGGTGCATTAAGCAGGATTTTGTGCTTCACCCAAGAAAATAACTCCACCTGATAGTTTAAGGTGTATGGCTCTAGAACAGATATTGCTGATGTAAGGATCAAGTTTTCCTTCCTATGACAGTTGTGAAGGGCATACTATGTGAGGCAGAAAAACAGCTGGCAGCATCCGTAGCTTGGGTTGCATAATGCTTTCCACTCTTAAGGATACCAGGGCCTTGTTTGAAGGGAGGTGTTTGAAAACACAGCAGGGGAATTCCTTGAAGTGTTGATGATCTGAAGACAGCTTTGCCACACCAGAGAGGGAAGGTATGCAGAGAGGATGAGAGTCAATTTTGTTTGTCAAGTGAGCCTTGTTCATGATGACTGACTTCTCTTTTTTGGATGGCAAGTATAGGGTAATAAACCACTAAGAAGAGTTACGACAAATGATGAATATCAAGAAATATCAAGTGGCTTCTCATCCACTGAGTAGCTGGATGTACCTGTAGCTGGAATGAATCAGGAGATAAAAACATGTGATGAGACACTGGCTCAGACCAGGCTTTTGCAGAACAGGACCATATTGAGTTTGCACAGACTGCCTTAATTTTGGCATTGCCTACCTCTATGACTGCTTCGTTTTGTAGCCCCAACATTCTTTTAAGGCAATTATTCCACCGTATGCAGCGCACAGCTCATACTAGGAACTTATGCAGCTTATTTGTGGAGGCACAGTCTGTCACAGGAAACGTTGAATACCATTTGGGTTAAGGAACATCAAAGAAGAGTCTCTTGAGGGACACATGGGTGGTATTCCCTGGAAAGCATCCCAAAGTATTTTTAGCTATGTGTTTTCTCAGTGTGGGATGAAAATAAGCCAAAAAAAATCAGGCAAGATTTATCCTATGTACTGTACAAGTGTATGAGAGACTCTGCATTTGAAACTACAAGAGAATGGAGCTCTTTAGTCTCCAAGTAAAAGAAGAAAAAGACCATCAGACTTCCTGCATATTTTTGTTAAGTGGGGCATTCAAGGATCTTCAAAGATTACCTAATAGTACTGAATTTTGTGCTTTGAGGAGTTGGCATGCTACTGTTCTATTTACCTGAAGGTTAATGACTCTGCATAAAGACATCAACATTTGTGGATTCATATAATAAAAGATGTGTGAAATTCAGCAGATCAGGGTGAAGCTCCCCTTTCTGGACTATTCCACGCCTTGAGACAAGTTTTTAAAATAAATTTTCAAAATGTAGAGCAATGACATAGAACCTGATCTGGCTATCACAGAGATATGTTCATCTGCCTCCATGAAGACAAGTGGTCTCATTCCAGAATTACACCACAAAGACTGTGCTCATTACTTGTCCAGTCTTTTTTAAGTCCTTGTTTCTCATGCTTCCTACATCATAAATTCTGGTATTGTAATCCCAGACTGGCCAAGGCATTTTTCCTTAAAAATTAGTCCACCAAAGTCCATTCCTACACTGACCACACTGATGTTTGTATTGCCTGGGTTTTATGGAACACTTCCTCCCAAGCTAATTTCAAAGCAGTTCTTTGTCACCATGGCTTCTTTCGGCTTTTAATAATAGTAAAATCATTGTGACCCAGCCTCCAACGAAGTCACCTTTATGGTTTCTAAAATTGTTCAGCCAGTTGACAAAGAAGTTATTCACTCTTTCACATCATTCATTTACTCAGACTACTACCATCCTTAAAATTCATTGGTGTTCTGAGCTCACACAGCAACCTCCCAAACCACAAAACTCAATGTAGGTCAAACCGAAGGGAATTTAACCTCTTCCAAGTAATGCTCTACATCTAAAGGCACACAACTTGACTTTGAAAGAACAAGTTCAAAGTAAACCATCCTTACCTCCAGCTCTTTTCTTGAAAGTGTTCCTGTTATGGCTGAAGAATTTCCTTTTCTTTTTTTTTTTTTCCTTTTTTTTTTTTCCTTTTCAGAAATCACTGGCAAATTCAAACATATGCCAGGGCTTGGCATTTGTTGTTGGAGAGAAGGCACAATGAGATTACTCTTTGATATCTCTGCTTGTACTCTCAGTCCAATTTGGCTCTCAAGCTGTGGTTTAACAATACAGTGAATCCATTTTTTGAGAACTTAGCGTCAAATCTCAAAGCCACCATAATCATAAGAATGCATTATATGGGCACAGAGTCATTCCACTGATTCATTAACAAGAAATTGAAGAGAGAATTTTGTCCTAGCAGGTAAATGTAGAATTAATGTGGAGCAAGTTGCCTATCCTGTCTAGGCAACTTTAACTTCATGCTGTCTTCCTGAAGCAAGAATGAAATCAACATAAAATTGCAAAGTGAATGCAAACACTGTGCTGTGTGCTCTGAAAAAACCAACTGAAATGTAATCATATGCTTTTGCTTGATTTTTATCAAATTTGTACTGCTAGATTATGTACAACTGTGTAGAGCTGGTATTTAATGATTGTAGAACCACTGTCTGAGTAGTCTACCAAAAAACAACTCTGTGGTTAGAGAACTGAAGACATTTCATCTTAACATCTGCTCTTCACTGAGAATTACAAATACCCTCATCAGTGAAAGCTGTCATATCTAATAAAAAGACAGCTTCAATCATTGCTATCTAAGAGATCATCAGCAGAATAAGATGGAAGATGCAGAAAACGTGCATCGGCTGTAGAATTCTTAGTACTCTGGTTATTATTGACCCAGACCTCCTTTAATGACAAAATATGTTGCTTTTGTGACAGGATAAGGATCTTTGTATGCCCTTATTTGCTCTTATTTGCTCTAATAAAATAGATTTTTTTCCCCAACCTAGAGAAAATATATCATGTTTCTGTGATTATAAACTCAAAAGATTCCCTGCTGATTATCTGGTCAGAAAAGATTATACACCATATTTGCTACTGGAGATTTTACTTGCTGTTGTTGTTCGACACACACACACACACACTTTGGTGAGAAGGCATGAGGTGTTTATTAAAGGATCTGACTCTACTTCATACAGTATTTTTACTAAGGCTAGGGGTTGGGGAAGAAGGTTGACACTTCTCCCCATCCCATTGGTCAAGACAACTGTCTATCAGCTCTCTGTATCTTTAATACAAAGAATGTAAACTACTTTGGCTAAAGAAAACATTGCTTTTTTTTATAACACCTGTGTGTGAGAAACAACTTGAACTATGAAAACTGAGATACAAGAAAAAGTTAAAACATCAAGGCAACAACTTGCTGTGGTGGGTTGACCCTGGCTGGATGTCAGACACTCACCAAAGACACTCTATAACTCTCCTCTGCAGCTTGGCAAGGGACAGAAAACAGAATGAAGGGTTCATGGTTTGATATAAGGATAGGGAGAGATTGCTCACCAAATACCATCATGGGCAAAACAGGCTTGAATTGGGAATATTAATTGAATTAATTACTAGCAAAATCAGAGCAAGATAATAAGAAGTAAAATAAACCTTTAAAACATCTCACCACCCTCTCCTCCCCCCCTCCTCCTTTTCAGCTCTACCTCCTCTCCTAATGGCTCAAAGAGACAGGGAGTGGGGATTATGGTCAGTTTATCACACGTTGTTCCTGCCTCTGCTCAGGGAGAGGAGTCCTTCCCCTGCTCTGGTGTGGGGTCCCCGCCATGGGAGACAGTTCTCCACAAACTCCTCCAATGTGATTCCATCCCATGGAAAACAGTTCTCTACAAACTGCTGAAATGTGGGTCTCTCTTCCACAGGGTGCAGTTCTTCAGACACAGCCTGTTTCAGTGTGGGTCCCCTCAGGGTCACAAGTCCAAACAGCAAACCTGCTCCGGCGTGGGCTCCTCTCTCCATAGGTCTACAGGTCCCTGCCAGGAGCCTGTTCCAGCACAGGTTTCCTATGGGTTCACAGCCTCATTTTAAGCATCCCCCCATTCCAGTGTGGGCTCCTCCATGGGCTGTGGGTGGATCTCTGCATTCCTGTGGACCTCTGTGGGGTGCAGGGGGACAGATGTTTTGCCATGGCCTTCACCATGGGCTGCAGAGGAATCTCAGCTCTGCCACCTGGAGAACCTCCTGCCCCTCCTTCTCCTCTCACCTTGGTGTCTACATGGCTGTTCCTTTCCTACATCCTCCAGTTGCTCTTCTCCAGCCACAACTACAACTACACAGTAACTGTTTTTTCCCTTCTCAAGTCTGTTATCAAAGAAACTTTACCACCATTTCTGACTGGCCCAGCCTTGGCCAGCAGCACATCCATCCTGGAGCCATCTGGCTTTGGCTCTGCAGGACATGGGAGAAGCTTCTAGCCTCTTCTTACAGCAGCCACCCCTGTAGCCCCTCACTACCAAAATCTCACCATGCAAACTCAACACACATACACAGAAAAGTGGCAGTTGATCATTTAATTCTCTATAGGGCAACCCATAATGTACACCTGAGATTGAATGAGAACTTCTTTTAAAACAACACACAGTCCTCTGATTAAAATTTTTGAATTCCAACCTTGGTGTGTTATTCCAATGATTACTTTATTATTGGTTTAAAATCTGTCCTTGTTTCTACTGCTACTTTTAAACGTAAAGTACATGGAGCTTCTGACAGCTCATACATAGAGTGAAGAAACCCCTTACACTCTTTCTTCTGTTGTGACCGCCAAGCTTTTATTTAAGTCATCTCTCAACTTCTCATGTTAATCAGGACAAATTTCCTGAGTCTTTAACTATAAAGAATGTTTTGCGGTCTTTCAGATACTTTGCACGCTCTTCCCTGCACCCTTCCTAAATAGTAATCATGTGTTTTGGACTGTGGACCACAGAACCAGAGGCCATGCTGCAGCTGTGTGTACCTCAGTGCCAAGTACACAGGCAATATTCCTCACAAGTACCAGAACTTCTACTCATAAATCCAATTTATCATTTGATTCTGGCTTTAGGAATTACACAGCTGATTAATGACCATGAGTCCTATGACCTTATCGAAATGGAGACATGCCCTAAAGAATCCCTAATATGTATTTCCTACAAATTTTTTATTTCAGTGCAAAGTTTTGCATTTTTTCTGTTTAGAAATATATTTACTTATCTTCATCTCACCAGCCAATCCAAATAATTTATTTCAATGATTTGCCATTTTCATGGTTTATCATTCCCTTGGTCTTCATGACATTTCTAAATATTATCATTTAAAGCCTGCCTGTCTCTAACTCCTTCTCTGCTGGTTCCATGGGATTCAGATGCTTTCATCTTACAAACTGTTGCCTAATAAATCTGGCTGATCGGTCTCTTCTAGGTTCATCAGATTGGTACTTTTCCATCCAAACCACAAAGATTTCCACCTGGCATAGTTTCACCCACCAGGTCGCCAACATGAAACTCCCTCTAAATTTCACAAACTTCAGACAGGAAAAAAAGTTGCTTATAAATTGTGTCACTGTTCTGACATTGCAGTATACAGAAAAACATAAAGCATAAAGCATCTTCAAACATGGTCCTTAATTTACCCTTTTGCTATTCACCTGGTCAAAAGTATATCTGCTAGTCCCAATTGCCTCTCTCCACTGTTCCTCACCAGGGAAGACTTAACTCCTTAGGTATTTCACAGTCTGGCAGATCCGTTCACAGTGACATGAGCAAACAGATCTGTCTCCCATGTACTGCGCAGCATCCCAGCTGGATGGACAAACCCGTCTCTCCCACCGCTCCACGCCCTCTGTGGTCTGGGCTGGCAGGACCCACCAGCAGTCACAGTTCTTCCATCCAGTGATGAGAGATTTCCACTGCTGTTGGAAAACATCTCACTAGTCTTATTTCACCACACTGTGAACTAAGATTTTAGGACCAGCTAGGTTCTAGGGAATATGGTTGGACCTAAAATATCAAGGAGGACTAGAAGTATACATGCCTAGATATGCTTTTATTTGGCAGCAGTAATGCAGATTGGTAAATTCTATTAATAAACTCCTTAAAGCTGCAAGTCCCGAATAGTAATACATACTTGCTCATTATACCTCATTGTAGTACTAATAATATAAAAATTTTAACAGTGCAAATATTCAGTAAGAAAAGAAAATATTTTTCCCTAAAACCAAACATTATTCACATGCAACTTCTGTGGTAAATGACACAATGATGTCCATGTTTAGGACCCATTAACACCAGTCTTTACCCCTGCACATTTCAGCTTTTCTAATCTCAAACTTAGAGAAATGTCCTTTTAATTTAGTTTTTCATTTATCTAAACTAGGCTTGGTTACATCTAACCGATGTTACTTTGGAGTTCTCCCATTTCCTAGGGCTGTTTCATGGATTATTTCTTTAAATTAGAAATAAAACTTAAATAAAGCTAAAGTAACAAAAAATAATTTTCTTTTCTGGTAAGTCATGTTACACCCTCTCTTTATTAGAAAGGGAAAATACCTAAGCAAACCATATGATGGGATCTCTTGAAAGTAATGTGGGAAGACTATTAGAGCAATGCCAGAATTTCAACTCCACATTAAGTTAATAGAATCTATGAAAAACTTTGTGGAGCAGTTTGTCCCTGAGATAATTGAATATAAATTACAGGATTTATAGTAAGAATTACTTTAATCTTGTTATACTTGACTCAATTGCTAAAAGCATCAGTTTTATTCTAGTATTGGTCTTTGTGGGGTAACTAACTTATTTTGTTACTGTCAGAAAAATGTATCATCTTAGGAAAGTAAACAGGCACATCCTTCATTCTCTACTGTTTGTCATAGACATCCTCCTTCCTTCTTTTCATACATTCTTTATACAGTAGATATTTCTCTTCTGAAATCTGTCAATTTGCAAGGTTCCCCACTGAGACTGTGTTCTTTCAGCAAGTGCTAAAGTGAAATAAATGAGACAAACTGCCTCCTTAAAAGTAAATATATACTTCACTGGCTTGGCCACAGAAATAATCTGCTTTTCAGAACTACATCCACCAAATCTTGGGGAAATTAGTTTTCTAGTTTTTTCTTTTCTGCTAGGACAACATTTGTCTCAGTATCCCCTAGCTTATCTTCAAAGAAGACCAGGACAATGGATGTGAGTCCATCATGTTACTTATTCAGATTGGTCACATGAATGCATTCATACTCACCCACCATTTCCACACATCAAGCTGCCTCTTCCTTTCACTTGTGCAAGCAGTAAAACTACTTTAGTTTTGAGCATTTCAGAAGTAGTATATCTAGTAATTTTTCCATCATTTTAAAGTATCACACTGGTAACCTTCATGCTTTACTAGTGATTTCTCTTTTTTAGAATAAAAGTTTGTGAAAAAGTTGTATCTGCAAGGTCTGAATGAGTTTAAAGTAACAGATACAAAAATTTGTGCCAGGCATCCCAAAGTGAGCAATTCCAAATGCAAAGCTCCATTAGAGGGGTTTGGCTCATAAGTAAAAATGAGGTTAGAACACATCCTATGTTTAATCATTTCAAGTCTTGTATTATGAAGTTAAACTTTCAAAAAAGGAAAAGAAGAAGGAACTTGGGAATTACTGATCCGTCACATAAACTTACATTCCTCAAAAAAATAAAACTGTTTCTAATTATTTAGAAGATAATAGGGAGGGGTGTAACTAAGACAGGCTTTTCAAGGACAAATAGTGTCAAACAGATCAGGCCTGTGGACAGGGTAGACTCACTGAAGCTTTTGGCACTGATGTGATATTTTCCTAGGAAACCCTGTTCCACCTGAAATATTTCCTGGTGCTCACAGATTTAAAGAGATGCCATCAGGAGGAAGTCCTGCTTTACACACAGACAGGAAACATGTCTGAATATCCACATCAATGGTCAGGGCGATCAATCAAGGAGTATGTCCATCACACCTGGGCAAACCCAGGCTGATGTTATTTAAGATAAGGCCTCAGCTGGAGAATGGTGTCCAATGGGCACTTCATTTCAAGCAAGACACAAGCAACATCTTGTAAGTGTGAGCCAAGGGGTCAATGATGAGAATGAAATTAGGTTGGTTGAGAGTAGAAGTATGTGACAACAACCTCTAAACCCACCAAAAGTTATTAGTAAGGACGCATGGAATGGTTTCCACATATTTATAGGGAATGAGATACAAATTGCAGGCAGCAGGTTTAGGTCATTTAGTAACCACATCCTCTAGGAAGGATCTAAAGTCTGGGTTATCAGGACTCTAAGAGATTGGAGTGAATTACTCCTCAAAAAGATGTTTTTATGAAATGAAGGTAGAATGTCCTAAGCCTGGTTCATCAATATCCATAAATAAATGTATTAGTATGTGGTCTCAGCCAGGAGCAATGGCAGCGGTGGTTAGTGAAGGTTAGCAGCAGTTTGAGCAAGCACCATCTAGAGCCATGTCCTTTCAGGTAATTTTTCTTCTGACTTTCAGGTATCTGTTGACTTCAGCAGAAAATCAGAGCAGCCAAAGGGGTGAGATGACTAAAACAACACACTGCCCCACCCCCTGATGTCTCAGAATAAAGTCCACAAGGAAAATACCATTCAACAACATTAGTCCCTGATGTTGGCACTCAGAAGGAGGTGTGGGGGTGGTTTTTCATGCCAGCAGAACAAGCAGGAAGAGCTGACACTGGTGGGGGTAGGGAATTTAGAAGGGGAAATAAAAATCCTGAGAGGGAAATGAAGTGGATGGTGGATTGTCCTTCCACAGCGCTGCTGCTGGTCCAGTAAAACACTTTTTCCCAAGGCTTTTTTCTCTGTGACTTTTTTCTTCCTAGAGCACCTCATTTAGAGAATAATTCTTCTAGCTGCATAAATAATTTCCCACTTGTAAGACCCCAAAATCAAGGGAATTGTTTAAAACCATCCTGTTGCTTACAGGTAGGTATGTGCTGAAGCAGTTGTTAGATTAATGTGAGGAATAATAATAATAATGAAAAAGAATGCACATGCTGGAGGAAGTCCATGAAAGAAAACTGGAGGCTAAAAACATTTCTCAGGTGCCAGTATGAGTTTCAGGCAGTAGGCCCTGTAAACTGGGACAAATGCAGAATTTGTTCAATAGTTTAGATGCTCTTACAAACAGAACGTAGTGGATTTCAAGGCAACTATCAGGATCTACTGAAAAAATATACCTTTATTTTTTAAACTACCCATTTTGTTACTTCAGTTCTATTTGAAGGATTACCAGAGAGGTATGTACATTTTGCTCTGCTTTTAATGCATTTTTCATTTAAATGACCCACTGCAGGTTGTTACTACTGGTCTCGCTGGTAGGAACTACCCAACTATTATGTTGATGAAAGCATATGTTCAAATGTTATGCAAAATTATTTAAAAAGGGCCAGCTGGCATGTTTACAGTGAAGAGAGTGAAAAACAACATTTCCTTGAAGAATTTAGTCAAATTAGGTTTCATACTATATGCCAAGTAAAGATGGAAATTTCATGTTAGCATAAATTGATGAGAATTAGTGTATACTTGCTATGTCATATATGCTAAATGCAATACTGGTGGGAAAATACAGAAAAATATAAAAAAGCTGATTCTTTTAGTGCCTTTCAACCTCAGCTTAAAAAAATTGAAAGCTCCTTTTTCCACCCCCGGAGAATGGAAATGCTTTAAGTGGTGAGGACCTTCTTGTGAATGTCCAACCACAGCATTGGAATCAAAGTTTAAGTGTGTCCAATATATCCAAGATATTTTGCTTAGAAAATGCAGGCTATTTTCAATTCACTTCCTGTAAAAAAAAAAAAAGTCAATAATGAAACATTTGATTTGTCGTTCAAGTTTTCACTGAGTCATTGAAGGCAGGGAACAAAAGATACAGAGGGAAATGAGGAATCTTTGAACACAGTAGATAGAGCAAACTACAACCAAGAAATTCAACCCCTAATGTCTAGACTGAGTTGAAAAACTTGGAAAATTAAAAATACCCCCACAATAATCCAAACAAAGAACACAACTTGGAATAAAATAAAATAAAAAAAATCAGAATGAAATGAAGTTGACCCCCAGGCTATGTTGGGGATGTTTTGATGCAGTTTGGTAGACTTTATAGGAGAACCACTGTCTGCTCTTGCTCCAACTGCCTCCAGTGGGTTCTTCTCCTAGTGCAACCTCCCATCTTCTCAAGGAAAAAGTTGGTCACTCCTTGTTTTAGCAGGCAGCTCCTCAACTCCTCACTAACATACCTTAGGTGTTTTCTTCCCTATAAGCATGGGTTGTCACATCCTTGCCTTGGGCCTGACCAGTATCCTTTGCCCTCTGTAAGTGCAGCAGTGTGCCCCTAAACAAAAATACCCCATTAATCCTGTGATCCTGACATCTGTCTTTAAATTCTTTATTAGCTTTGACAGAGTTACTTTTCCAGCAAAATCCTTGGCCTGTGATTTTCAACCAGTTCAGTCAAGCAGCAGTGAGAGACCTCGGTCTCATCAGGAACTATGCTGTTCAACTCAGTGAGCAGAGGGAAATCACACAGGGCAGGGCTTCTTAGCAAAGACAGAAATCTGTTACCTTGACAGAAAGAACTGAAAAATCAGATTTGGCATTCAGGAACCCAAAAGGGCAGGGCTGAGCTGAATTGCATTGCATAGGTTGCGCTTAGACCTAGCAGGATCTGTGCAGCAACTGATGCCTGTCCTTATTCAACGAGACCTTGAAATACACCTCCAATCTAAGTAGGTTGTTATAATCTTCTGGGGCCTATGCTAGCTTTCCACTTATGGAAATCAAGGTTTGAACTCCAGGGGATGAAATGAGGTGAACACAATTGCATATCTAGTCACAGGTATAAGACTCAGGGCAGACAACACAGAAAACGGGGCCAGAGGCACAGTGAGAATCTGAATTTCAGGGCAGAAGGGGACATAGAGTGTGTGAACTGAAGAAGTAACTTCAAGACTCTTAGAGTTTTAAGAGACTCAATTTTTGTGGTCCAGCAAGCAAGGGAATGCGAGAGATTATATATGACATATATTCCACGGCAGGTGACTTTTGCCACAAAGCTCCAGCATGACCAAGGCTAAAGAGGCCATATGTTGAGAGGCATAAACTGCCATCATGTGTGATGTCCTCCAGTGCATCACGAGGAAAGGAGGGGAACTGACTAATCTTACTCTGACACTCCTTCTTAGTGTAAAGCCCTTTATAACATGACATTCCTCAGCAGTCTCTCATACTCAGGGAACAAAGGGAAGGAGACCAGACATCCTCGGGCCACTGTTGCTCACCATTGGCTTTAGAAAGCTGCCTCCCAAAATGGTTGAAGTCGTCTTGTTTTCTTCCTTTTGAGGTTACACTCTTACCATCAAGGCAGTTCATCAACTCACTGCTGATAAACTTACTATCAACAAGAATAGTTCCTTTTTCTACATCTGGAAGAGATGCAGCAATTTCAGTTCCTCAAATGAGCTAAGCTGCTGTGGCAATTCTTTGGGCCTGGCTTAGAGGCACAACATCTTTACTTCATGGGAGTATTTTCTAGCCTTAGTTAAATTAGTAGATAAGATTCATCTTTTTGCACCAATAGTACTCCTACATCTTTGTAAATAGATGTATTTTGCAAAAGCTAAAGCTCAGATGTCAGTAAGCTTTTTTTTTTTGTATGGAAAAGCTTTAAAACACAAAGAAAATGAAAAAAATATAAAAATACAGCTATTACAAATACAAATTCCGTTTTTTCCCTTGGGCAATACAATCTCTTGTGCATGTTTGCACTTAACAAGTAGATGATCTGAAGATAACTTGTAGTTAAACATGGTAACTGAAAATTCAAAAGGGCAGGCCAAAGTGAAGAACACCATTATTTTGGATAATGACTATGCTTTATTTATCTTTTTTTAATTTTTATAATTTTTTATAACTTTATTTATTTATTTATTATTTTTTTCTCTCTCCTCCAGTCCTACTTTTTCACGTATTCCGCTATTCCACAACAACAGGAAGAAACAAATGTTGAGTTCAAAGGAGATACCGCATCCACTTGAAGAGTTGCAATTCTTTGTCTGGTGTTCAAGGGGATGCTGGTATCTGGTAAGCCGAGAAGACTAAAGTAGTCACACTGTGTATTAATAAAAGGTG
>WBMY01000383.1:36795-76079 GCA_013397315.1 Donacobius atricapilla
TAATTCTAGCTTAAGCTTTGCATTTTTCCACAGATGTGATCATATGTGTGCTTCAGATGATCTTACTTCTTGAACAGAGTATTTAGAGCCCAGTAGTTCTGTGCATGTGTGTATGTGGATGCAAACCAACACTTTATTTTTTTTTTGCTTACACTGTTTAGGGTAAAAAAAAGAATTTTTTTTATATGGTTGCTGTGTGCACCATTGAGGAGGAGATAAAAGGAGTTAACATCATAGGTTCTATTCCTTCAGCAGCCAGGGATCTGCTGCCAACAGTTTTACAAAGGGCTCATATTTCAAATTACCCTTTGAGATTTTGATATTTCTGTGTCCCTAAGAGGTTGTCTCGCAGTGAGGTGTTGGAAATGACAGGGAAATCTTACATTTTTCTATATTAGTAAAAAGAAATAAAAATAAGTCATAGCCAGGGCAAGAAGCATATGAGCTTCTGCCAGATTTTGTTACAGATGATTATACCTTTTCTTTGAAATACACCCCAAGGTTATTTGTAGCTGATCTACAGTTTAAATTACTCTGTGTAGGTGTGAAAGGTTATAGAGAGGGACTTTTTAAGGAAAAAATATTTATGAGTGTTGTTACAGGATCATAATAGTAAACTGGGTTGGAAGACACTTTGGGAGGTCATCTGTCCCACCCCCATGCTCAGAGCAGGTACATTTTCAAGGCAACATTTGATTGCCCAGAGCCGTGTCTCTCTGAATGTCTTACAGATCAATAGAATGTGATTCCTGATTTATTACAAATTAGGTATTCTCTCTTCCTTTTACACAACTGTTGAGGATCACCTGTGTCTGCCGAGGAAGATTTGTTAGTATTTGAAGGCCTGATTAAATACCTTCAGGAAGAAAAAAAAAAACAACCCAAAACTAACAAACACCCCTCTTTCCCCCGAAAAACCCACCGCCAAAACAGCTCAAAGAAAAGTCTTAAAAAATGAAAGTGCCATTCTTCTCCCCTCCCATACCTCATATCATGGGGCAGGAGTGAAATGATGTGGTTGCTGTCTATTTATAGATTCAGTAATGTGGCAGTGTACAGTATTACACCTAATTAGGAGTATTCTAAATGACTTGTTGTTTGCATTACAGATACAGCTATATGATTACAGATCAATGGCATGGAATTATGTCACACCTTATCAAGGTCTAAAGTCTTTCTCCTGTCTCTAAGTTAAACCTCCCTGTCCTGATTGCTTTTTTTGAAAAGTCTCCCTACTATGTCTGTGATTTATTTGCTGTGAGACTGTTTGTATGTTGACTTAGTTAATATTTGAAAGTTAGATTTTGAAGAGGGACTCAGGGCTTGGGGAAGCTGGGATGTGCTATAAAAGAAGATTGCAAGAAATTAAATATTTGCTCCCATTTATTTTTTAATTTTGTTTATTTGTTTGTTTCTGGTGTCATTCTGTATCACATTTGATGACCTAGGATTTGACAAAGGTGCAGTTCATCAAGATGCAGTTGAGGGTGTCTGCACAGTGCTACACCATTTTCACCACTCTTCCAACATCACTGGGACTGGCCATGGAGGTGGATATTCAACTCCTGGAGGTGGTAACAGATTACTCAGAAGTTAGGAGTATGGTACAGAAAAGGACCCAAATAATGCAGCAATAAAATGTGTGGCACTGGTATTTGGTAAAATATAGACTTCTTGACTTCTTGGCCATTCATGTTCTGGTTATACTTTTAATGCTTTTCCTCTAGTAAGTTTTTGTCACAGAAATGATTATCAAGCTTTTCCAGTTGCGCAGTTTAGTTGATAGACTGTCTTTTGTTTGAATCCAAGCTTCATCTTTCATTTTATTTCACCTTCGACCACATAAACTTTGTCAGTTGCTGCTAACACCCCTCGTCAGTTTTACCACAGCATACGATGATGAAGAAATAGTGATTCCAGCTCTTCTCCCCAAGG
Source organism: Donacobius atricapilla (assembly GCA_013397315.1). NCBI lineage: Eukaryota > Metazoa > Chordata > Aves > Passeriformes > Mimidae > Donacobius > Donacobius atricapilla. Next base: position 38,731 of record WBMY01000383.1, read on the forward strand.
AGTTAAGTAATACTGAACCTCTGATTCTTGGTGTGTACAGAATTTTGTCATGTATGGAAAAGCACTTCTGTGTTTTTCTTTCATTGGAGAGATATGTAGTTTAATTGAAACAAAAAAGAAATTTATAGTAAGCTATGTGACAAAAAATGCAGTATCCGCAGAACAAAAAAGGTAGTTGGTAGCACTGAATTTTGCTTGAAAAATTTGATCAATGATTAGGACCTAAGAATGTATATAATGTTGTATTAGAAACACATCTAAAAGATCTTTTGTTCTTTAGGTAGCACACAGTGTATAAAATTATTATTCCTCTTGATAGTTACATATAAGGACAAATATTCTGGCACCTAGGTTTAATGGTGGCATTTGTTTTAATTGTTAAATTGGCTTATTTTTAGATGGAAAGGTTGGCAATCATTAGCAGTATCTTATAATAGGCTTCGTTTTTCTGTTCTTTAGAGCCTCCTAAATTTCATTGAATCTGCACTTAATTTTTACTCTAGGGAATGGAGCTTACAGGAGGGATTTCTATACATGCTATCTGAAAATTGCTTATTCTCAGTTTTAACATGCTGTGATGTTCTTAATTGATAAAAAAAATTGTCCTTTTATATATCGGCAATCAAATGAATTCTGAACTGAAACAAGGATGTGGTCTTGTATGTTTTATTGCTCAGAGTTAATATATAGTGAAAGTTCATTTGAGAGTATTTAGGTATAAATGCTGCTCATCATTGCAGTCTCTTGGCAACCTGTGCTGGGTTCATTGCATATAGGCAAGCAGCTGAGCATTGGTGGGAGGTTATCTTTGTTATTTTCACAAGTTGCATAGAGGAGAATTTGATTTGAAATGTCAGCATCCTGGGATTTGAACAATGGGGATAGATATGCTTAACGTTCCTAAAAGCTTCAATGTAAAATAGTGCAGGATGCAAAGGGCAGTCTGCACGTTTCATCAGCGCAGTTGAAATGGAATTTTATGTGTGGAACAGCTTCCTTTTGAAGGTAGATCAAAGCAGAGGCAGAGGATTGTTTGCAAAAAGAAAGTAATTTAACAACAGCTCTTTGGGGCCAATGTTTTGGAGTCCAGGAAGTACACGTTCCAGTGAATGCTTAACATGACTGTCTGGCTCAGTGACCATAAAGTTTTAGGCCTCTTTTCTTTGGGTCTTGACATGGGCATAAAGTTGCCAATGAACAGGACTGTTCTTACAGCTTCTAAGGGTGTCTTTGTGTGTCATCACAGCCAACAGAAGCTTAAGTGAAGGCTTAATGAAGGAGAGGGTGTTCAGTGCGTCAGCAAGGAAGGATGTAGTACTTAAATCACTCATGTGTAAGCTCCTGCTTCAGATAGAGAACCAGACACAGAAATAAGGAGTATCTGTGGAGTAGAAGTATGAGTGAGAAGTGTGATTTTAGTGTTTTGTGCAGAGTTCTTAGTATGCACCTAACCTGAGCTCATAGTAAACAGATCACACTGCGAAAATTAATAGCAAAGAAGAAGCAGGATTTAAGTGCCTGTAGATTTTTCTGGCAGCTGCACATGTGTACCTTGAAATACCATGGGGCAGCTTGCTCAGGAAAATGACCTGTTGGAGTTCCATGTGCAGCTCCATATCAAGTATAGCCTGTTGTAATGACTTTGTGTCAGCTTTTCTTCTGGAAGTGAGGTGCTTACAGGACAGGCTTTATTCTGTGGGTGGATCTTAAAAGGGACAATATTGCCTTGAGGGCAGTTTTTAGTCTCTGAAATTTTTCATCCTTTTTCTGCAATCTGTAGCTTCTGAGACACTCCTTGTTTGTTTTCCTTGTTTGTTTTCCTTGTTTGTTTTCCTTGTTTGTTTTCCTTGTTTTCTTCAGGTGGGTCTCTTTCATGAATTTAGTATATTTCTAATTGCTGCTGTTGGAGGCCAAATAGTAAAATGTGACTGCTTATCTTAAAAATTCAGCTACCCCTTTCCATCTTTCAGCAGTGAAATGATGATGTTCTAAACTTTATATGCGTTTTGAGGATAAGAACACGCATTGATTTTAAAACATCTTTTACTCTAATCATTTGCTACACAAACAGGGAAGGTGTAGTGGGATGGTGGGATCTGCCATGAATGAGCTGTGTGAAGTTGTTTTCTGTTCTCACAGCTTTTCTTTTCTAAAACAACTGGATAGCTTCAAAGGGCCTGTGTTGCAGTGAACACCAGGGTAGGGTGCTGGGCCACCGTGATGATCAGATTTGGCAGAACACCAATCACTAGCTATTTTCTTGGCTGGGATGAACGTCATGACCTGCGGTGAAAGCAGCAGTGTAGAAATCTGTGCTCAGGCAGGATCTGTGCTCTGTCTGCTCATCAAAAGGAGGATCTTCCAGCTTTGGTGAAACAACCAGCCTTTTTGGGGTATAAGTGGATGCTCTCACCTTTATTTTTACAGCACATACTTCACAACTACTTTTCCAGTAAAACTGTGTCTCCGCATGTGGTGGTGGTGGTGATGATGATGACTATTTTCATTGTATCATGCTTTAGCACTTCAGCTGATAATGCCAAGGAGGTGTCACTCTGGAGGAGGGCAGTGCTGCAGTGAGGTGCCCTCGGTAGCCCTAAATGAACTGCTTGCCTTCTGGATCTGGTGCAGCCCTCTTAGGCTTTGTTTCTAACAGAGCTAATTAGTTGGGGTATTACATCATTCTAAAGCAGTTAACTTGCTTCCCGTTCCAACATGCTTCATTTAGCGATAGCTCACATATCTCTGCAAAATACAGCATTGTATTGTTTAGGCTAGTCCCAAAATACTTAGGAGGAGAGATTTATAACAGGGTGGTCAGTTCTGCTTCCTTATTTCTTTGGTCTTTGCACAGTGGTGAATTAGCTCCTCACTTGGTGGGGATTTCTTCTACACTGCTTGCAGACCTGTTTTCTACTTCCTCCTCTTGTTTGTCTTTGTTTGTGTCACAACCAAACTCACCTTTCTGCATCCTAACCAGCCCTTGGTGTTTTGTTCCTCACTCAAAGTCATGACTGCCCTAGGAGTAGCCTGCCTTCCCTGCTCTCTGTGTTTTTTTAGGAGTGTGATAACTGGAAGATTACATGAGAAGGGAGAGGGTATTGTGTTCTTCCACTTCACCAAAGCTTAATGTGTTTGTGTAGGAACAGTATTTGCCTTTTCCTGCCTGCATGATACAATGAAGTACCACTAAGCAACGTGCAGCAACACTCCAGAGGCATCTTGGTAATCACCTTGTTTCATTCAGGGCCTGAGATCGGGGAAGTGGAAAATGGCAGGGGGGTTGGACCTAGGTAATCTTTAAGGTCCCTTCCAACTCAAGCTGTTCTAGGACTCCATGGTTCAATGAAGGACTGTCTCCTGTTTTCAAGTTCTTCATTTTTTTGGTAACCTGTGTCCTCGGTAAAGAGTCAGTGTAAAGCTCAAGCAGAATTAGATTCAAAGTGCCATAGTCTAAGTAGAAATGCTGATACTTTGAGGTGGTCTAATCAGGATCAGAACTTCCTTGGTACAGAATTTTTCAATGTGTGTTTGTTGCCTTTTTTATTTGTTTGTTTTGTTTTTAGTTGTCCATTGACCTAAGAAATACAGTTATTGTAGCTAACAATACTGTTATAACACACAGTGACAAAATCCAGATAACTCAAAGTTGGGCTGACACTTGATCCTTTACTCACACTATTGTTCCATAATATTTTTTCCTCCATGACATCATGAACTATGAAAGTGCCAACATTTTTTTAACTGCTTAGCCTTTTCTTCTTTCGTACTATAACCTTTATGTTTAAAAATAACTTTTTCCCTTTTTTCTTTAATTTATTTTAAAATTTAGTGTACATTTCAAGAGGAACCTGGTGGACATGTGAGAATGTTTAACATCTGTGGTGTTTTACCACCACATATTCCAAGCAGTTGTCACATACATTTATCTGCAGGGGTACAATGACATTTTTCTCAGCAGCTGTATCCATGACAACAGGTGGAGGTCCATGCCTCCCCTTTACTTTTCAGAAGAATGTGAATTCTTACCTTCCTAATGAAAGGCCCAGAAGCAAAAGCTGTATGATTTTAATTGTGGCATAGTCTCTTCAGTCATTCAATAATGACCACTCCCAAGTGTTTTTAGTATCGGGAAGTACAGAGAGAAGAGCAAGGGTCTGTTTTATGACCTGCTATAACCAAGGAGGAGTTGTGGAAGTATTTGAAAAATGAGGGTACTTGGGAAGTTTATTTTCAGTGTGGAAATCTGTACAAGGTATGTAATTTAAGCACTTATGTTCAGAGATACGTGGAGGAGTGTATAATTTTAAAGGCATTTTTGTACCATAACAGAACCACTCTCCCTGTGTGCCTAACAATCAAAGTTGCTCCTGAGTAGTGCACTGTCTGTCAATGTCATCTTTAAATCAAGTAAACAGTATGTGAAGTAGTACAGAAGTAGTCGTAGTTGGGTCAGCTCTTCAAGAACACTCATCATCCAGCAAATCCAAAGTGACTTATTTGCATGCCTAAATGGAACTTGTTAGTGCTGAATGCTCTTGAAAATTTGAGTGTTTGAAGCAGTCTGTTATCATGAACAGAGCAGAAGATGGGGAATAAAACAAGTAACTTTATTTTGCCTTAAACAGAAATCTGAGTTCAAGGACAAGGCTAATATTCACATCCTGCTAATATATGGGCTGCCAAAAAGCTGTAATTTCTTAGGAGATGAGATTTTGATTGCTGTGAAAATGAAGGTATAAGACCTTGTTTTGGGAGACTTAACATCCATTTTGACACCTCTTCATGGTGTCAAAGAACAGTGTACTTTTCTCACAAGTAGTTTCTAGACCTCCAAGAAGAGCCAACTTAAACCAGATTTTCAGATCACTTATTGCTTTAGGAGACAAGAAACTATGACTGATGGTAGAAGTATTTCAATTCATTTGTTCCTAGTTACCTGTACAAATACTGTCTATTTTTTCCTCAGATGAATGGGAGTGTGGGAAGCAGGATAGCAGATAGCTTGCTTACTGTTTTCTACCTCCTCTTGCTTCCTGGTGAGGAGTGGGGAGGGGAAGGGGTATTGGTACCTTTAATTTTTGGAAAATTTCAGGAGAACAGAGAAGCCACAGAAATGATGGTAGGAGATGGAAGGGCTTCTGAGAAACATGTTCGATCGAGAAAAGCCCTGAGAATTGCCAATGTACAAAGAGATTTACCCTTATCTCTTTTTAGGTAGCTAGGGAGAGGTTTGCATGCAAAACTTTTAAATGTTTCACTTGGTAGTTCTGAATTTTTACTATTTATAGGTTTATTATATGTTATAATGAAGTATTATTTCAAGGGTTCAGAGTTGTTTTGTGCCTTTTGCTATGCTCACCTGGAGGAAAAGGCGGTGGAAGATGGCTGGCTAATGGTTCTGTTATGCCACCAAACCTCAGTTCATGGCTGTTTAGGCTAAGATCAAAAGCTTTTCCATTCCCAGGCAAGAAGAAGAAGAGGCAGCTGTGACAATTGCAGGAATCCCGAAGGACAGCCTGGATCCTCCTCTAGAGAGAAATTGTTCCCCAAAAGTGAGAACAACATGTCTGGAGAGGCTGTTACAAAGCCATTACATGGAAAATCTGTTTACTCATCAGGGCATACACAAGCCTGCCTTATCTGATGATTTATGAGAGAAGTTGGAGACAAGATAGAAGCCCTTGGGAAGGGGGGAGAGAGAGCCAGATTTAAATGGGTTTTGAACTGGAATAAAGAGAGGTCTTTTCTACCTCATTGTGAAGCTTCTGAACTGTTCCATGAGAGGAAGATCAAAAGGCTTCTTGCTGGAAAGGATGTTGGGATGATCTCTGTTTTGTTTTGAGCTCCCAGACTACCAGCAAAAGACCACTCTAGATCTGCCCCAGTGATTCAAACTCCAAACCATTAATCTTTTCTTGTGAACAGCTTCTTGTGAATTTTAGTGAATGAAGGAAATGGAAGTTCTTAATCTTGGCAAATTCATGGGTATGATAGAGAATATGACCCTCTTATCCATGGAGGAAATGAAGAAAACCTTGGAAACCAATTAATTGGAAAAGCAATTAAAAAGATATCACTTCTGTTGCATGAGCATAGTTGCCTTTAAGAGAACTTTGATTTTGATTTTGCAGACAAAAGTGGAAGGGTAGGAATCAACTCTTCTTTTTGAAATCTCAGTTGCTTGAGTAGTTTATTACTGTGGGGCTTGTGCAGTGTCCCTAGTCCTGGTTATGTGTCCACAGACACCTTCTATTGGAAGTGTTTAACCAGAAGAAATGTATGTACAGTAAGTGTCCATGAGTTTTCAATAAGATGACCCCAGAGAATGACCTTTGGTTGTAGCATGTTAGCTGGACATCTGCCAGGCATTTAAGGTTCCCCTCTGTTTCTCAGCTATGACTGGCATGGTTGGAGGGGTCAGCTTCCCTTTTCTGGGAGGAATTGACGGGCAGCACCTGCCACAGTGAGTCAGCAGGGCTGGACTGGCATTGGCTGTGGTATTCCTGCACCTGTCAGGAGCGGGTGCCAGCCAACCTTTGACAGTGTCAAAGGAAATAACGATTCAAGAATAGTGGCACGCTCCACAGTCGGTACTTTACTGGTGTGCCCCGAGTTAGTGCCCTAGGAATCTCCTCCCATCCCTGTTATTGGGAGTGCTGTGCTTGATTCTGTTCCACAGCTTCTTTTTGTTTTAGCTTCTGCATTTGTTACATCATTTCATTGCGAATGATGTTTGGTTTATGCTGAATGCATACCTGATGGAACTACTCATTTGAGTTCTTGGTCTCTATGCCAATAAACAATATACCTTGGCAGCACGCAGCATTTTTTCCCAGTGAATGTGTCAATGGTTTCAGGGACTGTATGGCAGTAAAAACTCGGATGACCTTGAAATAGGTGTCTTTTAAATGGTCACTTCACTTTGGTTTTTTTTGTTGGGTTTTTTTTTTTTACTTTGTAGCTTTTTGTCCAACAAATTTATCAAAGCCAGAACCATAGGTTTGCTGAGAAAAAACTGTATAGAGCCATAATTCAATAGTTCCATGAACTTCTTTGTTTCAAACCTCAATATTACTTCAGTGAATCGATTTATCAAGAAAACAGGCTATTTCACTAGAAAGAGCTGAAAGAGAGATAATTAACTCTGTAGCTGATTCTGTCTGTCTGTCTTTTGTCCAATGGAGTCTGGAAGCAACTTAATAGAATATAAAGTATTTAAAATTTCATTATCTAAAATTGCTTTCCTTAATTCCATTCACTTTACATGTTGTAACGCTGAATTAGTATATATTCTGTTCAGAGCTGCTAATGAACTACATTCTCTTTACCTGGTTACTCCTAGGCTTCTCTAATAAAGTAATGAACTAATAACCTTCAGAGTTGAGGTACAGCAGATGTATCTGGAAAGGTGTCTGGTAATAATGGTGATAATAAACAAAACAGATTGTCATCTGTTTTGTTACAGATAACAGTGTAACTGTGGAAAAGAGTCTAAACTATGGGGTTTTTTTGGGGGGGGTTTCTTTGCAAAAGAGGAAATCTGATTTTTGATATCAGTATAATTTTCCAGCTAAAACTTCTGCCACTTAGGTTCACATTGTCCAAATATCATGCGCATGCAGCATTTATTAAGAAGGGTTTTTAAAAATTACTTCATAAATGCAAGTATTAATATGTCTTTCATTAGAGAATTCATACTTTTTATAATGCTTTGCCTTCAAGAAATTGCTTTATGATGCAAATAAATATAGATAATATCTGTCATCTGAAATGCTTTTAACCATCAGTCTGAATATAAAACCATAGTGCTCTTTGAGGTGAAAATAGATTGTCAGAAAAGCTATATGAAAAATTAATTTAAAAGCTGTTTGCTAAACCAAATTGTTTTATATAGAAGTTGTACAATACGTACAGCTAACATGAGGTAATACAGGGAAATGTAGCTTTTGTGTTATGAATGTGATTATCTCTTTTATAATCGCTAGAAGGAGTAGTTAAGATGGAAGTCATGTCTCTTCATTTCACTGATACCAAGTTTAGTCACCTATCTTGTTACCCCCACTCCCTCCATAGCTAGTGGAAAGAAAAAGGTGCTTGTCCAAAGTAATTACTCTCATTTGCAACCCCAATCTTTTGGGCTTCCATTTTATTTTTCAACACTTTCTATTATCTGGCTAGATTTTACTTTTTCAGTCAGTAATGGGACTTGTTAATATGAAGCCTGATGGATGCCAGGAATTTCTGTAGGATATTGCTCCTTCCCTTATCCCTCATCACAGTAATTTAGTTTGGGTGTGTACTAGCCATTCATTCTCTTCTGCTGTAATGTACGTAACTGCTCCAAGTAGTTGGAGATGATCTATTCTGATTCCAAAAAGGTGACGGGTTTGGTGCTCAGTAGGAAGGGAGTTACCAAGTCCTACCTAGCATTTAGTTCACCTCCTAAAATGCTGTATTAATTACCTTAGAAGAGCTGTCTAAGTAAGAACCTGAACAAGGTAGCTGTGTGTTTGGATAGCAAGAACAATTCAATCACAAATAACTTTCTGCATGCTCACAGCCAGGTTTTCACTCCCTGTTCAAGGCAAATCGCACAGGTCTAATCTTTCTCATGCCCTTTCCCACTACACAAAAGTGACTTTTAATACCATAGTTCTACCAGTTTAAGACTGCTGTGTAGAAATACAGTGTCAAGTGTTTTGTGATTTATTTTGTTAATATCTTCATGGAAGGTATGAATCAAAATAGCATGGGAAAGGGAATTGCATTTTCATTTACTAAGTGTATCAGTGAATTGAATTTACTCAAGACTTAGTAGCTCAGCTCAGCAGAGGCAAGTACTGTATATTAAGCATTAAAACTGTTGTTTGCAAAACAGGGAAAATGTATCTTGTAAAGAACACCTGAGCCATTTTACTTTCCTGATGTATAAGTAAATAGATAATACGTGTAGCAGAGGCATATTTCATGAGAACAAAGGCAAGTGCCATTCCTTGGTGCTGGAATATAAACAACTGATTTTACTTTATTAGAACGTTGCTTTAATCAACTCCTGATTTAGACAAGAAAATATATGATTTTTTTTTAAATATAGGCACTAGTTAAAGATCTTTATAGAAACTTTTAGGATGTGTAGACAAGTTCAGGTGTCGTGTCAAGTGGTTGAGGTGACCTGGGAAGGCAGAGGCTTTTGCTCAGTAAATATTACAGTATTTTCACTTCTTCATGTTGCTTCCATGCTTTTTCATACCCATCCTTCACTCCAGTGCATTTGGACTTCAGTCACTTGTGTCATTGCATCCACCTTCCTTTTTTCTTCCTATGTGTCATTATCCACCCTTTTCTGTATTTTGGGTTCCCACCTGTGTCACTTGTGCCTTTCATATTTCAGTCCTGAAATTACCCATGGGATAGAGGTCACCCATTGCAAGGAGGCTTTTGTGGGAACATGAAAGGTGCTAGGAGATGAGCAGAAACGCTTTCTTTTCTGTGTTTCATTTATTTTCTTCATTCCCCTGTCTCTTACCTGAACTCCTGAGCAGTCAGCAAGGAGGAGCAGGAGTGGCTGCTCCCCCCTTCAAACTCCTGGATGGTTCCATCTCTTGTTTCCCTCCAGTTTGAACCATGCCGATGCTGATAAGAAATGCAAATGTTTAAAAATATCTCAAATAGCTGAAAATATTTGGAGTGTAGCTTTTTATTTCCCTGTGGATGGAAATTCTCTTTTACTTCAAAGTGTTGTGCTCATGGAACATCCCAAACTGGAAGCTCAAAATATTGCTTTATATAGCATCATTTTGCTCTGCAGTTTAACCAATCGGGTGAATTCTTTCTATATTAGATTATGTGGGGAGTAATAAATCTGACTGAGGGCAGTGGCATATAAAAACCTTGAGAGGCGGAGTAGCTGCAGTACGTACTTGAAATCTTCTATTTTGCAGATTTATGGGAAAATTCCTGGGAAATAAGAGTTAGACTAGACTTTTGGATTTGTCAAAAACATAGTTCTAGAGAATCAGTGAAGCAGTAAGTATTGTAAGAATATTAAGCCTGTTAACTCCTAGGTGTGTATCTATAGCTCTTCTGGTCTTCTGCCTATTAATGCTTTATCTTTTGTTTCATTATAATTTTAAAGTATTTTTTTATTAATCTACAGCTGTCTTTCTCTATGTAATACATGCCATTATCTGTAACTGATTTACTTTAGCAATATGCGGTGGATATTTTGTTATTTGTGTAGCACCTGTCTTCTTACATTTTCTTTAATTGGAGGTATATAAATGTCACTTACCTGAAACTATTTTATGCTCTTCCTCATAGTGTTTTCTTCTCAAACTTTTCATACTCACCAACAATAGCAAAGATCCAGAATATTGCTGTGCAGGAATCAAGCTTACATCTTCGTGTTGCTGCTGGATGTACAAAAATATTATCCTAGTTTTATGTTGATCCAAATTTTTATGAAGATGAAAATGATTAGTGATGAATGTTTAGTGTAGAACATTGCATAATGAGTTATTACAAGAGAAATGCTCCATGGTTTGTGGCTGCCTTCATACTAGTTTTCTTAATTATTATGTCAAATTAAAAGAAATACATTTTGGCAACAGCTAGATTGTCAGCTTTCCCTTGAATCTTTTTACACAAAAGTCAGATGCTTTAAATCTTACTTCACTGAAATAACTGTATACTTGACATTGTTGGAACAGGTATTTAGAACCTGTCAAGGAGAGTATTATACTATGTTGTTGAACACTTACTGATGAGTACTAATAGATAAATTGGTAGTTTAAAATACTTTCTTTTCAAAGCAGAAAGAAGCAAGATAAGTTGCCTGCTGAACACACAGCTGCATTCTTCTTTTACCTAAGTTACTCTTAAATGTGACTATTAAACGTCAACTCATAGCATTGTATAATATTAGACAATTAAATAGGTTTGGTTTTTTGATATTTCTATTATTATGCATATTCTGTCTGCATTGCTACGAAGCAGGCATGTCCTCTGAATATCATCATCATCAAAAATATCTTCTTTAAATTTTTCATTTTATTAAAGAGTTCTAATAAAAAACTGTAAAATACTAAACATAAGATGAAATGAAAGAAAATAATTTCCTATCTCTGTCTTGACTAAGTTTCCCATGTAAGTACCACAAGAAGTACTGTAAAAATGGGAAGCTTATTTGGAATCAACAATGTATCCCCACAGGAGAAGGGGAAGGTTTATATTATCATATCTTGCTATGTACTATCATACAGATGAACAGACAGACTTCCCAAAGATTAAAGCAGATTAAGCACATGAGTTGTCTCTCTGCTGCTTATGTGGTCATGGAAGATCCGCTTGCTAGGATGTAGAGTGAAAATGCTGGATAGGGAAACAAAGGGAAAACCTAAAACGAATCCATCAAAAAAGTGCACAAGTAAATACATTGCACTGTTTGCAGGAGACTTTGGTTAATTCAAACTTGTATCAAAGCGGTGAAAGCTATCAAGTCCATTATACAAGGGAGCTTTTCCCGGTCCCGTGTTTGATATGTCTGCCTTGCTAAAAAAGTTACTCTAGTGTACTTAACTAATGAGGTTGCATGACTTACTAACATGTTTGAAAATTCCAGTATTTTTTTCTCATCTCAGCTTCAGTGAAGAGCATATTTTATTAGAACACTTACCATTTCTCCATGGTTTGGACAGTTTTGCAAAACCATTAGGAATTGTACTTTCCTCTGATTTCTAGTGAGTTATTGCAAGTTCTTTTTCTTTTTGCAATATTTTTCACTCAAACTACCAGGATGGTGAAGCCATACTGATTCTATTAATTACTGGTATCTGCATTTGGAGATGAATTATAGAATCATACAATATTCTGAGTGGGAAGGGACTCACAAATTAATGCCTCCCATGGTGTTTTGCTTTGATTTTTTTTTTTTGGTTTGTTTTCTTTAAATTTTATTTTATTTTGGTGTTGCCATTTGCTTCTCTTAATTATGCTGGTACAGTTTTATGGTTTACTCTGTAAATGAGATCTTTGACATGATCTGGGATGAAAATAATTTAAGCATTTTTTTTAAACTCAGTTATTTCATTGATCCAAGCTTAATCACCACAGCTGAGATAGGGGTGGAATACAGGTCAGTATATGGGTGATGGAGAATGGGAAGGAGAGGGTAAGCATCTTTAGGCTGAGTTTGCATGCAGGAGCCAACCTGTTGTGCAACCAAGTTGTTTCTACCTTGTCAAGAGAGGAAGATGCCTCTGAAGGCCTCCAGAGGGAGATCCTGTCCACCTCAGTTGAAGTGCCTCAAGTTTTAAGGGGATTCAGAGTAGAGCTTATATATGATGCAGCTCCATCATTAAAAATGTCTAAAATTAGGTGGATTAATTTCCCATGAAAAAAATCTATTTAAACTTCCAAGTTATAATGATAATTTTTATTTTAACCTTATGATGCTAAATTTCACTCCTGAGTTCAGATATTCCTATTTATAAACATAAAACTCCATGTCCCTAAACATGTGAAATGGGGAATATGTTTTATGTTTCATCTGTGCTCTCTGTTGATATCCGGATTGCTATTTAAGGAAATAAACTGTAAAGTAAGGCAAAACAGCTAAAAATAGGACCCACTAACTAATACACACTCATCCAAGTAGAACATGTGGAAAACTTCCGATGAGCATGCTGGAGATTCATTCTACTAAGAACCCAAAAAAGTTAAACTGGGATAAACACAATGTTTTAATAGAGGAAGGGAGCTGCCCCAGTCTGTTAGTTTAAAACTAGCAAGGAAATGGGGAAGGGAAGAGGGAGATTTGTGCAGTGTGTCTGGTGAACTTGGTCTGGCTCTTTTTTGGGGAAAAAAATTGGGAAGCAGAACCAAGTGAGAGGAAAGCTGGGATGTTCTCTTAGGGTGTGTCTGTATGTCTGTTGTTTTCATGCCATGTCAGCCCAGTGGTGAACTTAAACAGAGTATCTCCAGTTGAGTGATTGGAATTTGGGAAATAAATTAAGAGATTTCATTGTGCCTTTCAACTGTACCATCAGAAAAATATTTTAATTCTGGTTTTTATATTTTTGGCACACACATTTTTTAATCCTTTTTTTATTTTCTGTCAAAGCAAATGTTTTCATCTGGGCAGAGCATTTTCTGCCCACTGGTGTTAAGTATGTTATTGGATTGTTATGTCTAATTAAAAAGGTCAGATAAAGGAGAAACAATCTGTTTTGAAATGAGATGGGGGAAAAAGATATTAGCAAAAAAAGCAAATACATTTTGTTGAAAAGGTGGAAGATTAGAAGGAATGAGTAAGAGGGAAGGGCATGATCTGTGTTACCAGTGTTGGTTGCTATAACCGAGCAAGTTGGAACAGACCTGCAGTGTACCAGGAAGTGAAGACCAATTATTTGTAGAGCATGAATTGTGTGGGAAGGAGATAAAATCCAATCTTTGTTCTTCATTTAACCCAGGTGCTGAAATTTGTTCAAAGGCCTGTTTTAACTGCCATTCTGGTCTATCACTAGAGCAAAGATGAGGTTAAAATTTCCATCAAAATAAGGTAATATTTTGGCAGTAGAGTAGATTCCAGTATCTTGGATTGTGTTGTTAATTTAAATCAGTTTAGTAAGTATACCTCCTTATTTTGGGCCTCTTGATAGTGTAATGTGTCTTCATCACTGGTTTCAGTTCTGCCTTTAGAAATACAATACCTCTTGATACAAGAGGCCTAGAACCACAGAATGGTTTGGGTTGGAAGGCACATTAAAGACCATACAGTTCCAACTTCCCCACCACTAGATCCACTAGAACATGTTTCTCAGAACTCCATCCAGCCTTGCCATAAACACTTTCAGTGATGGGTCAGTCTCAGTTGCTCTGGGCAGAGGTACTGAGCAGCTGCTCTGGGCAGATGTATGAGTCCAGAGGTTGATGTCCGTCCTGGACACTGGGGAGCCCAGAGCTGGAGGCAGTATGAACAAAGGGAAGAACTTTTGCCAACAGTTTTAGTATCTTTGCTTTTTTTCCCAGAAAACTACTTTTGAAGAAGTTTTCGTTAATACATTTTGATAGGATATTGACCTATATTCAAGGGAATGTTTTTAGCTTGTATGGGACATAAAGCAGAGAAAAAAAATCTTTTTTTTAAATGAGAGAAAAATGCAGATTAGATGAGTGTTATGCATCGAGTAAATGATATTTGGGGACTGGGATGTTTTATGTGCTATGGGAGGTTTTTTTTTTTTTTTTTTTAATTTAAAGCCTATCCTAGTCAGATTATGAAGGAATGTTTGCTTATTCATCCAAAGGAGAACAACTGCATGTGTGACACTATATATAAAGTAACTGTGTCTTCATATTGCAATGAGGCATTTTACAGTGATTCTGTAATACAGTGATACAGAAATTCTGATTCACAGAACTGAGCCAACTGACCATGCTGATCAATAAAAACATGAAATATGAATTGCTTAAGAAAGAATTGAGTGTTTACAATTTGTAGAAAAAAAAGTGATGAATGCAAGCAAAAGGAAGTAACTCGTAGGAAACAGAGTCGATCACTCTGGAGACAGGCAGCTCTTGCTATTTGTTGTGAATACTCTGGTTTAATAATTATAACTTATGTTAATTCAGAAAACAGATGTTAAGCTGATGAGAACAAATCCATTGTTATGTTTTGCCAGTTCTGCTGTGAATTTTTAGTTCAACTTCAGTAAATAAAATCCCAGTGCAGTTAGTGGAAACCCTGGGGTAAGAGTCAAATGAAGCCCCCAGACTCTGTTCAACTACCCTTAGTGCATTACACAGCTGGATGAAACTCTGCCTTCCGTCTCCCCACAGAATGTGAGCACAAGTGCATCAGATGGGATGGTCCAGTGAATCGGAGATAAATTGGTACTGCACCCAAATCTACTGCCTGGTTTCATTTTTCTAAAATAATTTATTGATACTGTTCTTTGGTTCATCTACTTCACCTGCTGTCTGTAGTGGATGAGGTACTTCATCATGAAAAGTAGGAGGTCAGCACTTGACATGTGGAGTAAAAAGCCTGTGTTGTCAAGAAAAAGGAAATTTAAAAATATGGGGTGAGGAGTGACATGTAAGGGTAGAGAATCTGAGAGCCTAATTTTTTGAGGTGTAAGTAATGGTTAAAGCTGATGTTCCTTGTTTTGAAAGCACTTTCATTTTTGACATTTTTCTCATATGTTTTGATAGCTTTAAAAAATTTAAGAGTTGAATCAAATAATAAAGCATTTGAGTTAGAGATGTAAAGAGGCCAGTGAGTAATCCCTGTAAGTTAAAAAGGGTAGAGCTTTGTTCTGTGCTTCAATTAACTTTCAGATATTCACTTTCATAAATTTCTAAGCTATGGTTATGAATTAATTAGTGCTTTTGGGGACTTTGGAAACAGGAATACAGTGTAGTAGCTCTCCTCATTTCCATGCTTGTCAGTATCGAGCAGCAGTGTGACAAAGAGGACTAGAAATAACAGTGGTTAATGTGCTCTGCTGTGGAAGCTGGCCACAGTCCAAATTAAATTATTGCATTTTATTTATCTATCTATTTATTCATTTATTTATTTACTATCTGGTTCTCTTCATCCAAAATTTACCGTATTCTTGGGATGTAGATTCTGAGGAAGAGATGTGACTGAGATTTTGCCTGTGCGTGCATATATGTAAAAGCATTTGTATGCATATTCACATATGCAGAAATATATGCAAAATAAGTATAGCTGTGCTGCTTTTAGCTAGGATAGAGTGGTTTTGGGTGCCCAGTGTGGAACTTGAAGGGTTCGAGATGACAACAGATTTGGTAGGGGAGTGCTAGATAGAATTTATAGCTGTTAACTGCTGTTTAGCTATTAATTGGCAGGCTTCTATGTTTGCCATGGGGCTTGCTGGCCTGTTAGATCTAGTGCTCATTAGTGGCTGCTTTTTGCAGTGATTGTCATGGTTTACCCACAGCCAACAACTGAGCACCATGCAGCTGCTCGCCCACTCCTCTCCAGTGGAATTGGGAAGAGAGGGAGAGGGCTAAATTGAGAAAACTCATGGATTGAGACAAAAACAGTTTAATAGGTAAAGCGAAAGGTGCACACACACAAAAAACAGAACAAGGAATTCATTCACCACTTCCCAAGGGCAGTCAGATTTTCAGCCATCTCTAGGGAAGTGGAGTTCCGCCACATGTAATGGTCACTTAACATCATTATTCTGAATTTCTTCCCCTTCCTTCCTCTTCCCCCAGGTTTCTGTGCTGTGTGACATTATAGAGGGCATCCAAAAGATGGCAACAAAGGTGGTGGAGGGCCTTGAGGAGTGGCTGAGGTCACTTGGTCTGTTCAGCCTGGAGAGGAGGAGATTGAGGGGAGACCTCCCTGCAGTTACAGCTTCCTCCCCGGGGGGAAGAGGAGGGGCAAGCACTAGAACAGCCTCCCCATGGAAGTGGTCATAGCCCCAAGCCTGACAGAGCTCAAGAAGCATTTGGACAATGCTCTCAGGCACCTGATGTGACTCTTGGGGATGGTGCTGTGCAGGGCTGGGAGTTAGACTCAATGATCCTTGAGGGTCCCTTCCAGCTCAGCTTATTCTGTGATTTTGGTACATGTTACGGGATATTCCTTTGGCCAGTTGGGGTCAGCTGTCCAGGCTGTGTCCTCTCTGTGTGCTCCTCGTGCACACTCAGCTCACTCGCTCTTGGGGTGACCTGAGAAGCAGAAAAGGCCTTTACACTGTGTCAGCACTGCTCAACTGTAGCAAAACATACCTGTGTTGATACTGTTTTCAACAAAAAAACAAGGCTCAGCACTTTCCTAACTACTGTGAAGACGTTTTCTCAGCCCAAACCAGTGCATTACTTTTTGTAGATATTTATATTTTGAGATTTTCTTTATATTATATGCATGCAAGGGGCCTTCTATACACATATAGACTGTACACATACATAGATGTGTCTCTGTGTGTGTATGTATCTGTGCATGATAAATGTGTGCATTAGGCATGCATGAAAATTTCTAGGGAATTTTAGGGGTGTTAGGGGTTTTTGACATATTTTACCAGCAGAGGAGCATATGAGGATTTTTTTGTTCTCTGTTTTCCCCATTCTTCATTTTCACCCCCAAAAAAGTCATTGAGATGAATCCACGTGTAGTGGCGTCCCTGCTTTATCTCAAAGAGGAGAAAATTGTTTGGACATTAATGTTGGTTAGAAAGGCCATGTCTTCATTACAGTTTTTAAACAGATGTGTAATTGGTGGATGGGGTTGACTGCTTTCTGTCAGTATTCTGTGAGTCACTACAGTTGAAAGTTGACACCATCTTCTGGATCATGGTTGTTTACTAATTATCCATTTCCACTGTCTTGCCTTTAATTTTATTAGCGTTTATGTGTGTGTGGTTAAGACTGACTTATTAGAGGTATAACTGTCCCCTTAGTTACGGGATTTTCCTTGTAGATGTATGCATATATGTATCTTTTATATAAGAATCTGCTTAGGTACTATTCAGTAATAACCAATTTTCCATCTGTTTTCGGGGCTGAATCACTAGTCACAAGTGAGAACTGCAGCTAATTTTTCCTTTGAGTCTGGAAGGGAGAGAGTAAACAGAATCATGGCTTTAAAGGATCTTACTGCATTAACTGGGTAATCAGTTTGTTGTAAAAAAATACTAAAACCATTAAAGTGGGTCTGAGGGCAAATGCCTTTTCTTAAACAAACTGCTGATGAATACTGATATGAAATCCAGTGACAGAGTCAGCTAAGTAGGATAATCAGACTGATAAATGGAAATTTTCATGTATCAATTTGATTTGTTATCTCAAATAATTTTAAGACATATGTTTTAGAAATAAGTCTTTAGTGCAGTATTTTTGTGAGGTCATTAGTGAAATGTCCCACACAGTTCATAGTAATCTTTATTGTTTAGCATTCTGCCTGTTTTCCATCTAAAACACCTTTATCTCCAGCCCACAATCCTACTCAAAACCTGAGTATGCTGAGTTAAAAGAATATAAACCATGGTCTGATCTCTGGTTCAGATTTAATCTTAAATTCATTGTGCAGTGCATTCTGGGTGGTGTGGGAAGATAATTGGTTTTGTACATTTTTGATCATCTTAATTTTATTGTGCTCATAGTCTACTGAATGATAGTATTCATATTCTACCTTGATTTTGCTCCTTTATTTTGCTCATAATCTACTTTGATAACTAATAGAGGGGAAAAACCCCAAACCTTTAAAAACTTGGTTTTATTTTTGCCTGTTTCAGTTTGCTGGAGTAAGAACTGTAATGTACATTTCTAGCATTAGTCAGAGATACTAAACAAAAGGGTAATAAGTGATCTGTTTCTCTGTTATCTACTTTATTAATTTTGTCTTTTGTGTTACATTTGTATGTGTACAGCAGGAGATACTTTGACATAACAACTGGTAGCATCTGGAGGAGTCATCCATGTAATATTAATGTTACTTTTTTTTCTAAGAAAAAATGCATGTTTAAATAGCTAGAATATTCAAACAGATTTATTTTTAAAATTAATTTCTGCTCATTGATGCTCAGTGATCATTCTGCACATCATTCCTTTGATCTGAATGTTTTTTTAATGTCAAATAGATGTTTTGGTAGAAAAGCTGCTCGTAAATACAGAATGACATAAAAATGTAAATTCTTGAATGCTAGAAAAAGCTATTTTTAAAACTCTGCTTTAATGGTCCAGTGGTTTACTTTAAGGAACAAACAGTTCATTTTTAAACATCCTGCTAGATGCAACTTTCACCAAATGAGCCGGACTGGGATTTTTTTACGTGTGTCTTTTCATTGCTGTCATATGCTGGATGTCCACATACCTTCACTTTTGAGCGTTCAACTGTATTTCCAGCATGTGAGAGTGTGTGAAGGCTGACAGCTTTCTAGAGCTTGCCTGCAGTGATCCGAAGTATGAGATTAAAGGTTGGCTGTCCCCAACAGAAGGAGTACTTGACATTCTTGGCTTTATTAGACATATGACTGTACATTTTGAAAAGAGTTTAAAATCACATTGCTTTAAATAGTCAATCCATCAGCTCATTTGCTTGGCCCTTGTAATATTTCTAGTGAGGAAAAAGTGCAAGAAATCAGAGAATGTATTTTTAACCATTGACCAAGTTAATCTTAGATTTCCAGCTCTTCAGAATTATTGTTATTGAGATTTTTAGAGCAAGTTCTTTTCCTGAAGAGTAAATCAGATCTATTTGTGTTGGGGTTTTAGGAGTTCTCCTTTTTTCTTTTTTTTATAATAGATATTAGTAAAGAACTGTTATTCCTATTCTCATATCTTTGCCTGAGAGTCCCTTAATTTCAAAATTATAATAGTTCAGAGGAAAGGGGTTTGCATTTTCCACTCCAAGGGAGGCTCCTGCCTTCCTTAGCAGACACTTGTCTTTCAAACCAAGACAATTCGGTTTAATCACTGAAGCATATATAAAACAAAATAATTTTTCTTCAGGGAGGTCTAATGTAGTTTGTTTAATCCTGTGTATGTGTTTTTGTGGATGCCAATTATATTCTCCCCTTCCTGTTTTCATTGTCTTTAACCATCAGATGTGGGCATTGATACAGTCACTCCCTTGTGAAAGTGTGGAGACCTCAGATAAAAACAATTTAGAGTTGTTGTTTGCGATCTGCTGAGGCCTGACCACTAAGATACCTACAAATACTACTTTCATCTACTTCAATCCCAGTCTTAATACATTTTATTAAAGAAGAATAAGAATGTAAGAATTAAGTGATTTGAGTGATCTTTCCTATGGACCATTTTCCTTATTCATCTTCAAAGGGAGGAAATAGCCAGGCAATCTAGAAGCAAAGGAAATGAACATATATAATGTACATGCAAAAATCCCAGGAGTTGCAAGTATAATGATGAATACCTACAGTGGGTAGTAATAATTAAAGCCTAGATCTTTTTATTAATTTATCACTGTTTTGCAGTGACTCTAATCGCTGCACTGGATGCATCATCAGTCTTTCTGGCAATTTGTATACAGACAGAATTCTGCAAAAACAAGTCATCTGCTTGGATTTTCCCTGTCAGGACTGGCTTTCATTTGCCTTGATTAAAATAAATCCTGAAGTTTACTGTAACCTAAACTCTGGATCTAAATGCTACATTTATAATTAGCTTTTGTATTTGTGAGTTTGGTTGGGGCTGGTCATGTGGGTGGTTTGTGTTTGGTTGCTTATTGTTTGCTTGTTTTATTTTATTTTGCTAAGATATGGTATTTTTCATGCAGAGAATCCAAGTGACATTTAGTAAGCACGAATATCAGATATTGGAGTTTGTAACTCAGAGAGAGAATTGGCAAAGAAAAGCAAACAGAATAAAAAAGGCAAAGCAGAAATTAGTCTAGACCAGCAAAAATGACAGTCACAGCTAATATTCATATTTCCTAATATTGAGCCAGTCATTTCCACTTTATTATCAGCAGAGAGAAATGGGCACCATTAGGATGATGTCTGGTCTGGTTAAGAGACTTCAGGATAAAGCACATCAAATATTTCTATTATATAAATATATCAAAGAATAAATAAATAAATAAATAAATAAAATACATGAGACATATAACTATATCAAAGTAAAGGGTTTTCTAACCTTTTCTCCACTGTCTACCCAGGCAGGCTAGGGGGAGTGGTTGGGACAGATACCACAGTGCTGCCTCCTACCTGCATCAGCTCTTGCAAGGCGAACAAAAGGGTATGAAGAGAGGTGCTTTGTCCACACAGTCCAAGTGCAAGGTCCTGCCTGCACCTGTGTTGGGGCAACCCCAGATATGAGTACATGTTGGGAGAAGAAGTCACTGGGAGTGGCTCTGCAGGGAAGGACTTGGAGATTCTTGTGGGTGAAAAGCTGGATATGAGATGCTGGGCATGAGGCAACAGTGTGCACCTGCAGCCCAGAAGGCCAACCACAACCTGGCCTGCATCAAAACCAATATGGCTGAAAGGTCCAGAGAGGTGATTCTCTCTCTCCGCTGCCCTTGTGAGACCCTACCTGGAGAGCTGCATCCNGCTAAGATATGGTATTTTTCATGCAGAGAATCCAAGTGACATTTAGTAAGCACGAATATCAGATATTGGAGTTTGTAACTCAGAGAGAGAATTGGCAAAGAAAAGCAAACAGAATAAAAAAGGCAAAGCAGAAATTAGTCTAGACCAGCAAAAATGACAGTCACAGCTAATATTCATATTTCCTAATATTGAGCCAGTCATTTCCACTTTATTATCAGCAGAGAGAAATGGGCACCATTAGGATGATGTCTGGTCTGGTTAAGAGACTTCAGGATAAAGCACATCAAATATTTCTATTATATAAATATATCAAAGAATAAATAAATAAATAAATNGCATCCAGCTCTGGGGTCCTCAGCACAAATTTGTGCATCTCGTAGGGTGGGTCCAAACCTGGGCCACAAAGATGGAAAACCTTCCCTACAACAGAGCAGGCTGTTGTTCAGCATGGAGAAGGCTCCAGGGAGACTTTATTGCAGCCTTACAATACCTTAAGGGGGCTTATAAAATGGAGAGAGGGGGACTTTTTATAGAGGCAGAGAGTAACAGGACAAGAGGCAATGGTTTTAAATGGCAAGAGGGCAAGTTTGGATTTAGATGCTAGAAAGAAATATGGGTGGTGAAGCGGTAGTTCAGGTTGTCCAGAAAAGTTGTGGATGCCCCATTGCTGTAAGCATTCAAGGCCAGGTAGGATGGGACTTGGAGCAGCTTGATCTAGTGGAAGGTGTTCCCGCCCATAGCAGTGGGATTGGAACTAAATGGTCTTTAAGGACCCCTCCAACCCACTCCAGTCTATGATCTTTATCATATTGCTTCAAGTCAGGCCTGTGGTACAATCGCAGATAGGATTCTGACTTGCAAAGGAAGCAGCCTAATGACTCACAAAATAATCCTCATTAGAGGAAAATAGTTTTATATCTTTCAACAATAGGGACAAGTCTAATGAAGTGATGACAGTGGGCGAAATAACATTTTCCTTCTTTGTCGTGTTAGTAGAATTCATCCCATCCTTCCAAAAGAGGATTCAGCTGTACTCATCAGTACATGTTGAAAGCACAGTTAAACATCAGCTACTTTTTTTTCTTGGGCGTATTAGTCTAGAGAGTCTCTTTTGTGACTGAATATTCTATTGACTTAATTATTTCTGTGCTTGATGTGAAGGATGAGAGGTGATTTCCTCTTGCATAGGGTTTGATAGATTTTCTCTCCCATACCACTGCTGGGGAAAGTTTATGAGAGGGATAATGGACACGCTAGTCCCCTTTTACTGTCCCTATCATTACATGTGGGCCACTAATTGCTATAAGGGGAAGAGCTATATGGCCTTCCTCCACATCCGCATGGTGTCTGTGTGTCTTGTGTCCAGCTGTGTCACATCTGTGGCTTCCAATTCCTGTTAGGAATGGAATCATAGAATGGTGTGTGTTCAAAGGGACATTAAAGATCATCTGCCTCCAATCCTCCTGCAATGGGCACAGGCACCTTCCACTAGACCAGGATGTTTGGGGCCCCATCCCCAACCTAGCCTTCAGCACTTCAGGAATGAGGCATCAGCAGCTTCTCTGGGAAGTCTGTTCCAGTGCATCACCACCCTTAAAGCAAAGAATATCTTCCTCATGTCTAATCTCAACCTATTCTCTTTCTGTTTAAAGCCATTCTCCCTTGTCCTATTCAATTGGATATTCAATATCCCAAATTTATTTTTAGGCACAGCTGAGACCTTGTTACAGTTCTCAAAGACTGTAATAGACCAAATCATAGCTGTATCAGAGACTGCCTTCTGTCTATGCTAAGCAAAGTAAGTTTAATTCTAGTAGCTAATCAGACACTTGGGGGAAAGTGCTTGAATTTCAAGAAGAGTTTCTAGGCTAAAGATGTGCATTTTATCCCTGTCCCACGATATGACTAGATGTGCAGAGGAACACAAATCCCTCTCGAGTCATTAGTAACTCTTTTAAGACAGTCTAATAGTATATTGACATTTCAGAGCAGTGAATTCTCCACAATTCAGAGCTAAATCAAACCTGTTGAAAACATTTAAATAATGAAAGTTTTGAAGAAAGGTGGCTCTGAGATGATTTGACAGGATTACTGAAAAGTCAGTCATATACATTTTTGAAAAAATTAATCGTTACGTTCTATAGTGCACATCTCACTGTGTTTAATATTTTGGGCACAAGAACAAGGAGATTTTAGTGTCACATGTTACATAAAAGTTTGGAGTCTTTGACTGTGTGACACCTCCCTGCCTTCCCCCCTCCCTCCCTCTGCCAAGCTGTTTGAAGCTGCATTGTAGAATCTTTTCCATAGAAACCTCCATGGAGATGTCTTTGTGCAGTTTTCTTTGTAGTTCAGCACTTGGGATCAAAATTTTGCTGGTTCTCGGAGGGAGCGGGTGCACTTTTAGTAGCTACCAATTCAGAGATTGTCTCTCTCTTGTAGCTGGCTCCCTCTGCTTTCCCTGCCTTATGTTTGGGCTAGGGGGATAAGTGAACTGTATGCAAGAAATAATATGGCCTCAGACAACTTTAATTACATGTAGTTGGTAGACCAGGAACAGTATGAGATGGGACAGGAAGAAATGAGGTCAACCTTGCACTGATGTGGAAGTATCATTTTACTGAGGTGAATTTGGGATTTGTACATTATCTGGCCCAGGGCTACTGCTTGAATTCAGACTGCAGCTGTCTGATGAACTATACTTTTAATTATTTTTTAAGGACATCAAGAGTCTGCAGTTGATGTCCCTTTATTCTTGTCTAGCTTGTCTAACACTTTTCATTAAAAATCATTTTTGTACCTCTGTTAAGTTCATTATTTACTGCAGGCCTTTGGAAACCAACAGAGATAACTGCAAGGCCAAAAAAGGGCTTTTTCTTTGTTGCTTTGAATCCTAGAGGGTTTTTTTTGTTTGTTTGTTTTTGTTTTGTTTTGTTGTTTGTGTTTTTTTTTTCTTTTTTTTAGCTAAGTTACAAAAGACTGAAAACAGGTACTCTTCTCCTCTTTTTGCTTTTGTTGTCTGCAGAATTTTGGCAGCTTGTCAAAACACTGCCTGAGCACAAATATTCTTATCAAAATCTGGTCCCACACCTTCTGTCTGCAGCGTACAGTGCTTTACTGGGAAGGAGGGAGGAAATGGTATCACTTGGAAGAAGAAAGTTGTGTCACTTCTCCAAGAAGGGCAGGGCTTTTTATTTATTTTATTTTACAATGCATGGTTAACAGATGGACAGGACTCAAAACGTTTGGAAAGAGTGAAGGGAAGATGCTGGGGCTGTAGTCTGAAAGTGCTATGTCTCACCATGTGTGTAGGGAAGCCAGAGATTACAAGGATAGGAAAGCTGATCTTATGAATTAGATGACTGATATACAAAGGAGGCTGTGTATGAGCCTCGCTTCCTCTTTAAAGGATTAACTAAAACAACTTCAGCACGGATGGCCACTAAAATTGCAAGCTGTCTGCTTTTTGGATGTTATTTATGGCAGAACGACTCATCATTTCTCCTGAGGTACATGGGAACATTATATGGTAAGCCCATCTGTGAACTACAGGAATGAGCAGTCTGTAAAATTGTGACTGGAGACAAGTTCTGAAGTTCTGTCTCCAGCTCCATCAGTGATACACTGCCTTATTTGTACAAGGGGAAACGAACGTTCTTATTCCACAGGACAGATAAGAAGATAACATGCACTGATGCTTGAATGATGTGATGATGAAAAGTGTCTTCTTAAAAGGAAATTACCAGTTCTGAAGCCAACAGGAAGTCTGGGTAGTGTGGCATCCCCAAATGATCAGGATAAAAAGAAATACATTTTTTCTTGCTCTTTCAGCAGCTTATATCCTTCTCATTGTCTCACCTGCCTGGAGTTGAGGCTTCAGTGGAAAGAAACAGTATGTCATTTTGTAATTGCAGATCTGTAAAAATATTTTAATCAGTTACGAAGCTAAATAACAACTGCTCAGCCAAACTATTCTGTTTTAGTTAGTTTCTTAGTGCTTGACTTTGTCACTTAAAAATCTTTCAGTGATTCATTCATTCAGTGAATGTCATGTGACAGTATTTTTGAAATAAAGATAGAGCCAGTATAAATACTTGTTTCTTTGCTTCTGTTTTTTCCCTTATAATTGTAAAATGCTTCTTATGGTCCAAATAGTAACGTTTGTGTTGCTACTGCTGATTGTATAATCAGGGGTTTTAATTTTCTGTAAGAAAAGTGGGAGAGGATTTTTTTTTTTAATTGTTCGGTGTAAATAGTAAAATGCTACAGAGTTTAATTAGATGTGTCTGCTGGCCTGTCGTATTTCAGGAGATAGCTTCTCTATTTGGTTTTGGTGTTGTTTTAAGTCTGGCTAGAAATGGATATTTTGCAGGCTGCAAGGGGATTGTATCAAACTTTCTCTCAGGCTTTCTTCAGCTAAAGCTCTTTACCAAGAAATTCTAGTAATAATTTTAGTAGGAAAATTTTCTATTTATAACTCAGCTCTCTCTACTCACATGTTTTGTGGTGGTTTTTTTTTTTTTTTTTGGTTTTTTGTTTTTTTGAAGTTCCTAGAGAGCTCTAGGAATGAAGGGAAAGTACATCTACCAAAGTCTTCCTTAAACAGGCTTTTTGTCTTCTGCTTATTCTGCAAAGAAGCCATTACCTATTTTTAGACAGACTTCTAATAGGGATGAACAGCTTCCTGTTATAAACTAATGACCTCCTCACTCTTTTTTGTGGACAATGGGATTGGTAATCAGGATTTTCCAGAGTGTACCTTGTATTGTAGAATTGATCCTCCTCTTCTCTGTATTTAGTTAATTCTTAGAGAAGGAGTCTTTTGCTTAGCAAAAGAAAATTTCTGTGGAAGAGAAAGGATAATAAATACTTGAAATCATGCTTTCATTGAATCACTCTCTGTTTTTTGAATCACTCTCCCAGTGAAACGTCTGTGCTTGGGACATTGCACTCAGAAGAATTCTTTTTGTGAGGCAGTTCTCCAAGCTGCACATGGATATCCAAACCTGTTTAGCTGCTGANTTTGATTCTTTAGATATGCCCTTGTCTATGGCACCTAACTGAACATTGGAAGACTTGTTCATTATAAAATAAAGTGAGAAAGCAAATAATGTCTCTCCCTTTAGTGGTTCTCATATAATGACTTGTGAAGCATTCAAATTCTTTCAGTTCTCTTGGCTGAGTTAGAACTCTCTTTCTGTAGGAATTTGGGCACTGAGGGGTAGTTAACAAACTACGAAGTGTTTATATGTGAAAGGAAAATGAAAGATGGAACAGAAAAGTTTAAATTTTGTGGTTTAGTAACCAAGAGAACTGGTCCTTTGGAACTAAACCTTTGATAGCATCAGTGAGCCACAGAAAAAAAGAAAAGTGTATTAATGAAATATGTTTGGGATTAGGGTGATGTCTTAAAGCTTAATTTTGTTTAGCAATATTGTGCATTTTCTTCCTTTCCTTAAACACTTGGCCCCTCTGTGCAGATGGCTTAATCAGCAAAATTTTAAGTAGCTGTAATCTATTGGGTAGACTTTATTCAAATTTTGCAGGTCTTTTAGAAGAAAATTATTTGGTTTTCTGACTAAAGAGGTCAGGAAGATCTGATTTTGGTACTTAACATGATCCAGGGTACAGGCTTTAGACTAGTTTAGATCTCAGTCACATATGTTAAATTGGTTATACATGACATATATATGTGAAACTTTATTCAATAAACTAAAGCACAACTTTCCAAAGATTTACCCTACTCAGGAAAAATTGCAGGACCAGGCATTAAGTGCAAAGTAGTACTACTTCTAACTCTAACTTGAGTAACTACTCATAATACCATTCATTTTAAAATCTGCTTTATTGTGGCTTTGCTTGTCATCTGCCTATAGGAGAAGACTCCAAGGAAAATCATTTAAACCACATGGCAGGTGAAGAGGCTCATACCAGCTCTTCAGTTATTTCTTTTAGTGCGTAAAATCCTTAAAATCTTTTGCAGTCTCTGCGGGAACAGCTTATACCTTGTGTTCTCAGGCAAATCTGTAGAATGATACACCCTATAGTGTATTTTGCTTGTATGTACTGTTGACATTTCAATATTAAAGTAAACAATCTGTTCAGATACATGCTGATACTGGCTATTGTGAGAGCCCATTTTTCAGTTATGACCTTCAAATTCTTAGAGTCTGTAAGTAGCCCATATGGCTTTTTTAAAAGTCACGTTTCCATTTATATTTTTCCCAAGCAAAGTTTCCCAGCCACTTTTATAACCATGCAAGACTAACTTCTTGTCTTGTGATAAGCATGTCATGAGGGATTGTCAAAATGTTTTAGAACATGTTGCTTTTCTGAATGCTTGGGTATAGGATTTTTTCTGTATTTTACTAAGAAAAATAATTTGACCATTATTCTTTGGCTTTCTTTGCCCCTCTTTTTAACAACAAGGATGATGTTTTTCTCCTTGATCTTCCTGAGGGGTATTTCCCTGACTTCTCAAGGTTATTGCTGATGTTCTATCATGAATTGTGTCATATTGCAAACTAACGTTAAGAACTGATGTCTTTTGCCACTTGTTTTTGGGAAGGTGAGTGAAGGGATTTTTAGTCTTCTGCACCACTGCTTGCCAGCTTTCATTTTTCCTTTTCTCCCTTCTCCAGCATGAGAAAGCTTAATCTCCCTGGAGCAAAATAAGATCTGCAGGGTTTGGGTTTTTTTTTCTTCACTGCAGTTTTTTTATCATGTATTAATTTTGTTTTAATCACTTGCTGCAAATAGGGAAAAAAAAATCCAGTGGAAAAGCTTTCCATTTGAAGCAAAGTCTTGGTTAGAATTAGATTAAATGATGAAACGATCGTTGTTTAATGGCCAAACAATTTCAGGAATAAATGTCAAGTTGCAAAAAATAACCTCTTTAGTGTCCTTTGGTTATGTTAAGGTTATAAGCTCATTTGCCTATGTCTCTGTAGTCTGCAAGTCAGTGTCAGCAGAGATAGCGAGTACAGGCCATAATTACTGGTTCGTGGCAGGATGTTGAGTGTGAAAATAACTGGGTGTCATTGAAGAGGTTAGATTAACTGTTAGAGCTGACAAGATATAATTGCTTATGAACCACTTTCTTTAACAATGAACATTGTGTTACTTGAGGCTGTTTCTTCTTAGCACAGTGTCTGTGTCTGGCTGTGGAACTGGTTTTAATTAGAGCTTGGAACAGCTGAGAATTAAGTGCTCATTTATTTTTAGCCAGGATAAATATTAACTAAAAGATTTTTCCTCAGAATAATATGAATAAAGGGCAATGTCAGACAAATATTTGAAAAGGGAGATAGTGGTAGCTTAATTGAGTTTGAAACAAAGGGCTTCAAGCTCATAGTGTGTATAGAATGTCTTAATATATGTATATATAGAATGTCTTAATTGATTTTACCTTGCTGACCACAGAAATTATCACAGTTCAACATGATTTTCTTGATTGCATCAGTGTGTGGACTCTGAAGAGGCCTTTTCAGTTCTCTGATCTTGCATGGCAAGCTGGAGTTGTTGGTAGTAAAGTTTAAGCCTTACTTTGTCATAGCTGCCTTACTAGGCGCAGGTGTGAGAATGAAGGTTTGGTCTATCAGGGCTGCTGGTGGATACCAACAAAGTTTTGTGATTTTTAAGTTTTGACAAATGACATATGCAAAGAGGCCCCAGTTAATTTCTTATATTGTTCTGGATCAGATTTTATGATTAACTAGTAATGTCTGTTTCTTCTTGGTTTTTCCCTTTTGTGGATCAGTACTCAACATGCTGCACTTCACAAGGGCTCGATTTCTTCTGAGACATCAGTCACTGTGATGCCTTTCTTTGGTCATCCAGAATCTGTGAAGGATTTTTGCCAATTTTGTGCTAGTGGCTTTGTATCAAAATTTGTACAATGGGAAAGAACCTCTGAAAGAATGTAAAAGCCCTTCCCATATTAAGAGTGATGGCCAGAAATGGCTCACAATGCAGAACTGATCCCTGTCAAGCTGGGTGCTATGTTAATTTTGGAAGGTTGTTATGCCTTTTTCATAGACCTGGGAGGACTCTGTCTGATCTACAACATGAGAATTTCACCACATAGCCACATCCTGCATTGTATTCAGCATTAGTGTGGCGGATGTACAATGCTTGAAACATTTCATGTGACTATCTGGAGTATGTAAGAAAGCTGGTGATGTCCAGTCCATACTCCATAGTCCAAATGCAAATAAGCCTGGTGTTTTGATAAA
This sequence comes from Donacobius atricapilla, assembly GCA_013397315.1. Lineage (NCBI taxonomy): Eukaryota > Metazoa > Chordata > Aves > Passeriformes > Mimidae > Donacobius > Donacobius atricapilla. The sequence continues at coordinate 68,015 of WBMY01000383.1, forward strand.
AATGTAGTACAGAAAAAAGCTTTGTCACTCATTCTTGAGTTGATCGATTTTTATATGCTATTTTACAGATTGGTCAGCTAATGGTAAACATTCTCTTGTTATTTGCATTAATGTTTTATTCTATGGAATCTATCCATTTTACTGAAAAGTAGCTCAACTTTCTACTTGATTTTGAAGAAAATTTGACAATGTTACTAAGAGGAAAACATCAATTTTGGACTTACCTGTCTTTTCGTCAGTCTTTGAAACAACCTGTCAATCCAGAAACATTTTACAAAAAATTTCTTGGGGACCTTTGGAATGGGTTTTCAAAGGCAATCATTTTACCTTTCCTTTCTCACTCTGACTGACCTTCATCTCTCTGTATATAGTCTGTACCTTCCATGTGTCAAGTTAGTTAGGTCTTGAACCAGTTTTAGGAGAATTGTAGAGCCACAGAGTGATTTGGTTTGAATTGGAAGGGACCTTCCAAAGATGCCTTGTTCCACCCCCCCTGCAGAAAGCAGGGACACCTCTCATTAGAGCAGGTTGCTCAAAGTCCCATCCAACTTGACCTCGAGTGCTTACAGGGATGGGACATCCACAGCTCCTCTGGGAAACCTGTGGCAGTGTCTCATCACCCTCATTGTAAAAATTACCTTTTTTATTTTTAATCTAAATCTACCCTTTTGTAATTTATAATCATTATCCCATGTCCCATATTTTTTTTTTCAGTATCACTCCAGTAAAGCTAAATCTGACTCCCAATTTTTTTTTGCATTTTGGTTCAAATAAAGCAAACAAAAAAAGAAAATCATGGAATTCTAAAGTCCCAATGTCTGGACTTTTAGACAACTTGTGCAGATTAATACAAAACAGCATTTCAAAACAGTATAGTTCAACTTGAGCAATCCTGTGCTCAATTAAGGTAAAATTTGGTTCATTTCAGTATATTTTGTCTTAGTAAAAATGCTGGCCTGAACAAAATGTATGCATTTTAAACTAGTATGCATCCTTGGCAAGATCTAGATTAGGGTTTACTTTGCACTTCACATGAGACTCCACCTTTTAAAAATTTCAATCTATGCTCAAGACATCAATGTAGCATATGTTGGCTGGTAGAGGAAGAACCTAGAGTGGGTAAAAAGCCATCAGGGCTGAAAAGTTGCCAGAAATTAATCTCCTCAGTGCTGATTTTTACTGGGCTGCTGCGAGACTTCTGCACTCAGAATCAGCACAGCAGGGGACTGGCAGAAAACTTGCAGTTCATCAGTGGATGCTGCTTTGGAGTTCTACTCTTAGTGAGTAGGTAGTCCTGAAAATGTGGGATGATTTTCACAGACACTAGAAACACTTTCCCAGAAACCTGGTCATGCCTTGGAAATACAGAAACAGGCTACCCATTAGTGCTTTGAGGCAGACAAGAAGCAGGAAACTTTTCACCTTGACATGTTTAATTTACTTTCCGTGTGCTTCTGATGAATAGCTAACCTGGTTAATGTTGATAGGTGGAAATTCAGAGCTACTGTATTGAGGAAGTCTGCATTGTTATCAAAGGATACTTTTCTTTGCCGGTCACAAGCCCGAGTACCATACGGAAAGTTTAACTGTTAGGATATTAAAGCTGAGCTTTCCAAATCTATTGGCACCATCAGCATGTCGTTTCCTGGGAAGGAATCTCAAGGTGAAATTTTTGAATGGTTTATGTTTCCTTTGTAGTGACAAAATTATGCTTCTGTAGCCTTTTGGTGAGGACACATGGGTGGGAGAAAGGTGCTGCAGCTTTGCTGAGGAATTAGAATGGAATGTGCATTTGGAAAACTGAAAAGTGATCTAAAGTATTTGATGGCCACACTCTAATCTGCCTTTTCCTGTATGCCTTTTTTGTTTTGTTTTGTTTTGTTAAGATTTTTCTGAGAGCCAGGAATCCAAGCCTGTGGATCTTGGGAAAGATGGGTAGCATAATGAGCTGCTTAATGAACGTTTTGAGAGCCAAAGGGATTCTTTCTGAGGATCACTTGCCAGGAAACATCTTTCTTTGCTTGTTTGTGAAGCCTTATTGGCAACACTGCCTATTCTGGTGTGTGCACTGTTCAATGTTAGAGAGCTTGATGTGAGATTTACAGAGTTCTTCAGAACTGCTCCAGCTTGGGTCTCTTCCACAGGAGACAGTCTTTTAGGAAGAGACTGCTCCAGCATAGGTCTCCTATGTGGTCACAAATGTTCCAGCATGGGCTTCTCTTTCCATGAGGCCACAGGTCCTACCTGGAGCTTGCACCAGTGTGGGCTTCTCACTGGATCTCAGGGCATCCACCTACTCTGGCGTGGAGTCCTCCACAGGCTGCAGGAGGATCTCTGCTCCCCCTGGGACCCCCATGGGCTGCAGGGGCACCCATGAGCTGCCTCACCACAGCCTGCAGGGGAATCTCAGGTCTGGTACCTGGAGCAGCACCTGCCCCTCCTTCTTCACTTACCTGGGTGTGTTTGCAGGGGTATTTCCCCCACATTTTCAGTCCTCTTTTCTGGAGAGTTCAAGCTAATGTTGGGTCCATTGTGACCTAATACAATGCATAAATTCTCTAGCTTTTATAATATTCAGGTAAAAACCTGGGCTGGTCCAGTTAGTCAGAAAAACATCAAGCCTAATAGTTGGAGGACTTGACCAATCATTTCTTTAGGACAGTTAGACATAAAAACTTGCTTTATTGAAATTGTTGGTGAAGGTGCTTCTGTGCCAAAACACACTTTCAAAATCACTATAACAATGTGTAAAAATACAAATATTTCATAGTAAAAACCCTGTAAATTCAGATGACTGTATTGCAGGTTGAGTGCACTTCTGAAGTGCAGATAACACTTTAAGATGTAAGTACTACTGGGAGCATCCCTAAATCAGGTACTTGATTTGCTACTTTGCTTTGTATTAAAACTCTGAGATTCTGCCTATGGGAGCTTTGTTCCATATATTGCTTATGTTAGATTGTCTGTCCTTGTTATAATTTTTAATTTCTGTTTTGATTTGAACAACTTTGCAGGTGTTAATCTAAACAGTCTCAAATCATTCTTCCTGGGGGTCCTGCAGCTAAAATTGTGTTCTTCATCTAAACAGTTCAGATGAAAATTGTCTGCTTTGTGTAAAATTTTTTAAACACTAACAGAAAGGTTGTATATTTAGAAATAAATTGTGTATTGTACTCTTGAAAGTCTCTGATTACAGTTATACTTTGTCCCTTGCGTAAAGTAAAGCAATGCTCCCACATGGGCAGGCTATGTAGTAAGTTAAGAAGCTGTTGTCATATGTGCAGGCACTGAACTGATTACCAGAACACAAAAATACAAAACAACTTTCTTAAATTATTTAGGAAGATACATGAAAAATATTTAATAGGACAAGATACTATTTAACTCTGTGTTTAATTTGTCATGCCATGCAGTCTTTTCACTTCTCATCTGATGTGAATTCTCTTTAAAAAAATAGATGGTTCATTTCTAAACATCAATAGACTGCAGTATATATTTATATTGCATAGAAATTCTTTGAAGCTTCTGCCAATAACATCTGCCTGTCTTACATTCTGGATATTAGAATGTCTCCCATGGCTAGTGTATCTGAATGAATCATCAAAATAACTAAATTTATCTTTTCCCTATTCTATGAATAAAAAAATATTCTTTTCTATTTTTAACTCTGCAATGAGGGTATAAAAGAGAAGTGAAAAGTTATTTAATGCAATCATCAAGAAGCCTATAGCAGATGGGACCTGAGTTCCTGTTTCCAAATCACAACCCTTGCCTTAGCCACACTGATCTTTACAGGCTTCCTACACAGTTTTGTAAAATCCATAATTTTTCAGTACTATTTATACTCCGTAAGAAGTCTGTAGTCATTAATTTACTTTCAGTTTTGACATAAGATTGGGCAGTGTATAAATGATTTCCATCCACTCTTTGTTTCGGGTTCCTCTTTTGTGAGGAGACATTATCAAGCAGCCACTGGACCCTCTAAATTGACTCAAACACTATTGTCCATGTGAGCATTTCTAAGAGATGTGAGGTGTTATTTTTAGAAATATTGTGATAAAGGCAAGCTAAGAAAAACAGGTGCAGAATATAGAAATTTTTTGCACGGTCTCTTTTTGAAATTTTAATTCATTAAGACCAAATCCCATAGAATACCTTTTGACATTCTTATGTTCGTGGTTCAGATACGATTCTACTGAAAATAACTTTTGCATACATATACGAGCATTTTATTGTCTACAACACAAGTGAAAGCTAAGATGCCACAGTCCTAAATGGTATCACTGACAGAAATGTTAATGAAATAAAAACATAATAGTAATTTTATTTCCTAATTATTTATGATTGACATTTTCGCCTTGGTTGCTTGTTGTTTAGAAGAAAGTTTGAGAAACATATTTCAGAAGATAGATATTATTTTAATTCTTAAGAGTTTATGCATGTAAGCTGCTATTAAGTATGCAGTGTAGTAGGTCTATTGTCTCCATCTCTATTTTAAGAAAGAATTAAAACAGAAGAGTATTTTTGAAATGTAATTACTTTTACATTTCTTTATTTATCTAGTGTGTGAAGCTTCCTTTTTATTTCCTTCTTGCAGACTACAAATGATTTAATGATTTACAAACACAATTCGCCAACCAGTAATTTGCCAAAGAAAATGTTTGCAACATTGTCTGAAACAGCTGTTCCTAACCCGGAAAACTGTATGATTTTAGTCTGTTGCATTGTTTTTTGTAACAAAAACCCCCAACATTCTGAGTTTAGGTCACAAGAAAGCGTGATGTGATAACCTCTTCTGGACTAGTCTAAAGTACAGTAGGCAACAGATGGAGTAACATAGATGATTAATTCTTCATGTGTGTCTGAGTTAACATGAGGTTCTGGAGTGCTCCCAGATTTGCATTAAGTGGGGTATGCAGAAATGGAGATTTTTCTGTTCATACACTTGAGCTGAGAATAGGAATGTGGGAAGATGAGATAGGATGCTGTGTATGTCCTGGGTTGAAAAGATACTTAAAAGGGAAGCTGAACTGTGAATTCATTGGGAATCCAGCCTTCCTCCTCCCATCAAAAACAAAGGAATTTTTGCTATTGACTTGGAGAGGACCTTGCATAAGATCTGGGCATAACAGATTGCTGTGTCTGCCTTTAGGAGTGCTGTATCAATGCAGAAAAGGAAGAAGCTGTGTTTCCAGCCAGGAGTTCCTACTGGAAAAAAAGAGGAATTTGGCAGCTATAGTTGGAATTGCTTCCCATTCATGACAGCAGTATCCGGATGTATAACACAGGGTATCGTGCACTTGTTGTGCCTTAAACAGATGTAATCCTCTCACTGGCATTAAATAGCTCAGTTACTCAGGGAAGTATCTATTTGGGATTGTCTGCAGCCTAGATATTAGAGTGTTAAACTGGTAAAGGGTTTTTTTTTTTTGCCATAGTTCATTTTAAATAAAGAAAAATTTCAGCACCCAAACTACTTGTAGAGATTAAAAGAGACTTGAGGAGTCATAAATTCATGCACTAAAACCAGATTATTAATTGACGAATGAGTGTCAAATATAGCATTACCTATTCAAAACGAAGTTATTTTTGGGTACTGGTGGTTATTTTAAGGTAAGTGTCATGTTGACAGTGTAGGAACAATAATGACAGGAATCTCAAAATGTACAGATGTAAAGCTGATATGCTAATTCACAAGGTTTTGTGGTCTAAATACATCTATAAAACCATATTTTTATTTAATTCTGGAAGTAAAACTGTTTTTTGGGTGGTTTTTTTTTTTTTTGTGCTTTTTCTTTTTTTCTAGAATGCTTTCTGGGAAAGTGTCTGTTGACTCATGGAGTCACGTTGATTTTTCAGATGCCCTTTGGACATTGCTAAGTATTTTTTGTCAAGTGGTGCACCTTCAGCTTTGCTGTAGGCAGTTGCTTCATGACTAAACAGTTTCTAGTGAAGTTCCTCCCTTCAAAAGGGACTTGCAGCTTCAGGCCCCCTGCAGCCGAAGGATGGAGTGCAGTCATGGGTTTCTTGCATCATGAGACAACACATTAAACTGTGACCTACTGGACCATCAATGCTTCCATATGTCCCTCAATATAAGTAATTGTGGTGGTTCTTCTGCACTTTCCTGGGGGTATGGTTGTAGGTTTTGTGCATATTGATGCTGACAGCACCTGCCAGATCGGACACTTCTGGGATATTATGGGAATTCCAAGCCTGTTTATGATGTGTGCATCTGGACCAGGCAGATATGGCCCAATGTGACCACTTGTAGAATCAGAGCTTCAGCCTCCTATGCAGTACTTTACTATTTGGAAGCTGAGGAGTCTGAAGAACCAGGTGATGAAGAGTTTATTCAGTCATGTTTTGGGACCTTAAATAGAACTTATTTTGTCCCAAGCCAGAAAAATTAGCTTCTTATTCCATCTGCTGAAATGTCTATGTAGGGTATTTGTCAGCTACCAGGATGATGCTCTGGTTTGGTTTTGGTTTTCTTGAAAGAAAATATTCCACTTTTTGGGTACTTTTTCACCCAAAGGCACAGTGTCTGTGAGAAAATTTTGCCCCCTTCATGCTTGGTGGATATAAGGAGAGCAGAGGGGAGGCACTTCTTAAAACTTGTGTCGGACAACATGTTTTGATGAACATAGATTTTAAAAGTGTTTGGTACACAGGATAGGAGGATTCAAAAGCTGTAAGGATGTGCTCCTTATTTATCTTCAGTGCCAACTGGTATGGTTGTACTTTCATTATTTTTGACATTTGTCCCCATTTTTGATCTTTGCTGAATAGGATTGTGTTTCTTGTCAAATGCTGCATCTATTCACTGAATTAATATTTCCAGATATGGCTGTATGGGACAACTAGAATTTCTGGAAGAAGTGTCCTCAGTGATGTGCCTGATTGTTAAGCTCTGTTTTGTTAAATATGACTTTTTTTCTGTATATTTCTTTACTGAAGCAATTAGTGTCAAAAATTCAACTCCTTTTTTTGCCATCCTCACTTTTATTGGTACGACTATAAAAAATAAAGATCCATATTAAACACTTAATTTTTCCAAGAGGTCCTGTTGTACCTTGTTTCGTCCTTGGATTTTCTAGGACAGAGTAAAAGGGACCAATAATGTCTCTAGTTTATCACTTGAGAATGGAAACTTTGGCACATCAGTGTAATCAGAAATGTGATTATGGGAATCATGAGCATTAAATAGACTTGAGGTGTGCTTAGGGATTTAACAGGGAGATTAATTTTTTTTTTTAAATTTCGCTTTTTTTCACTTTACTTTTGGCATTTTGCCTATTTGATTCTTAGCAGTGTCAGAATTTTGCCCACTAGGAAGCCTCTCTATATCACTAGTGACAGATAGTTTTTGCTTTGGAGTATTTACACATGCTGTGCATTCTTTGGGAGCACAGTATTTATGATTCCCTTTACAGAGCCACGTTCTGCGCGTGCTTACCCGCGCGTGCACCTTCAGTTGACGGGGCAGTGGGAGTGGCACAGCTGCAGAGGAGGAATGGTTTTTGTAAAGTGGAGAAGTGGAGGTTTTGGCAGCTGCCTTTGGTTCTTGCCTGCCAGCCTTCATTTTTAACCCTACGCTAGGCATGAACTCTGCTTTTTCTCCTAACTGTGGAGGGGGGTTCTTGCTCCGTATGTCCCATGTTAATTGAATTTGTAAATGCATATAAGCAAACACTTCCAGGTCCTCTGTTGAAAAGCTTGCTATTAAGCTTTAAGCATTACTTATGCAGCTGTTAAAATGCCAGCTGTCCATCAGCACTGGATGTTTTCCTGGGAATGAAAAAATCCTGCTTCTAAGAAATGTACAGTAGAGTCTTTGCCACTCGACTGGGGGCAGAGTGCTGTTTTCTTGGGTAACAAAGTTCAAAGCTTCATGTCACTTCTGACTGATCACTTGAGGGAATATATGCATGAGACATACACATTGTCCTCCTTGTGGAAGTGTGACAGAGATTGGGAGTGGGTATTTTATGTGTACTAAACAAATGTAGTATGACCTGTGCACTTCACTACCGATGTTCTGATTTGTTTTGTTTGGTTTTTT
>WBMY01000383.1:76086-92391 GCA_013397315.1 Donacobius atricapilla
TTTTTTTTTTTTTTTAGAAAGAAATTGCTCCACATAAACTTGGAGCTTAACTAAATCCTCCCGCAAAGGGTCACATTTTAGCCTTGGCCTCTGTTTCCTGTGACTGTGATGCTTAGAGATTTAAGGTTGACTTATTCCATCATCTTGACATCGCCCTGTGCTGCTGGCTATTACCCAGAAACCTTAAAGAAATATTTTTTTCCCCTAAAAATAACAGATTTTGATTTTTAATTTTTTTTTTCCCATGCAGAGATGTGATAATACAATCTGGTTGAGGCCAGATTGCATGTCGCATGAATAAATTAGGTTTGATATAGCACTGCTTAACCCCATTTTTCTTGTACTGTGAACTAATATTTTTTTTGTGGTATACCTGAGAGGTTAACTTACTTAACAGTCTTGAAAGTACTCCTTATAACTTGATATTTCATGCCATGAAAAAAATTAGAGTTTTACTTTTTATTGCAATTTTAGTTGTGTTAAACTTGTATAGCAGCTATTGAATGTGTTGGCTGGCCATTTAGATGTGTTCTGAGATGGTTGTTCTCTCTACAAAAGTTCACCTCCCACCACCGAACTGAGTAGGTTATGGAATCTTGCCAGGAAGAAATCTTAAGGGAAAAACACTGTGTTCAGAAAATGCTGCTGTATTCGGAATCCTAGGACTTGTTCTAAAAATAAACTTAATTGAAAAGTTTTGTTTTCTTTTCTAATGTGGTTTACATCACTGTTTTATTAATATTTAAATAACAGAATGTCGTAACCCAGAGTACAGAAATACTTCTGTACAGAGCTCCCACCAGAATCTTGGAAACCTTACATGAAGCATTATGATGTTTATTTTGCCACTGGCAATTTTCTTGGTTTAATGTTGCAGTACAAAGGAAGATGAAACTCTGGGTTTTCTCCAGAATGAAAACCAGATGATTAATGGGTTAAAAAGGAAAGTAATTAATTTTGACGAAGTCAATGTGCATAGTCGTGAACAAGGCTTTATTTGCCAGGGTTTACTTGTGAGAATCTTTGGAAATTACTTGGAAATTTTTTTTTTTTGGTTTGAACTAAACCCTTACAACCTGATGAGAAGCTGAATATAGATTACGGAAATTTTGATAAGTTGTATTTTTTATTTGCAATTATTTTACTATATTAAACACAAATTGCCTAGCTTCCTGTCTGTTTCTAAATAATTATTGTTTTTCAGTACTTTAAAGAGAAATAATTGGATTGATAAAAAGCTCAATGACTGGCTTGTAAATGAAAATCAATTTTTCCAAAGGAAAACAGTATTTTTAGTAACTTTGAAGTTGCAGCTTCAACTGAAAGCTCTGAACAGGCTGGCCTCTCTTCCAGTGGCTACCTATATTAATGTGTATCTGTTTAGTGTGTTGATTTATTTTTCCTTTTTACCGTGCTGTAGTATCCTCCCATAACCTGCTATGCTATTATAAATGTGGTCATGACAAAAAATGGGTGCTTGATAAATTCAGATGCAGTGAATCTAAGGTTAGTTTGACATTATCAGCAGCTTGCTTATGAACAGGTTTATGACATAGGTTTTATCTTACAAAGCTTGAGTGGGAGTACAGAGCAATTTGGAGACCAGCCAGGCATTTCCATTTGTCTCTTGAGTACTAAAGTAACAGTAAAGCAGTGAGTAGTGGTGCTTTAGAGTCATTCTTCAGTTACTTTGTATGTGTGTATAGAAGTTTCAGTTTTGTTATTATTTGATAATTCAGTGTATAAACTTTAGGATTTTCTCTGAATCATTTTTAGCTGTGTGAGAAAATAAGAGCAGACTAAAAATGATGGCAAAAGTGAAAGCTTTTATTAAGGCCAAAAGAAATAATGTTAATTACTCCTTCTAAAGTAAATCATTACTTGAACTGTGATAAAAATGAGCCATTTTGAGACTATATATTTGTTTCAGCTCCAGGCATCCACCATTTGAAGTCATGTTGAATGAAGTTGAAGAGACAAACCTTTCAGTGGGCTTTTTCCCCCCCTAAACTTTCAGCTGTAATTCTGCTGATTTGAATGGAAGTTATACCATTCTATTATATACTATAGACATTTTATCAGAGTTTTAAAATACTGAATTATGTACCTTGGCAGTGTGGCTTACCAGCAGAAGGAGACAGAAAGAAAAAACTGCAGTCACCTCCACTTAAAAGAACAGTATATTTTCATTTTCAGCTGTCCAGTGTTTCAGATGAGCTGCTATTTTTAGCAAAATGTAATAAAATTTAGCTATTTGACAGAGATCTTATCTCTTCCTGTGTAAGATCACTTTGGTATAATCAATGAAATAATGGCCTTTCTTTTTCTTTTCATGCTCCCCCTCTTATGTTGTGCAGAAAATTCCCTGTCCTCTCCAGTTTATCTGCCTATTTTGAAGAGGGATGTATATGCATTAAATGTGAGGAATGTTCTTGCTCTGATTTTTCCTCTCATCCCCTCCAAAAACCAGAACTGCCCTGCTTTTATATGTGGTGTGCCGTTCCTTAAACTTGCCATGAAATTGTCCACAACTTTTTCAAATTTCTTGGAAGTTCCTCAAACTTCTCATAAAGTTGTCTACAGGTGGTGGTTTTTGTTCCAATTGCCACTTAGGATTGTTTGTTGAGAAGTTTAAACCTACTGATACCAGATGAAGACAGGTCCCACAAAGAGAAGATATGCTTTTGTTGTGGAACAGAACCCCGTCTGGTCTCCCAATGTCACAGAGATGTGGCTTCCCTGTGTGCAGATACACACACTTGCAGCATAGGGGATTTTTTTTCAGCATTAGGTGTATCACTTGTGCTCACCAGCTCACACTCATGTGTCCATATGAAAACTTCTTTTTCCATAGTTCAGCAACACTGTAAACTATTTGCCGTGTTTACCATGTATGAATTTTACTTTTAGTCTGGATGTACATGTTCAAAAAAGGCCATATTTCCTTAGGAAGCTTTTATTACATTAATTTTTAAATGGCCTTCTATGAAGGATATCATTGAGTTGAAGTAAAAACAATTAAATACAGTTTCTGAAGATCTGTTGAAATAATAACCTGTCATAAAGCATCTGATTACTGCAAGCATGGGGTGAAAGTTTCATTTGAAATTGTGACAGAAATGCATACATGGCATCCAAACTTTTCATTTTTAAAAGTTATCAATTCTAATATGATCTAATTCACAATTGGAAAGGAGCAATTAACTGAAGTGAAACACTTTTGTGTTTTTGAATGAAAAATAGAAGTGTTAGAGCCTTCAGAATTTTCAGTGTGCTTTTGTGCTCATTTCCCAAATAATCTTTTCTTGCTGATTCTAAATTAGGGGCTGGTTATTTGTTTTTAATTTAAAATGGCCTGATGGGTTGAAATTAGCCAAGTTACACAGAATTGCTATTGGTTTCCTGGTTGCATAAGCCTACCAGGAAGGTTGTGAGAGGTCATGCTGCCGGGGAGAGCGTGGCTGTAGTTTGGGTGTGCTCTGGCTGAACTAATCAGAAAAAAAATGTTTGTAAAGCAGGGAGTGGTTCTGTGTTAGTTTTTGCATGAGGAGAGGAACTACTTGCATCTATATTTCTGTTTTCTAAGGCAATGAGAGAAGACTCAGGGAATCAGGTTATTTAGTGTCTTTTGCATTGCAATATGCCTTTCATTTACAGGCACCTAAAATCTCTGTCTCCATAGGCACATAGTATTATGAGATTTGCAGATGCAGTTTTAGGTACCTGCTGTTCCACTTATTTTGTTACAAGTAATATAGCAATTTGAGGAAGTGATAATTCTTCAAATGTAGTTCAATCCTATTCTTGTCTTTGCTGTAATACTTTCAAGGGCAAACTTCATGCAAAGTCCTCTGCGAGAGGGGATGATGTCTTCTTGGAGTTGTCTTCCCTTGGAATCCATGTTCCGTTTGAAGAGTGGGAAGATGGATAACCTAGGAATATATTCTTTCAGCTGTGAAAGGTAGATCTACCTCTCCTGTGGATCAAACAGAAATGGAGGAAGTGATTTAGCAAAGCAGCTGTCAAACCCCTAATTTTACTGTGTAGATAGAGATGCAAATTTCTGATGGCAGTAAATAGAAAATACTGATTTTTTTATTCCACAGTTAGACATATGACACATCAGTGGAAAAGACCCCTGTCCTCTACATGTTTGAAGGCTTTTATTAACGACTGCTGGAGTCTATGTTATTCGGGTAACTGAGAAACAAGTGCAGAAAAACTGCACAAGCCCCTTTAGATGCCCCAGAATATGGAAACTATGCACAAACTAGAACTAAAATTACACATTGATGGCTGTGTCATACCTCTACTTCCTTCTGAAATTATGATGTTTCTGTTACAAATCCCACACACTTTTCATAATGTTTTCAGATTTTTTTTGATTACAAAATTTATCTTACATTAGACTTTGTCAAACACTATTGTCTTGTGATATGAGCAGTCCCTTTTTTAGAACAATTGATCCTAAAATATTTTGAACCAGCAATGAAAAATCATTTATTTTGGTAAACTGTGGGTATTTTAACACTCCTTTTTAAATACAAGATAGTGTTCTGTGTTAGAAAAACACAGAAGGAGGTGTAAGAATAATACGTCTGCTTTTGGAGATCATGACTGTAAAGCTGGGTCTTCTAAAAAGCAAAAAGTAGTGCTTTCTCTATGAGTTATGATAATTTGGTTTCTATCCATTGCAGGATGCATTGAAAATAACCTGGCGCACTGTAAAACACAAGGAGATCAAAGGCTGTGTACAAAGGCTAAATAATGACTTCCTTGCCTTCTCTGATGGTGGAGGCATTGTCTTCTCCTCAACATCTACAATACATGTCATGGGAAACACGGCTGCTGGAAGATGTTAAAAGCATTACAGAATTACTAAATGAATCAGTAGGGAGGGTTTCTGATTTTGGAAAGTTGATCCTAGTGGTTTTCTAAAGAAAAACCCCAACATTTCTGTACACCAAAATACATAATTGGAAATGCCTACGTTTTTTCGACTTGTTTCAAAATTGTTGCTGCCGAACCAATGAATAGTATAATCAGATCAGTGCTCAGTTTGCTGGTCTAGGGTACTCTGTACTCTGAGTCAGTTTATTTTTTAAAACAGGTATATTATTTCTGAGCAGAGGATTGCTTTTACTGCTAAAATAAATAATGTAGTCTTTAATTCAGAAGTATTTTTTGTGGAGGAGTACAGTCTGTGCTAGCATTTTATGGGGCTTATTTCAATGTTCTCACATTAAATGCATTGCATTTCCTAAAGATTCGTGGACAGTTGATATTGGAGTTGCTCTTCCGGAAATGAAACGTGAAGGTCTTTAAATTGGATACTGGCTCAAACTAATTGAAACCATTTCAGGCTATTTATAACTGAAATCATTCTGGCTATTCATAATTTTCAAGTGAATGGAGTATACAGTCTCATAATTCTTTACCATCAATTTGACTTTAATTTGTCAAATTTGATTATTCAAAAAACCATTTTGGACTTGATTCCTTCAAGGGAAGGATTAGGGTTAGACAAGTGTTCTTAGGGAATTCTTCAGCAGTGTCTGCTCATATGCACAGAGGTTTGGGATATGTGAAACCCAAGATAAACTTCTGTCATTGTGAGGAAGGAATGAGAGTGTGATTAATGTTTTCATCAGGAATCTAAACAAACGATCAAAACCCACCAAAAGCTTTCTAGTACAGTTTGTTAAAATTATTTCCTAGTACAGTTTACAATTCTTCAGACAACTTATGTAGCTTATGCTGGCAAAAATTCAGTTTGATACTGTATGTGTGACTTTCACAGCATCTGTGAAAGTCTATTGTCACACAGGCACGTGTCATTACAGCTCTGCCTCTTTCCAATGCAACCAAAATTGAGTGGTTTTAAAAGTGCTATTTTAAAAACCTTGGGGGAAGTTGTCAGTAGATTTTTCTTCTGTTTCTTTTCTTTCTTCTGGGTTTTGAATGTTTTCTGTTATAGCACCTACGAGTTCACAGCCCTCATGTGCTCCTAACTGGCAGCGAATTTTCAGCTCTTGAGCAATTGGTAACAGAAAGTTTCACACTGGTATCTTTAGAAGAGTGGAGAGGAGATGTGGCCCCATAACCACTGCCTCTTCTCTACTGTTCTGAATTTTGTGATCTTTACCTTTCCTTGGTTTTATAAATTTTTATTTCCTCACATAATAGGTTTGGTTTAAATATTTTAAAATATGTAAATATATCTATATTTACTCTTTCAGGTACTTTAAGAGGCCTTCATGGTCATGAGGATGTTCTTTAAACAGTACACTAACTATTTCACAGTATCATGTCTCTGATTTTTGCTCTAGCAATGTAACATACAGCTTAAGGAACCTTTCTGTGACTGTTTCCAGGCAGAATTTCACATCTTTCCTACTTCTCATAATGTGACTGATAGTCTGTGCTGCTGTAGCCTTGGGAGGTATGAGGAAATTGCAACAGAAAGATAAGAAATTCAAGTCTTTTCTACATGCAGCTGTTAAAGATATTAACAATGGAGTATTTTGTCCCTTCCATTTGGTTCATTTGCAAATGAGGACATGAAAAAGAATTTTGTAATTGGAGCAAGGGTGGGAAATTCCTGCATTTAAGGCAATGCCAGAAAAGGCTATGTGACTCCCTAGTGCCCTTAAGAGTCAAGTTTGGGGTTCTTTCTTGATGTGGCTGGGCATGTCCTTGGTCACCTACCAACCAAACGGAATTGCCTTCTCCCCACCCTAAGACCTGCATGGCTTCTGCTGTGCAGGGATGGCTATGCTGCATTTATGACACCCCAGGGAGGCAACCCTTACCACTCTCAGTGAGGCTTGAAGCATGAAGGTTGACAGATTTAGATATAGTGTAGTAGGGAAGCCCTTGGCATTTGTGTAGACTCTTGGTCTGAGTTGTCTATAACAGCTGGAGGCAGTGTAAGGCACTACCCTGCTTTCAGCAGATGACACTGGAGCTTTCAGTGATCAGATTCAGGCTAAGATTTTTTTTCCCAAACTTCTTAAGTGCTTTTTTTGTTGTTGTTGTTGTTGTTGCCAGAGACCTCTCATGAAGTTGGGAGAATAAACAGGTTTTGTGGCATCATTTATTGGGATCTTTTGAGATTTGAAATGGTCATTTTGTATGAAAAAAAATAAGATACATTATTTTTGTTCCCTGAGCCAGAACAGGTGATTGCTGAACAATATTGTGTATTGATTTACAGATGTAATGATACCTATGTTTTAGCTTATGTATTTTGTGATCAGGGTATTTTTTGGAGAAATATATTCCTAAGGAGATGCATTAAAACTATTTCATATCAGTCATCAGGAATGCCCAACTTGACTCATTTATCTAGCATTAAGCAAGGATATCCAATATGACCTGGGAAGTGAGATCACAGAAGTTCATTAAAAAGTAATGAAATGTTGATTTACAAGAGTGGGCCGTAACATGAAAAAATTCCACTTACAGAAGCAGCTTCATGATTTGAGTGAGTTATTGCATAAAATACAAGTAGAGTAACTGGATGTGGGAAGTGAGTCAATTCAGTAGTTTGAGAATAGGATTAGGATTTTGATCAACTGCTCTGTTGCTGCTGACTCACTGTGACCTTACGCAAGTCAGTGAAGTTTTCTACATATCAGCAACTCAGCCTAAAAATATGCTATTCCTCTCACCTTTGCTTGCAATCTTTCACTGTTGCAAATGAAAGGGCAGAAGTACCTCAAAAAATCATAAGAAAATTTTGAATCTTGTTCTTAAAACACTTTCTAGTTTCTCTAAGTTGCATTTTCCCGTTTTATTACTGTTTTGCAATGTCTTTCTCTGCTGCACTGTGGAGAGTTTTATAAGGGAAAGAATTGTCTCTTTGCCTTATTTTACAATTAAAGCAACTGTTTTCTAAAATAATTAGCAAACACAAACTAAAAATATGAATAGCTTTTATAATCCCTTTTGATAATGTTTAACACCAGCGTTTTAGTTACCATGTTATTTGTGCCAGAACAAATCTTGCTTAAAGGGAGGGTATGGACTTAACAAATTAGTTCCTAAGTGATAATATTATTTAATATTAATTAATATTTTATTATTAAAAAAGGTTAAATCATTCAGATAAAGTGAGATAACATGGTATTTAACCAGGCAGTTGAAATTCCTGATTATAAACCTCTCATTTTTCAGAGAGTTAATGTGGCAAATAAGTTTTGTGCTCTTGAATTTTGTTGATAACTGCTGCTGCTACCCTTATTTGTCTGTTCCCTCGTTTTTTGTCATGAGATACCTTGCCTCATTCTGAGCTTTTTTATTTCTTCCAGTGTTGATTTAATGAATCATCCTGACAGCAAATAAGTTTGTTAGCTGGGGATTAAGGCAAACAGGAATGTGATGCTTTTGCTTGGGGGTAAGAGTGACTGCACATTGGGTTCTGCTTGGCTTTTATGCTTTTGTGTCAAATGCTTCCGTAATGTGCACCAACTTTCAAGTCTGGGCAAGCCCGTAGCAATAAGAAGTTTAAGTACTGCTCATGGATTGTAGGAAGGCAGGAGTTTGACTTGGTAACATATTACTTGTGAAAGCACTGAGGGGAAAAATGGTTGGAGACGAACAAGTCAGTGGGCTATAGGTCAGCTTGGCTTGGCAACTTCGAGACTCCTTTCTTTTCCTGGATGTATTCTCTTGGCAAGCTCTGACTGTATAACAGTGCTATCAAATGCATTTGGGACCCCTATATGTGTAAAAATAATTAATATTTGAAATACATTCTATTATATACCAAAAATAGAATATATAAGAGTAAAACAATAGAAAGTCTGAATCAATGTAGCTGAATAACAACAGAAGATATGGTACAACCAGTTTGTTATAATGCTTAGCTGAGCTGTATCTTCTCTGTATTTTTAGCTGTTTATACAGCAAGGAACCACTTTCACCTATTTTCTCCTCTATTATGTTGTGTACAGTACAAATCTAAGACATATTTATATACATATCTTAAAAAAGGCAAGTGCCTTTCACAAGACCAACTTTTTTTGATTTATTTATGATACTGGCTGATGTAACTAAGGGAAAAAAAGATTGACCATATTTTACACTAAAAAAAAATAGGAATTAACTTGACTTTTAACAACAGTAAAGCCTGAGCATCCTCTTTCATGTATAGAAAATTCAAAAATATATGTCAGAGCAGAAGTTACTAACCACATATAACTTAGCAACTTGCCTGAGCAAAAATCTTTACACTTCTGTAGTTTAGCAATTGAAAATGTCAGCTTTCAGTAAATGACTGCCAAAGCTCTTCTATGTATGTTCTCACTAAATGTTAATTGGACACTGTTCTGGTTTTCTACAACAAAACCTGTGTAGAATGAAAGGATAACTTACAATACTTCTTCCTTGAGTCTCAGAAATTTCAGATTTTGATGCTGCAGTTGTCCATGCATATGTATGTTCTGTAGTTAAAGTATTTATGCTATAAAGACTCAAAAACTTACTGCAGAAATGCATTATTTCACCGAGCCTGAATGCTTGCGCTGCTGTATGCTGCTGAGCTGCACTTGAACATTGCATTACGCTACTACCCCCGCGTGGTCATTTGCTATAGAACATTTTTTATTAAAAGAAATGAAAGTTCTCATCGATTACTTCAACTTAAAAGGCAGGGATAATTTTCAGAGGGACTCCGTGTTTGTGTTTTATCTTAGTTTAAGACCTTAGATGAAGAGTAGTGGGAAACTGCAAAACGCAGCATGTGTTCTCCTTTTCACGTAATAGTGTGACAAAATATTGTTTAGGAAGTTGCTAGTAGAACTACCTTTTCCAACAGTTTTTATGACTTCATTAGAGAAACAACACCTGGAAATTTCAGGCATAGATTCTAAAGTAATTTTAATAAACTGTAAAACATAAACCAGCATGCATACAAACAACATTGACATGAGATTTCATTGGTATCAACTATTCTGTATTAAAGTCCTAAGCACAGTATTTATTCTCAAAGTAGTTTTTATGTGCAGAAACAGTGTATGCATTGGAAGTGTCTGTGACATTCTACTATATAAAAGAGCACAGTAAAGAACAAGAGTACACAGAAAGAGGCTTCAAAAATGTTTCCCAGTAATGTCTTGCTGTCACAATGTGTAATAAATTTTGAAATAATTACAAAGTGTTTTTTGAAACACTGCAAAAAACTTTTGCATTGCAGTGATTTGTTGCTTCACAATGATACATTTTAGAACCTATAAAAGATGAAGTAATTTTTGTACACGTTAATGATATTCCTTTGAAGTCCAAATCATCACTGTCATATCTAAATTTAAATCTTATCAAAATTCCTTACAAATTGCGCTAATTTTGGTTGAGCTGTCTTTGTGTCTTGCATTGTAAGTGAACTCATTTGGTTTTTGGGAGTGTATATTCTCACCTATATGTGGGCTCCATGGAAGGGTGATATTTTGTTCTTTCCTATGTACTGCTTCCATGCTATCTCCATCCTCACTATTAGTGCAACTACAGAAGGTATTTTCTAGGATTAATTATAGTCTTTGCCAACCATTGGGACCTGGACTGAATCTGCTGCATTTTTCATGTAGAAATTAGCATCCTGTACTATGCCAGGGCAGTTCGTGGAGAGGGATTTTTCTTTTGTCAGTTTCAAAAACCTGTCTCGACCTTCATTAAATATAAAAAGGTGGTCAGTGGTCCTAATTTCTTATTCAAATCCTGATGTGTAGATAAGAATACATGAATCATTCTTAAGAGGTGTGAAAAAAGTCTGTATTAATATTATCCTACAATTGTTCTGAAATAAACAGGGCTTTCCACTTTTTATTTTTTTTCCCCCCAGATTTTACTGTTCATATATTCATTTGTACTCTAATTGGACTCAGCTCATAGGTTCTTATTTTTCATACTAGAGGAATGTTAGTGGAGTTTTAAAATTGGTTGAGTTTTTACTTTTTTTGGTGGAACGGTGGACCTTCTTCAGACAACTGCTTAGAACCAGCTTCCAGCTACCCTTAGAACAGGAATGTTTTACTTTGATATAAAGCAGTACATCTTCTCACTAATGGTAAGCAGTCTCCTGTTTAATACTGGTGGGGCTTGCTTATCCAGAAAGAGGTCCCTACTCTTGATAGTCCATGTGGTTCAGTATTGATGTTTGCTTATTGAAAATGTTTCTAAGTAGGTGACTTAAGAAGCTCGACTGAATTGTATGGTTTCAGGGACAGCATGTATCCAATAACAAATTCATGTGGAGATTCCAAAGCATAGTTTTTCTCAGTCATTGATTATTCATAATGAATACTGTTGTTCATGTGGATAGCTCTTGATTATTTATGGCATATCTGAATAGCTGCTGTAAATTGGAGGATGTAGTCTCGCACTGCAAGACACCCTTGTTGATCTCTGTGTGACTTTTCCCATCATCAGCAATGATTCTTGACTTAATAATCTTTTTATTCCTTAGCCTTCTTTTGTGCCAGTTCTGCCTTTAGAATCCTTGTTCTCATTTCACTCATATCACGCCACCTTTCTCTTTCCAGTTAACTGTCTATGTCTACCTTTGGCATTCAAACTGTAATATAACTTTTGTTAAAACTGAAAATAAACTTCTGTTTAACTGTTGTTAAAACTGAAATATTCCTTCCTTGGAGTGGCTTAGTAAATCCTTTTCATATCTGGATTGTATAAAGCTTCTCTTTGGGCTGGTAATTCCTTGTTTTGTGCCCTGGACCAGATTCAGCCCATTTTTGGTCCAAATAAAAGTGGCATCAAAAGGATGCTCCAAGTCACAGCAGGAGCATCTTGCCTTCATCTTTGGTGTTTCAGGCAGCAGAAAGTAAAACTAATATATTCTTCAAAAAACCTATCAACATGCAAAGACAACAGTTCCTTGCCTTCAGTCACTGTACTTTATGTATCAGAATATTAATTTTTAGTTGTTTTTCATTAACCTATCACCCTATTAAAGTTGAGTCTTTAATAGAAGATTATAAGTAATAACAATTTTAAAAAATGGTCTATATTTGAACTGTAAAAATTACGACAATAACCAGCCAAACTAGCAAGTTTCAAAGTGTGCAGGTGGCTTGATTGTTTGAGAAGCAGCTCTTTGGTGAGATGAAATAAAAAATGGAGAAAAGAAGAAAAAAAGGAGTATTAATCACATTTATTCCCAGACTTCTTGCAGGTATAAGACCATATCAAGAATCTGTCTGGAAGAACTGAATTGTAAGTTCAGGTGATTACTCAGGTGACTCAAAAATTAAGTCTTGATACGGGTGCTTTGTTGTCACATTTCTTTCATCTAGGTCTTTGTGATCAGCACCTCTGTCTACTGTCTGAAACCAATTAATAAACTCACAGTACCTCTGTGCAAAGGACATTTTCAACTAGTCATTTTTTTCTTAAAATATTCCACTTAAAGGGATTTTCTAACAAGAAAAACATTATAAAAAGTAGATAGAATTATTTTTTCTTAGAATTAAGAGAGCATAAGACCACAATTACCTAGCCTAGTCTTTGGAGCCTGGTTAATTTAAAGGAGAATGATGATCATCCTGTAGTTTTAAATTTTTTATCATACAGCTTAGATCTGATAAATACATTTCTAATTATTTTAGCTGGTTTTCTATGGCTTTCTCTGCGTGTAGAGAAAGTTCTCATGTATCTCAACCTCCAATGCAAAGAAAAAGGCATGCTCTGGCTCAGAAGTTTTGGTGGGTTTAGTGCTTGGGAAACTTACCCTGCCTTTCTACTCCAAATTACTGGTCCCAAGGCATGCCTATTGTGCATCAATCATTGCAGCATCTATTTAGTCTCAGCTCAGACTTAACTATTGTTGGCTGCTTCACCTGAAACACTCCACAGTGGCTGCACCCTCCCTTCCATGACTGTCACGGAGTAGGAGACAACAAGGTTTTCTAGCGTGTATCTCGCAAAGTCCTCCAGCTCTTGTCACGGGGAAAAGGTGGTGACTCCAGATGTTCCTTAAATACTTAATTCTTGGAAATGGGATGAATCTTAGAAGTTTATTGTACCAGTATTAAACACAAGCAAGCAATTATGAGGATAAAAGTATTTCAAGCAGAATATAGTAGATACCAAAGACACATGATCAGGAAATCTTAGAAGAAATCTGATTAACCATATCTATTTTAAAAATTTATTTTCCATGCTTTTCACATTTATGTGAAAGGCCAGTAAAATAAATAGGATGCTTGATCTGCATTCCAGAGGAGAATAGAGCTTCCCAATCATAAATGCTGAAGATGGTGTGAGAAACTTCATTGAGAAGCTTCAGAGCATAATCATGTTTACCTCTAGGGCTGTATGTTAAGCTTAATCTTAGTACATAACAGAATAGAAGACTTCCGTAACATACATCTTCTGTGGAAAACAATTTGTAATGTTTAAAAATAATTTTAGATGTAAATTTGGTTTGGGCATTGATTGGTTGATTAAGAATTACTTTGGTCAAAAAGAATGGCAACCTTATTACTCATTTAATAGCTGTGTGTTCATATTATTTTCTCCTGCTGAAAAGTTAGTGTGATTTTAACAAAAGGAAGTTGGAGTATATCAAGTAAGGAGCCGTAACAATTGTCCTGTTGAGACATTTGTCATTAAAAAGTACTGTGAGTTAGTAAACAGCCTTTGAGTTAATTTATTGATGTTTTACATACGCATCATTGTCCTAAGCACTTAATGAGTTTGAAGTACCACAAGAAAAGTGTACACAAGGGAATTCATTTTAGTGGTAAGGAATCTCTGTAAGTGAGGGCTTTATAAACATCTTAGGAAAACTTCTTCTGGGAATAGTTCAAGGATAGCTGACAAAGACAGATGAAGACTTCATTCAAATAGAAAGAAAAGAAGGATAGTGTATTTTTGTAATGGCAGGTCATGTGAAAGATTTTAGAGCCCCCATTATTCTGTCTAGGGATTCTAGGAATTCTAGTAATTGGAAACTGAACATATGGAGATTATCTTTACAGAAGCAATGAATGCAGGCTTTTGAAGTACTGTGTCCAGGTCTGCCACTTCTGTGCTCTCCAATTCCTGTTGCGTGGAATCATAGAATGGTGTGCGTTCAAAGGGACCTTGAAGATCTTCTGGTTCCAACCCCCTGCCATGAGCAGGGACACCTTTCACTAGACCAGGTTGCCCAAAGCCCCATCCAACCTGGCCTTGAACACTGCCAGGAATGGGGAATCTACAACTTCTTTGAGCAACCTGTTCAGGTGTCTCAGCACCCTCACAGTGAAGGATTTCTTCCTTGTATCTAATCTAAATTTACCCTGTTTCAGTTTCAAGCCATTCCCCCTTGTCTACCATGTCCTGACACTACATGCCCTTGTAAAGTCCCTCTTTTATGAGCTCCCTTTAAATACTGAAACTCATCATCTCTGATAATAAGCTGGTTCCTAAATTTTTAATGGTTCAGTAGGTACATGTGTAATGTTTATATATAGCTGCATAAACAAACAAATGTATCAGCATAATTTCTCTGGTTGCAGAAGGCTGTTAGTGACATGGAAGTAAACATCAGATCTGTTTGGCACTTACTCAGTACTACATAACAAACTTTAATTTTTCCCAGAAAATACCAAGCTATAAAGTACTTACCTACTAAGTTTAATAACTCCAAAAGAACTAAAATACAGTAACTGGGAGTGGAATTTCTGGTGCCATTTTGGCCTCTAGACATTGTCTAGAACTCCTAGATTTTCATAGAAGAAAATCTGCATTGAGAAAAAATTGTGCAAGGTGTAGGTTTCTCAGTAATATTTGTAAGGAATTCCTAGGAACAGCAATCTTCGAAAAAAGGTGCAGTTTTGCTGCAAGGGCTTTCACATTTAGAACTAGCAAAATTTGAAGACAGAGAGAATGAGTTTGTCATAGTCCTACAGTCTTAAGAACAGTGTACTGCATGAGTAAACAGGACACTTACGAAAAAACTTACATAAAAAGGAAGCGTATAAAACCTGGAAGCAATGACAAGAGATCCAGAAGGCATTTAGAGAAACAGTCATGTGGGGGTGGGATTAGGAATGCCAAATCCACCTGCAGTAGAACCTAGCAAGGGATGTGAAGGCCAACGAGAAGGTCTTCTACAGGGACGCCAGTAGAAGGTGGAAGAGTGGGCAAACTCATGGGTGCTGCTGAATGAAGACATGAAAGAACCAAGATACTCAGTGCCTTCTTTACCCTCATCTTTACTGTTCACACCAGCCCTCTGCAATCCCAGGTGCCCATGACCAGTTGGAAAGTGGTGGAAGGTGAAGGAACATCAAGTTTGGGAACACTTAAACTGCATGAACACAAGTCCACTGGTCCTGGGCTACGTATCTCAGTGCTGAGGGAGCTGCTTGATGGCATTGTAAGGCCATTCTCCATTACCTTTCCAGGGTTGTAGCCACTAGAGGAGGTTCCTGAGAACTGGTAAAAAGCAAATGTCACTCATATTCAAGAAAAGGAAGAAGGAGGATCTGGGGAAGTACAGACTAGCTGCCTCACCTCTATTCCTTGGAAGGTGATGGAGCAAAACATGTGGTGATTAATGGCACAAAGTCCAGTTAGAGGTCAGTCACTACTCGTTTACCCCTGGGGTTGTTGCTGGGGTCAGTGCTGTGTAACATCTTCATTGAGTCCTGTATGACAATGCAGAGTGTATCTGCAGAGTGTACGGACAATACAAAATGAGGAGAAATGTGCCAGATGGCTGTGCTCCCATTCAGAGAGCAACAGGTTGCAGGAATGGGCCAGCAGAAAACCTCATGAAGTTCAACAAAGCCGAAGTCTTACAATTGAGGAGGAAGAATCCTATCCCACTGTAGCAGTGGGCAGGCTGGGGGCTGACTGACTGGAAAGCAGTGTGGCAGAGGAGGGTCATGGGACACTGAATACCAACAGGATGCTGGGCTCTGTTTGGGAGAATTGCCAGCAGGTCAAGGGAGGTGATCTTCTACTCATCCCGGGTGAGGACACATCCAGAGTGCTGTGCCCAGTTCTGGGCTACTCAGTACAAGTCAGACATGGACGTGCTGGAGTGGCAGGCCACAATGATGATTAAGAGGCTGGAGCATCTTTGATATGACAAGAGGCTGAGAGATTCGGGACTGCTTATCTTGGAGAAGAGAAGGCTTAAAGGGATCATATGAATATATACAAATATCTGAGGAGTGTAAGGAAAACAGACTCAGTGGTACCCAGTGACAGGACAAGAGGTAATGGGCACAGATTGAAATACAGAAACCACAACATTTAAACACAAGAAAAAAAACAATTTCTGTTTTTTTTTTTTTT
>WBMY01000383.1:92409-107105 GCA_013397315.1 Donacobius atricapilla
GATTGAACACTCAGGTTGAACATTTGCCTGGAAAAGCTGTGGAATCTCTGTCCTTGGAGATACCCAGATATATGTATGGAGAGACATAGATATTCTTGGGTGAACTGCTCCAGATGACTGCTTTGTGAGGTGGGCTGGACTATATGGATCTCCAAAGATCCTTTCCAACCTCAGTGATTCTGTGATTCTGCTACAGCTGTGCTTCTTAATTGTAAATATACTGAACCTGAACCTACAGTACCAGAATTAATTATAAATACAAGAATTTAAAAAGTTCTGTGCTACATCATGTCTCAAAATGCAGGTTTTTGTCCTGCAGCTTTGTTTACAAGTCTGTGTTTTTCAACATTCTTTCTTATAATTCTCATCTGTGAGAAAAGGAATAATTAATGACTTGATAGTTTCACTTTCATTACTTTTGAAGTCCCTGTCTTTAAAAAAGCCATTTATGAAAATTTTTGATTAAAATGAAATGCCACTTCTAGTGAGATGCTTAATAAAATGGTAAGAAATCACAATGAGACTCATGTGGCAAAGGATAAAGAAGGTATTTTTTTCAGTGTGGAGATCATAGAACATACAATAACTGATTTGTCTCAGGTCACACATAAAATCTGTAGTCAGACTAGGAATAAATTTCTAGTCTCTGGAGTAGCTATCCTGTATTTCTGCTTTCTCTAAATATTTTTGATGATAATCAAAAAGATCTTTCACTGTCTGCAATGAATTAGCTCTTCTAAGTGCTTGTTCCTGGACATTATCAGTCTTTTCCCTGTGGCATATTTCACTAGTATAATTTTACTGTCATCGCTCAAATTAGATTTCCAGCTTTCTCACTTGAAGATGAATTTTTTGATAGTGGCAAGCATATTAGTATTTTTCTTCATATATGCAGGTAAGTGACAGAGCCTTACATTTGAGTTATGGAATTAAAGCTTTTGTTGACTTAGCTATTGTAAAAGTAGAGTGTTAAATTAAGACTGTTACTGGGAGAATACTAGAAAATGTAACCAAACCCATGATTATTATGTATGCAGGATTTTTTCTGCCATAGAGTAAACCAAAATCAGGTGCAATATAGACTTCCAATGGAGTGCAGCCACTGAATTAAAGTATATTGTCTCTGTATCTGTGGGCATCAGAAACACTATAAAAATTCAGGAGCGCTTGGCTATTCAGTTAATAAACTTCTCTTTTTCTTATTCTGGACGTAACAGGATTTTGTAGATCACAGGGCTACAGCATCTGTGTCTTGTCTTTGTGGTCTTGAGCATTGAGCAAGATACCAACTGCAATGACCAATCACTGCATAACAATGACTGGTGGTTTAGCAAATGTTAGGGAGTGAACGGATAGGATCGTATTGGTTCATTTTTCATCTCTTCAAAGAAGCAATAAAGATGCTAAGAACTTATTTCTTAAAACCACATTTGTGTGATACTGAAATTTCCTGAAATTGTAATTTACAGTCTGTATGTTTTGGACTAAATAAAGCCTCTAGGTCCTTTCCAACTGGACAGCTCTATTCTATTCTACAGCTCTTCTTGGCCTTGTGGGATTTCTGTTGCTAAAAGCTTTTTCTTTCCTAACATGATCAGCAAAAGTCAAATGGAGGTGTGGAAAAAGCCTGCAAGAAGGAAATGAGTTGTTCCCCAGCTTTCCCTGAAGAGCCACAAGCTCTAAGTGATTCTGTGTAGGCTCGTCTCTACCGAGTGTAGCTCCTAGAAAGTCTTGACAGCATAACTGGAATTCATTTAAAGATTACCAAAATGACAAAAATGGAAACTGTAAAACTTAAAACACAAAGGTTTGTTATGACAAGCTTAACTTCCAGTTTGTTTTCAAGAAGGGATCGTTTAAAAGTTTGTAGCAGCGTTTAAGTTTTTAGTCTAGGATGCTTTTGTAATTTCCTCAAGGAATTGATCAACTTTATTTGCATATTAACACTGGACAGCACTAGAGGAACTTTGCTCTTTTCTGTTGAAGTGTATTGGGATTTTTTTCTGTATCTTGCTGTGTGAGGTGGCAAAATGGTTTTTTTTGGGCCTACACTGCATATGCTTTACTGATTGGCAAGTGTTGGGCACTGCGGTTGACAGTCTAGATTATTCTGGTAAAGGAAGAAAATCTTTCCAGCGGAATGCTTTGACTCTTTATTATGAGGTTTTTTTTTTTTATATTTTTTATTCCTGAAATATGTACCATCTATATTCTTCTGTCTCAAAACCAGTGAGACTTATTTGGTTTAAATCTCTCTGCCCCAGAGCATGGGTAATTTAAAAGGAACAACTTCTGAAGCTACAAATGGTAGCGGTGAAATACTGTTTGAAGTTAGCTGAGTTGTGTTACAGCAACAAAACTCTTAAATCTTTGGCACCAAGTTGCAGTCCTATGAAGTGTTTTATCCTTTTTCAGTGGATTGCAGCTGTTTCATGCCCTGATTAATGAGAACACAGAGTGAGAGCAACATGTTGTACATGAGTGTAAATTAGGAGTTCAAATACTTGAACTGCAGATAAAGTTTCTTCTCCATTCTCAATCTAGTATCAAGTTTATATCTAAAATAGGGTATTTATTTTTTTTTTTTAATTCCAAGTGTAATATTTTATCCCAATATGGCAATATCTTACTCATATTTGTTATACGCTACAGCCTCTATTTTTAAATCAGCCTAACTGCATTTCACATTGCTACTGAGATATTTTTGTTATGGCAATTTCTCTGTAATTTCATATTTACTTCATGTCTTTCTGCCTTGCCATATGTTCCAATTAGAGGAAGCTGAAAGCTTTTTTTATATTATTATTTATTTTAACAATAGTAGTGCAAAAATCTGTTTCCTTAGCATAGGCTGGAAGGGATCATGAAGGGAAAGCGAGGTTGAGGAAGAAGGGCACTGCATAGCTGTATAATTACATTTATTTGTATTAGAGTTTCACTTACGCTAGAGTCCAGCCACTTAAATGACCCCAAAATATGGAGTATAAGAATAACTTTGAAGAAACATAGTGTTTATTGTTACACAGAAATGGTGGTGCTTAATCACAAGTTAGTGTTTTGGTGGGGTGTGTGGCTGGCTTTCATTCTGAGATTTTGGAAAGCTGTTTTCTCACAGCTAGCTGGTCTGTTTTTCTGCTTTAATAGGACAGGGATAACTGTCATCAACAGTGACAGACCGAGCATGTGCAGCTTGCTGCATTTTGTGATTTCTGTCACTGGTGTAACCTGGGGGATGTGTTAGCAGCAGCAGCCTGGGGCATCTCGGTTGAGGCAACTGGCGTGCTTTAGGTACCCCATGATACAGCTCCACTTGCTCCAATGACCTACCAGTTCTTTACGGCACTTATTTTATTAAGATTTTCTTGATATTAAAACAATATTACTTAGTCAACATACTGATTTTCAAATTTATTTTGATGCTTTTTAGCTGTTTCAATTCATAGATTCTTTCTTTGGTTTTAATTTTTGAATGTTAGCATCCCTTCACTGTGAACATGAATCTTCAATAAAAATGTAACCTTGCAGTAAGCTGCTGCTAAAGTTTTTATTCATGGTAGACAAAATCTATTTTTATTTTGACATAACTAATGAAAAATCTGTCAGCCTAAGTGACAGTAATGGAAGCTGCTATACAGAGATTGTCAAGAAAATCACAGGCTTGGATTGCCTGAGTCATAATTTTAATATAAATCAAGTGTTTGATTGTCACATTTTTAATAATAAAAATAATTTTCAATCCACTGTACACATGGAATATTTTAAGGGGCTCTGAGTTAGTATGAGCTGTGAGATTTTACCTTGTAAAGTAATGAAGGCACTGTCTGCTCAAAGCCATACCTGTGCAGATGGTGAAAATCTTCCAATACTGAAGAGAAGAGGGTTGGTTTTATTTCAGTACTCAACTTGGCAAAGTCACAGGAATAGGAAGTATTCCTGTGGGGTACAGGAGAGAGTTAATATCAAAGAGTATCATCGTATCATATCATATCATATCATATCATATCATATCATATCATATCATCTCATCTCATCTCATCTCATCTCTCTCTCTCTCTTTTCTTTTTTTAAATTGCCTGGTTTGTCAAGAATCCAAATACTAATTGTTTTAGTAAATGAGGGTCTAGGCCCACTTGCAAATACAAACATCAGACTTGAAAGCAAAAGAGATGCTGTCCACCTAGCAGGAGAAATCAACCTGTGAAATATTTTGCATGCTTGCACAATGATCCACTTTCAGCAGTGGAATAGAAAATGCTGTTCAGGAGCAGCATGTGAGTCTGGTGGCTGTCCATTCCCATGGTACTTGCTCATGGCAAATTAAAGGGACCATGTACAACTACACTGTTCTTGAATTTGTATATTCTTTTTTTTTTGTTTGTGTGCTTGCTGATGCTGTCTGCCTGTATAATCTCTTGTGACAGCAAGCTTCATAAAATCACTACCTGCTCGCTTCATAAAATCACTACATAAAGATGGTCTGCTATTTATCTTTGATAAGCTAATCTCAATATAGTTTTGTCACATTCCTCCTTGTAATAATGTTGTGGGCTTTGGTGAGCTATCATTCTGCAGTCACCTTACTTTTCCTTAATGCTTTTTTAAACATTGTTCTTATCACCCCCTTAGTCTTATGCTCTTCAATCTCTCTTGTTGTGAGGCAGCTGCTGTTGTGGGAATCATTTGTGGTACCCTTCTCTGTACCTTCTCTTAACCCCATTTCTTGAGTTAGAGAGAGCAGAACTGTCTGATACTGTCTATAACAGTGTTATAAAGCAGCAAAATTATATTCTGTCTTGGGGTTGTTGCTTTTCTTAGTGATAGGCAAAACTGTGTGGCATTTCTGGCTGTGGTTGAGCTTAGAGAGCTGTGAACTATGACTCATAGATCTCTTCTTTACTCCAAGTTGATGTGAGAATGTTTAACGAGGTTTAGATTTTTCCTTGAAACAACTTTCAGTTCGCAACATGCCCCTTTTCCCAATTTAGTTCTAATAACATTTCTTCAGTATTCTTTGGTGGGAAGCCTTGTCAAAGGCTTTCTGAAAATCCAGATCTGCAAGGTCCTAGTTTATCTACTTGCTTTCCTCTACACCTCCTGAACTCATGGTAGGTAGCAGGGCAGTATTTTCCTTTACAAAAGCTCTGTTGACTTTTTCCGATTGGATATGTATGAGCTCAGCAATATTCTTTTGTATGGATTCTACTGCCATACCAGAAGTGGAGGATAGTATCAGTGGTCCTCTTGGGACCTCCAAGGCTCCCAGGCCAATGCCACCTGGCCCACATGACTTAGTGATTAGGCTGTTTTAGTGCTTCCCGTATATGCCCTCGATGTCGATGCAGCTATTCTGATGTTGTGGAGAACATGCTGTGTGAGATACCATCTTATCATCTTCATTGGTAAAGACAGATGCTGAGGATTTGATGAGCTTCCTTCCTGTGACCTTCTTATCCTCGAGTACCCTTATCATACTTCTGTTGGAAAATGATCCTGCCAACCTGCTAGCTGTGTTTCATCTTTCAAAGGTTTATGAACATTTTAGTCTCAGCATGAGCATCTGTTGCAAGATTAAAATTCTTCTTCATGCTCCTAATTTCCTGTTTGCGTTTGACTTCCCTGTTTTATGGCCTTTTCTGTTATCATTTTCATCCTCGTCACTTTCAGAATTTTTCACATGTTCTTTTATTCACTCTCCTGACACATTTTGAGCAGCATGTCCACTTACTTACATGAAAAGAAGTAGAAGCTAGACTTTTATATTTAATCATTTAGTGTTTTAGTTTGTAGTTGCCAATTATGGGTCCACATGTGGTTTATTATTTTCTAAATTCAGAATATTTTCTCGTTTCTTTCTGTCTTTCTGGCAGCAGTGTAAGTGAAAAATTTACCTTTGCAGAAAGGTAAATTTGGAGCTGTACAAAGTGAGTGAATTAGAAGTAAGGCAATGAGGTTTGTTTCCTTTGAAATAAAAACTGTTAGCTTGACTTTTCGGGTGTTATATACTGGACATTTTTAAATCTGATGATAAAAAAGGGGATGTATCTCATTTTTAGTGACTTGAATACCCACAAATCCATTTTTTTTTTTTGTCATTGAGATTTTGGAGATGCAGAATTGCATTTGACATTCTTCGATAATTGAACATGTATGTACTCCTTAATTTTATGAAAAATGGCTGTGATTTTTATAATTAGATTTCTTCTGGAAAATACACCACAGTGGAACACTGTGATGTTGTGATTATAATATTGTCAATCATTTTCTTTACTAATGCCTAAAATAGTAAAGATTATTAGGGATTTGATTCTGTTCTGTTCTAATTATAGTCCCATACTTCTGGAGAGACATTGTATTACTAGATGAAATGAGATGCAGGATGGGGAAGTTCAGAGGTTTTGGCAAGCTGATGAGAGGTAGTTCTGTACAAGTGAAAAGTAGTGTGGGATTGTGGGATCTGTACTTCTTGTTTCTCTTAAATTACAGTAGGAAAGGAGTTAATATAATTGGAGTGATTACTGCTTATGCTTCAGATTTCATGTCCAGCTGAGATTAATTATAAAAAGGCTTCTCAGAACAGTGAGATCCTGGAGCACTGTCTTAATTGCCATGGAGAGAAGAAAAAGAACTACTTTCTTAAGGTGTAGTTATAGCCTGATCATTGCTTTTGAAAAACTTAACATGACCTGTGTGTAGGCAATAATGGGTACCCAAATTCAACAACCTGGGAGGTCCCCTCCAGTCTCAAATTACTGGAAATGCTCTAAGTTGGTATGGACACAGGAAAGCATTATTAGCAGATTACTTAATGACTGGAATTTTAAACATTTTATAGTCTAAATAAAGTTAATTAAGGGTATTGGGCTAAAGCTTTGCACTCAGTTTTGATGCCTGCAGCCATGGATTTTTCTATTTAAGTTTGACAAACCTCAACCCAATATAGTTATTTGTGGTAAAATGTAAATTTCATGACTGTACTTCATTAAGTGCTTCTACTTATTGGGTGAATGTTTACCAGATTTTTTGAAAATTTTGATGCAAAACTAAATTCTGTAGAGCCTGCAAGGTTATTTACTGTGAGCTTTAGGAGGCTAATTTCAAATGGCTGACTTACAAAAAAGATTTAATTTTGAAGGTATTGGTTAGATATTAGGGATATTGGTGTTTAAGGAGTGAGTAGAAATAGGAGACAGTGGTTTAGTAGGCGTAAAAATGACAAGAAAGAGTTAACTAATTCTTTAGTGAGTCATACGTGAAGGTTTAGGGAGCTTTATGTTTTTTTTTAATCAGAGTTTAAAATTCCCAAAAGTATTAAGCATAATATATGTTCTGTGTCTCCTAGTATACCTAGTACACTTTAGGGAGTGTGGATTTCCTTCCATTTTGGACATTTTCCTGGTAAGTCAGTAATGGATGTGGAGTACCATTTCCTTGGAACTGAATTTCTCTAGTCTTAACATTTTCTGACCCTTAAAAAACACAGAAGTCATCCTGTCCTTGTGACGAGCTTCCAGAATCTCAGGGTGTGATATGAAGTGCAGGTGCTGCACGGCTACAACAGACAGCTTTGAAGAAGTGCTTGTACTTGCTAACTGATTAAATCTATTTATATCACAGAAAACTAGCTTATCTTGGGGTCTGATCAGAAAATTGAAAAGTGTCTTAAAATGGTGTGTGGTGAGCAGACCCTTTCCACTGGGAATTGCCCCTTAGCTAGAGCAGGAGGGCTGAGACTGAATCCACTGCTCCAGGCTGTTGGCATGTGAAGCAAGCTGTGACAAATCTAAAATTTCAGCTACAGTGTTTTTATTGGAGAGGGTTGCTTTTTTGAGACCATTAATTCAATCACTTTGTGATGGCTGGACTGCATTTTTGGTTTGTGATGTTAGGACTGTCTGAATGGTGGGATCTCTGTACGCAACAGCAATGTTTCTCATTTCAAGGAAATGGTAGGAACAGCAAAGTGCTTTCTGCTTTTTCTGTGTTTTTATTACTTGCATTAAAGTTCAGGAGAATTGTACGTCTGATAATAGAAGATGTTTATGAACTTTAGGTCAGGTCTTGGGTATGTTTTCAGAAGCTCTAGAATAACTTCCAATGATATTTGTCCCACATTGTCTAGAAATTATATTCAAAGCATCTTATCATGTTATTACATTACAAATCTGAAATATTCTGGAAATAGTAATTTTGCAATATAATATCCAAACATACTCACTTTTTCTCATACCTCTTGTGTGCTTCAACGCTGGAGAAAATCTGAGACTCATGCAATTAGTATGCTGTGTTCATGTTGTTTTGTCTGATTAAATGGAGAATTTCTGTAATTGGATGAATCCCACACGCACTGGTGCAAACAGCATATACCTTTAAAATATACTGATTTGTCTCTTACTCATTTCAAAAAATGGGCTTTATATAGACAGGATTCAGCATGCAATGGAAAGGTTTGAATCAGTGAGTCATTTTTTTTTTGCCTAAAAATATTTGCATGGTAAAAATATCCCTATCTGTTACTGTTCTCACACTTTCCAGATAATAATTATCTCTAATGATTAGCTGATTTCATGCTGAAGGCTTCAGTTCAGCAACACACTCAAAGTCTTGCATGACTTGCATCAAACTGGATTATCCCCTCAATTTTTAGGTAATTCTTGTGCTTGAATCAGACACATTTAAGTACCCTGTTGAATTAGTATCTGTGTGGAAATGGTTTTTCTCCTCAACATAATCAATTTTGGAATGGTAAATTACCTTCTGTTGATGGTTTTAGTATTTTTTTTTTTCCAATTTGTGTCACCATCAGTTGTTATTCACTTTAACATTTGTGGCTTTGCTGCTATCCCAATAATTGAATTATTTTGTGTGTATCTTCAGAATAATTATATGCCTCTTGACTACTTTTTCAGTTTACATGTAAAATTAGCATTTTGCCAAGATTGTCATTGTTTCAAAAATAGCAGTGCAAAATCTGGTGATCCAAAGAATTAGTCTCTAATGTTAACAAATAAAGTTTAAATTCACAATTGTATGAGGTGTAACATAAATTTTGAAAAACGTAACTTTAATCTATATGTGCAGCTGTTTCTACATGTTTCTCTTATGTTTCTATTTATCTTGGTTTCTCTATTTCAATATTTTTCAGACAAGTATAAAAGAAGGATTACTACTGAAGCAAACCAGCTCTTTTCAGAGGTGGAAAAAGCGTTATTTCAAACTTCGAGGTCGTACCCTTTACTATGCTAAGGATTCAAAGGTAATTCTGTGCTAATGGTAATTCTGTTCAAAGGTAATTCTAGTGTCTAATGCCACTTACTTGTGACTTCAGTTTTGTTTAGGTTTATAAGTTTAATACATTTAATAAGTTTAATAATAATTATTATTTGTTCACTGTTGTTTTATGTAAAACCTGCTGTATATAAGATGTAGTGTGTTAAATGAACTTTAGGGAAGATTGGTAGTTTCTCTTTATTTTTTTGAAATGAAGTTTATCACAGTTATTTTAACCTTTTTGGCTATTCAGAAAAATCATAAAATCATTTTAATGAGTTTTTTTGTGGTTCTCAGACAGTAAAAAAAAGGAAAAACTTCTAATACTTAGAAGTTATCACTAAGGCTGCATTCTATTAAAACTCTTCTGCTCTGATGCCCACAGAAATAGTTATGTGAAATCAAGCTGGCTGATTTTATGCCAAAACTGATATATAAGAGAAAAAGCTGTTTCGCATCTATTGAATGTTTTGGTGGGAGAATTGGGGGTGGGCAGAGGGGAATACTTATCTTCTCTTTGAAAGGCATTTCCTTCCTCTCTCCCAAGGCTGGGGCCAAGAGCATTTTGGCTGACTCAGATTGTGCTGTTTCATAGCTGTGGGTGTTACTTTCCTTTACACTGTGGGGTTGCAGCCTCTCATGGGAGCTGTACGTGAGGTGCTTCAAGTCTCCATCAACTTCTATAGCCTTGTTTTCTCAACAAAACTCTTAGTAAAGAGGCACAAAAATCACTCCTTGTGGACTGCAGCTGTGTGGTGCACAGTTTTATGGCTATAATGAATCTAGGAAAGCACCATTTTTCCAGGGAGCCCAGCACTGTAGTACCTCTGTTGTCAAACCTCTCTGCACTTGGTGCGACCACGAGCAGTTTAGGTAAAGGATAAACATGGCAGATAAGATCTCTGAGAAGGGCAGCCTCAAATCACAGTATGGTGCTGAGATGTTTTGAAAATGTTAGCCTACTCTGTTAGATGAGGAATATGGGACATTTTGGGTCTCTCTCGGTCTCACTCCAACAGGTCTGTGCCCTTGCTATCTTGGGAATCATGGAACGGTTGTAACTTGTCCAGAGGAGGGACACAAAGATGAGCAGGAGACTGGAACACCTCTCTTATGAAGAGGGATTGAGAGATCTGGGGCCTTATAGCAGACCTCTAGTACCTAGAAGGGGTACTAGGGAGCTGGAAAGGGTCTTTTTACAAGGGCATGTGGTCAGAGGACAAGGGGGAATGATGTTAAACTGAAAGAGGAGAGATTTGGATATTTGGTAGGAAGATAGCCTTTCCTGTGAGGGTGGTGAGACACTGGCACAGGCTGCTCAGAGAAGCTGTGGATGCCCTGGAAATGTTCAAGGCCAGGTTGGATGGGGCTTTGAGCAATCTGGACCATGGCAGGGGGTTTGGAGGTAGATAATCTTTAAGGTCCCTTCCAACAAAAACCATTCTGTGATTCTGTGATAAAGATGAGAAAAGAAGGTGTTATGAGTAGGCAATTGTGCCAATACTCTAATGCTGAATCCAGACATGCTGAAACTTTCCCAGTATCGATTCCCCCCCCCACCGTGACATGGAAGAGGAAAAACATGGTAGGGCTAAAAAAATAGGCTGTTCTGTGCTACAAAACCCATCATGAGCATAACAGAACCTAATTGATCCTTTGTCAGAGGCTGCAGTGTTTATAGTAGACATATATTTCTCTTGTAGGGACATCAGACAAAGGAGTGGAGGGGATCTCTTCAGCCCTTTGAGATACATCTTCTCATATGGATACTATATCATGACTTCCTACATGACTTTAGAGTTCCATCCTAAAACCAAATAATTAATTTACATTTTCCTGTGTGTGAATCTCTTTCCTCTGACACCACATTTATGCTACACAGTAGACACTCTAAAGCTTGTATCTTGTAATCTATGTAAGAAACCCCCCTTCTTTTAAAAAAGATTTTAAAGCAAGATAATTATTGAACCCTTTTTTAATGCTTTCATGTATCACTTAAAATAGCAAGTAGGACTGTGATTAGGGGCCAGTTATGAAATTTGATTGCATCATTAGTGTATTCTATTTTATTCACTACTTTTATTTTCTATTTTAATTTTCTAATTGGAATAGACACAATGAAATTAAAGCACATTTTGTAAGCATACCTGAAAGTGGACTCAGACTTAATTTAATGCTTCTATGTTCTTTTCCCATCACAGTCTCTAATATTTGATGAAGTTGACCTGTCAGATGCCAGTGTAGCTGAATCAAGCACAAAAAATGTCAACAACAGCTTCACGGTATGGAACAATTTTATACTGTTTTTGAAGGCTCTGGGTAGACTAAGAAAATCAAGAATCCTCTCAATTGCCTTTTTTCCCCTGTTTGAAAATAAAATGTCTTATTTTGGAAATGGTTTAATGTATGAGAACAATGCCACATCAGCTATAGAACATTTTATTTCAGTGAACAGAAATGTCAGATGACAGTTGCTTCAAAAGATGATGATGATAGAAGGCCTTAAAAATACAGCAATAGTATTTAGTATTTACTACTACAGCGTGGGTTTGTGCTGTAGTTTCCCTTTGAGGTGATATGCTGAATTATATCAAATGTAATTATGGTTTTGTTTTAATTTTCTTATAATAACATTTTTGGTTTCTTCCCATATTGAAATGTATTTTATTTTTTTCACTGCCAGTCATACCCATTTATGCTTCCAAGGCACTTGGAAAAGCTGTCCCTACAGTCGCACCTTGATTCTGATACTGCTGTAAGAAACATAGAGTGTTCATAAATCCCCATTTCTGTAAGTTCACAGGTGTTTTTTACACAAATGATCTTTCATTTATTGTTCAACTGTCTGTTCTAACTGTCTGTTAGAACTAAGTGATAATGCCTGACACAGTTCCTCTGCTGATTCTTAACCTCTGGAAAAAAAATTTCGAATGTGAGCCAGTTATTAGGAATACCAGAGGTAAAGTTGTCCTTTTGAAGGACATTTTGAGATGTCCCACTGACTTTAATGGCATCATTTTACTTAACCTGCATGTCCCTTTATTCTCTATTAAAATGTTGATTTTTCATTTTCCTGATAGTTTTAATTCTCCAGGGGATCCATATTAGTCCATATTACCAGTCTTGTTTTTTATTCTCCTAAGCAGTCAAATGCAAGCCTCATGAGGGTTTAATAGCTCTTCCTTGCTGTGGTACCTCCCAGGCAGCTGCTGAAGCAGTCAGAGCACTTCAAAGATGTGCTCATGTTGGCCTTGATAACCTAGTGTGTTGTCTATCTAAGACACTTTACTAAGCATGCAATTAAAAAGACTACTTTGATGGAAGGTCTCAGATGAGGTGGTGGCTGTGTAAGGTACTAGCCTGTCTTTTGGAAAAGTTCTTTCTGTTGCCTAGAAGTTCTGCTTCTTCAGAAAAGTGGGATGTTTGGGCTTTATTTTTTTCTTTCTTTGTTCAATACTTCGTGTTTTGGTATCCTTTGTAATCCTTTAGGCCCATTCAGCATCTCATTCTTTGTTGAAAGCAGGTTTTGCTTCTAGTATCAAGAAGTCTGGAGAAGGCAATAGTGAGAAAAGAAGTCTCTGGCGACAGCTTTAACAGCTTCAGAGACACTGTTTGTTTTTGTGTCCTGGGTACTTTATGGCAAACAGTGTTTTCTCTAAGGAGTCTTCAAACTCATTTTGAAAAATTATTTGCATGTAAAGCTCTCCTGGATTGAAGAGCTGTCTGATTTGTCTGTGAAATATGGTAATAGTCGTCATCTGCCTTAATCTTTTGGCTTCTTCCTTTGTGTTTGTCTAACCCAGTCTCCCAGCAACCCAGCTCTGTGAAGTGAGACATCTCTGACCTCGCCTGCACTGGGTTGGACTCGAGGGCTGGGGGTGGAGTGTGTGGTTAGCTCTCCAGCAATACTCCTTATAAATAAAAACAAACTTTTCTTTTTGCCTTTTTGTTTTCTTCCATCTTAAAAAGATAATTCTGACTTTCTTAAAATTATGGGTCTTTTTATTTATGTTCTAAGTGATCTGTTAGCATTCTCTTTGTTAAAAAAAGCAAAAAGTAAATCCTTAACTTTAGCCTTCTCCAGTTAATGTACTCTCCTTGTTTCTTTGCCCCAGTAGATAATATAAACTTACATAGATGGAATATACACCAAATGACAATTTTCCCAGGAAAACACACCTTTAAAAAGTATAATTTTATATTTTAATTATATATATTAAAAATTATATTTTAATTTTTTGTTTAATAGTAATTTCGTCTTTTCACTTAAATCCCACCCTCTCCCCTCAATTTCTTACCCCAGCTTGTAGAATTAACTTTTTTGCCTTCTTTTCCCCTTTCTAGTTTGTCTGTTTGAAGGCAGAGATGTGTGTGTCAAGTTTTTCCATGCTCTTTTTTGGATAAAACTCAAGTCCTAAAATTAGTTGCAACACACGGATTTAAGGTTGGGTTTATTTGTAATGCGCAAGTTTGCAGAATATTTTATGTAACTAAATAACACTGTTTGTTCAACAGAATTACTTTTGCTATCTTTCTGCAAACAAGTTGAGGTTAAAGGGAAAGTTGAGGTACATAATATCTGCTAGTTAAAATGCAGAGCTGATAAACTTAAATCAGCTCATTTGTTTCATTTTCTTTCCTTATTACTGATATTACCTGTCAGTGAACTATCAACTCACTTCGAGCAATTAGTTTCTAGTGCAGAATCTGGCCTTTTAAGAGTTTATAAAGTGTTTTATAGATCTGAGCATCCTTACCTAGAGTTTAATGGGTAACCTAGAGAAAAGGTATCCCTTGACTTCAGAGCCTTTACATAAGACACTGGAGGCTGAATTCTTCCTACTGCCTTGCCAGTGACCAGTGTCCCAAGTCTATGGGAGGGGAGAGAAGAGGTTCAAGCAGCCAGTTCAGCCCACGAGATATTTGCATCACTCTCTCCATCCGCCACATCAGGAACTAAGGTGGGATTTTGCTCAGCCCATGCCCAGTTCAATGGCCTGCGTGAGTGCTGAGTCCTCATGATGATATTGGGTACTCTGCAGAACATGTTTTTTCCCCCAGAACTTTGCTTCTGCCTTGCAGGGTGGTTTATGTTTCAGCACAGCCAGAGGAGTGTAGTTGCTCAGCATGTTACCTCTTTGGGGAGGCTCCTGGGATGAATCACCTCCCACCCTTGTTGCACAGAAGCAGATGGGGCAATGACCAATTTTGCTGAGAGCTGTAATTCCTTGTACATTTTGGTTTGCAGGGAGGGAAGTTGGCTTGTTGATACCTGGCATGTATTTAGAAAAACCCTCTTTATTGTTCTCAAAACTAGACTCAAGACCGAATGAGGCTGAAGAGTGCTCTCTGGTGTGCAAATGTGGGCTTGTGAGCAGTGGTGGTGTGCTTTTGTTCTAACAGATATAAGGAATGGGATTTTTAAATAC
>WBMY01000383.1:107308-136718 GCA_013397315.1 Donacobius atricapilla
AGGGGTAGGAAGCTGCAGTAGGCAGATCTGCTAGCCTGGAAAGCCTACTGTGATTTTCAGTAATTAGAAATGGACTGGAAAGGAAACTTGCTGTTCCAGCTAATAACACTGATTACTAAGATTCTGGATATGCTTGCAGAAATGTCTAACATAATACCATTTTTCTGATTTACTGGTTTCAGCAATGCTTTAGACCATATAGAGCATAGAGTCCTGATTATTTGTTCTGTGAAAAAAAATACTTCCTTGGAGAACTTTCAAAGTGCAGGGCTTCAATAAAGTTTTCTCACCTGTATTGTGATGCAAAGGCAGTAGAATCTTATAAACTGTATTGGTTTTTTTTGTTGGGTTTTTTTTTGTGTGGTTTTTAAAAAAATTTTTATTTTATTTTATTTTATTTTATTTTATTTTATTACCACCATTTGATTTGACTATTTTCCAAGGTAAATAATCTTTGTCAACATTCTTCTGTATTCTTATTGTTATGCTGCATCATCATCTTGTAAATGAAGTTTCATGCTTGGCACTCAGGGGAGCCCAAGTCACAGACATTTGGGATTGTTTTATAAATTAATGCTCATTTACTCCTTATGGGTTCCAAGTTTTGCCTGTTTTGTGCAGTGGCATAGTATGCGTTTTTGTGTCCCCTATACTGGTACTAAGATCCTTCTTCTGTTATATTTGGAGCTGTCTGTAATTCTTAAATAGTTAATCTGTGCTTCTGTGGTGTGTATTTCTTTGTTTTTACTAATGCTGAAATTTTTCAAGTCACTATACTCTCTACTTAATACATTCCTTGGCTCACTTTGATGTGCCTTGGAGACCAAGAGGGGCAACTAAGTAAT
Source organism: Donacobius atricapilla (assembly GCA_013397315.1). Classification (NCBI taxonomy): domain Eukaryota; kingdom Metazoa; phylum Chordata; class Aves; order Passeriformes; family Mimidae; genus Donacobius; species Donacobius atricapilla. The sequence continues at coordinate 108,154 of WBMY01000383.1, forward strand.
CAAATTTTTGTGCTGTCTGCAAATATTCCTGTATTCCTACTTTACACTCCTCTTTATGTTTAAGAATTGTACCACAAGATTTTGCTGGAGAATAATAAGCTGCTTATTATCTATTAATATTTTTTCACATTAAAAATTCTTATTCCTTCTTNATAAAGTGTTTTGTAGATCTGAGCATCCTTACCTAGAGTTTAATGGGTAACCTAGAGAAAAGGTATCCCTTGACTTCAGAGCCTTTACATAAGACACTGGAGGCTGAATTCTTCCTACTGCCTTGCCAGTGACCAGTGTCCCAAGTCTATGGGAGGGGAGAGAAGAGGTTCAAGCAGCCAGTTCAGCCCACGAGATATTTGCATCACTCTCTCCATCCGCCACATCAGGAACTAAGGTGGGATTTTGCTCAGCCCATGCCCAGTTCAATGGCCTGCGTGAGTGCTGAGTCCTCATGATGATATTGGGTACTCTGCAGAACATGTTTTTTCCCCCAGAACTTTGCTTCTGCCTTGCAGGGTGGTTTATGTTTCAGCACAGCCAGAGGAGTGTAGTTGCTCAGCATGTTACCTCTTTGGGGAGGCTCCTGGGATGAATCACCTCCCACCCTTGTTGCACAGAAGCAGATGGGGCAATGACCAATTTTGCTGAGAGCTGTAATTCCTTGTACATTTTGGTTTGCAGGGAGGGAAGTTGGCTTGTTGATACCTGGCATGTATTTAGAAAAACCCTCTTTATTGTTCTCAAAACTAGACTCAAGACCGAATGAGGCTGAAGAGTGCTCTCTGGTGTGCAAATGTGGGCTTGTGAGCAGTGGTGGTGTGCTTTTGTTCTAACAGATATAAGGAATGGGATTTTTAAATACTAAAAGGATTCCTGAATAGGCACATTCGGATAATGAATGTTATAAATAAATAAATATAATAAATGTAATAAAGTTCCTCAAGGTGGAAAAACAAAGGTGGTTATGGATTGTGATTTAAAAAGAAATTATCTGAGGTGAATTTTGAGCTTAAGTTTCTACCTCTGCCTTGCTTTTGATGCTTGAGAACTGCTGCACATTGCTGAGGAAAAATATCTGTAGATGTTAAGCATGCTGCCCCTCAGTAGCTGAGCCAGTTGAGGTTGTATAAAATGCTCTGGGTTACTGTAAATCTGTGCTAGAGTCTCATGTTGAATGCACAGGCTTCATGTGGCAGCACCTGTATTTTAATCCATCCAAACTTTTGTTTGAAACTTTTAATTCAGTTATGGGTTTTTTTCCATGTGATGGAAAATAATAATAGTATGGTAAAATACTAGTTTTGAGGCACTACTTTGTATAGCTGGCTTTGTCTAATTGCAACTAAGAGTAACAGAGGAAATAATTTCTCTGTCATTCTGGAAGGTCCTCTTCCAGGAATATGAGACTTAACATGCTATATGATACTCAGGATGGGGATTCAGCTTGTCCTAACTTCTAGGTGGGACTTGATGATGGGTTTATAGGCCCCTAAATTTAGGTATCTAGAAGAAAATTAGTAAGTCTTTAAAGCAGATTTCTGTAATTGCTCAGTTCAGTTTGGACTCCAATGATTTATTAACTCCAATGTTTCTTCCTTAGCAGCTTTGTCATCCAGGGCACCTAAAATGAAGGCCCTTGCTTTCAGCTTTCTGAATCAGATGCTGAATCAAGTGTTTTCTGTTGAATATACGTCTTCTAAAAGTTGTCGTCTTTAGGGGTAGGAAGCTGCAGTAGGCAGATCTGCTAGCCTGGAAAGCCTACTGTGATTTTCAGTAATTAGAAATGGACTGGAAAGGAAACTTGCTGTTCCAGCTAATAACACTGATTACTAAGATTCTGGATATGCTTGCAGAAATGTCTAACATAATACCATTTTTCTGATTTACTGGTTTCAGCAATGCTTTAGACCATATAGAGCATAGAGTCCTGATTATTTGTTCTGTGAAAAAAAATACTTCCTTGGAGAACTTTCAAAGTGCAGGGCTTCAATAAAGTTTTCTCACCTGTATTGTGATGCAAAGGCAGTAGAATCTTATAAACTGTATTGGTTTTTTTTGTTGGGTTTTTTTTTGTGTGGTTTTTAAAAAAATTTTTATTTTATTTTATTTTATTTTATTTTATTACCACCATTTGATTTGACTATTTTCCAAGGTAAATAATCTTTGTCAACATTCTTCTGTATTCTTATTGTTATGCTGCATCATCATCTTGTAAATGAAGTTTCATGCTTGGCACTCAGGGGAGCCCAAGTCACAGACATTTGGGATTGTTTTATAAATTAATGCTCATTTACTCCTTATGGGTTCCAAGTTTTGCCTGTTTTGTGCAGTGGCATAGTATGCGTTTTTGTGTCCCCTATACTGGTACTAAGATCCTTCTTCTGTTATATTTGGAGCTGTCTGTAATTCTTAAATAGTTAATCTGTGCTTCTGTGGTGTGTATTTCTTTGTTTTTACTAATGCTGAAATTTTTCAAGTCACTATACTCTCTACTTAATACATTCCTTGGCTCACTTTGATGTGCCTTGGAGACCAAGAGGGGCAACTAAGTAATCAAATTTTTGTGCTGTCTGCAAATATTCCTGTATTCCTACTTTACACTCCTCTTTATGTTTAAGAATTGTACCACAAGATTTTGCTGGAGAATAATAAGCTGCTTATTATCTATTAATATTTTTTCACATTAAAAATTCTTATTCCTTCTTACTTTTTTATATCCCTTAGTTTTTCATCTCATTGCACGTTGGTGAATAAAATAATTGCTCTTTTCAGTTCAATGACTGAATGAAACACGATTATGGATCAGCCTGATGTTTTAACTTTTCTGAACAGAAGTATTTAATTTTGTTCAAATTAATCCCTTTAATTAATTAATCCCATTATGGGTTAATTTTTTTAAATGTATTTTTTCATATTATAGTAAAAAAGACCCAACAAAACATGAATGGTATTTCATTAAAGTTAGTCCCTGAATGTAACTTTGTTACAGAAAGTAAAAGGTTATTTTTTCTCTGATTTCCACTTTTTTGGTCAGACATACCAGTTCGCTTGGACTGAAAAGTAGCAAATTCAGCATGTTATGTTTTTAAACAACAACAACAACAATCTTTATGCAGTTGTCTATGGTTTTCTTGGTATTCTGTAAATTTGGATAGATTTTGAAAAAACAAAATATGTATACATGCTGATTTTACTTGGGTATATTATTTTTAGAAGATTAGGGTTTTTCTACAGGTTAGTGAAACGAAATAGTCTGTTGGAGCAACTGTGCTCCAAGTGTGGTTAAAATTTGTATTGTCTACTAGTTTATACGATTTTCTTACAGACCTCTGATTACCTTATTTCCTAACCATATATCTGAATGTAGCATATCCTATGTCTTGGTTGGGATATAAAGTTTATTGGCATATGACTTATGTGGAACCAACTTAAAGGATAAAGTAATTACTTTCATCTTTGTATCCTCTTGTGCTGTTTTCAATGGGAAGTGGCCCAGTTGTACTGGAATTCTTGCAATCTGTCAGGATTTCAAGGTGAATATTGCAACCAGTCCTGAAAGGCATATTGCTTTTAGCACTTCATTTCAGTCCTGTTGCTTCTGACATCAGTCAGCTCTGTTTTCATCATGGAGATTAGCTGCTTCTAATTGATTTTAGAGAACTTTTAATATTCACTCTAGGCCTGGGAGACAGATTGTGTTGCCAGAGCTTTGCAGTATGTTTCAGAGATAGTGTTAATTTCTCTAGACTTGGACATATTTTGCTTCTTTCTTGCCACTGAGATTTTTTCAGAGTTGTTGAGACTTTTTTTCAGGGAATGTCAGAACTGCTTAACCTCCCCCAAGCCACATCAAGAAGAAATAAGAAGAGCCTTTTCCCAAGGAGTTTAAAACTTTTCATCTTTGGGTTTGGGCAGTCCATTCTGTCTTTTCAAGTATTAGAGACAAAAGGAGATATTCCTAAAGCTGGGGATAATTATCCTATTTTTTCTTTTTTAATAAGCTAATATCGGTTCAGTTTTATTACTGACTCTAGATTTGCCCAGAGTTTAGGCTCTCGAGCTTTGTTTGAGTGCAGAAAGCTTATGGATTCTAGTGGATGTCTTTCTCTGCTGATATTCTGCATGATTACGAAATCCAGTTTACTGCAGTTCCATCTCAGTGGGTGTCAGGAGATGGTTTCTTTACTGATAGCCTCAAGCCTCTTTCAGATGCTCTTCTACCTCAGTCTGGTTGGTTTTTTTTTAAAAGGGCTGCACACCTGAAGGTTACTCAGGCCTTCTCTGGTCTTTCTGCTGCTTTTCTTTCACTGTCTTTCTTACTTTAGTTCAGTGAAATCATCTTGCTACTCCTGGGTTGACAGGCTCCTAAAATCATGGGGTCAGCAGCTACCCTTGAAGATCCAAACTTGAGGTGGATTCCCTGGATTTCAGCTATTGCTAAGAAAACATTGCCTTGTTGGTAGCCTGGATTGATTAATCTTTCTGGTTTGCTCTGTAAGAATAATCTGGAGCACAGCTATCTGCAATTTTTTTTCTTCGTAAAAATCTATTTTGAGTAAATGCCTATATATAGTCTGTTGATCTTCTCTTGAAGAGGACACTCTTGCTTGATTTCTCCCTTTAATAAACCACAGGGACATGAAAAGAATGGGTTTGTGTTTGGAAACATGTTTCTGTTTTTTATCCTTTAGATCTGCAGTAATCTCCTGGATTTGTGTATGTTTTGAAATTTCCTGTGCATTCCGGTTGCGTGTTGATGTTGTTAACAGTATATACTGATGATGCTGGGAGTTCAGACACATTTGCAGAAGTCTGCTTTAAGTACTGTCTTCTGGTGAGCTGAATCCCAGTCTTAGAGGCATTGTATTTTGAATTTTGCCCTTATCAGAAGGGACAGTGCATGGCACTGTGTAAAGATGGGGTAATGGCATATCCAGACATTCCACATGCCCTGTGGGCAATGTAGAGCAGGGTGGACAGGTCCTGCAGTGACATCTGCAAAGGTACTGGGGTCTCTTCTTGTCTCTAGGAGGTAGAACATGGCTGGAAATGGCTCAAGTTTCTCTGCTGGCTTTACCAACATGACTCAGCTTTGCACGAGTAGCTAACTCTTGGAATGGATTTAGTTTGTCCCTGGTTGTGAACTATCTGCTGTTTCATACAGATGGTGATTAGCCTCTAAGTAATGAAGGCTTTTTGATGCTCCTAGCCTGAGCAACACCCAAACCACAGAGAGAGAGGGGAAGTGCTTTGGATTCCATTTTGTTCAATTTTCTACTCAGGGTTGTGATTTTTTTTTCTATATTCAGCCAGTTTAGAAGTAAGACAAAAACTGAAATAGCAAATTAGTATGCTTAGGAAAAGAAAAATTAGACAAAAACAATTATTGTGCACTTGTGATGCATTTAGTGTTTTTTCTTCCATTTGGCACTTGCTCATTTCCCCTCTCTTTCCCCTCCCATCCTCTGACAGTGACGAAAAAATGTAATGAAGCTGGGTGGGACTTCCAAGTTTTAAGCTCCTCTTCTCTGACTTGATGCATTGTCTCTTTCCCTAGGGTGTCTGGAGATGCTGAAGCTTTAAGTTTCCTTATGAAAAAAGCAAGAAAGCATTTCAGCTGTGATGCTAAAAATCCATAGATAGGTTGCTTGAGATTAATATGTTGCAAGGAAGCTGAAAACTTTTCAGAGAGAAAAAAGTGGATACTTAAAAATTTGACCATTCCGGTCTATATTGTACATTTTGATTTTAGTTGCATTTGCCTGGAGCTTGTTTTCCACACATTTCATACTTGGCAGAAATTTTTCAAAAACAGCTTGCAGAAAATTTCCCTTTTTCACTGGTGAAGCATTTGGGATGTGTGGAGAATAAGCACCGAGGATTGGCAGATTTCATTCTTCATGCACTTTTACACTTTAACCTATTCTCTGATGTTTCTTTCCATTTATGCTTTGAACTTGAGAAAGTATCCCTCACTGTAGTTCCTGTTTACCAAATAATTTTATAAATAAAGTCACTGGTGTAAACTTTGAAAAAATTTCCTTCTTCTGGTGAACAAGGATCCCTGGCTTCAGGTAGCTGAATGATGTTTAAACAGGAATCTGTTTTTACAGACAGAAAAAAAATAGTTCTTTGCTGGTTTATTTTGTATAAATTTGCACTTAGTGCCATTAATAACTTGGTGTTTTCCTTAAAGCAGAGAAGCCATCCCATCTGATAGATGTGTAGTGAGCTGGTGAAACCAGAGCTAAAGGCACAGCAGTATGATGTTAACGTGCTTAACAAGTCTTTATGTAAGGACTTTAAAGAAACATGCAGGCCTTGAACTATATTTAGCAGTTTCCAATTTACATTTACAAGAATGGTTTATTGATTTTGATGTATTTAAATGCTGATTTAAAATAAATTTCTAATTCTTCTGTCCAAATCCTTGGAATTTTTCTACCCTACTTCTTATAACTGTCTCTTTATAAAGTTATACTTCTGCAGGAATAATGTTTTTCTGTTAGCAGGTGGTTGACGTTGAATACATGAGGTCAATTTGAGGAACTGGATTTCTGACAAAGCAACCTTTGCTGGATACTTTTGCAGTTCAAGGCTGGACACATAACTGGATGACTTGATTTACATGGATTCTGTTTTCACACAGTCATGGAGTGATTTAGGGGTTGGAAGTGGCCTTTGAAGGTCATCTGGTCCACCCCCTTTGCTGAAGCAGGGCCACCTAGTCCAGGCCACCCAGGACGATGTCCAGGTGGCTTTTTAGTATCTCCAAGTGTGGAGACTTCACAAGTGCCTTGAGCAATCCTTGCCAGTGTTCGGTCACCTTCACTGTAAGACATTGTTTCCTGATACTCACAGAGAGCTTGTCATGTTTGTGCCCATTACCTCCTAACTTTTCACTGGGCACCAGTGGAAAGAGCCTGGCTCTGTCCTCTTTGCATCTTCCTTTCAGGGATTTACATATATAAGATGCCTCTGAACCTTCTCCAGGCTAAACAGTTGTAGGTCCCTGAGGCTCTCCTCGTGTATCACATACTCCAGTCCCTTCACTGGAATGTCTGCAGTATGTCCATGTCTCTCTTGTACTGAGCAGCCCAGAACTGAACACAGCACTCCAGGTGAGGCCTCACCAGGGCTGAGTAGAGGGGCAGGTTCACTCCCTGGACCTGAAGCCTAGGATACCACTGGCCTATTCTGCTGCAAGGGCATGTAGCTGGCTTATGCTCCATTTGTTGGGCAACAGTACTCCAGGTCCTTTTCTTTCCAGTTGCTTTCCAGCCAGGTACACCGGTACACTGATCCCTGGGGTTGTACTTTCCCAGGTGCAGGACTTGGGACTTCTTGTTGAACTTAATGAGTTACTGCTGGCTCATTTCTCTAGCCTGTTGAAGTCTCTCTGGATGGCAGTGTGACCCTTGGGTGTATCAGCCACTCCTTCCCAGTTTTCTGTCATCAGTAAACCTGCAGAGGATATATTCTACCACATCATCCAGATCATTAATGAAGACGTTAAACAGGCCTGTTAAACAGTATTGTCCCATGAGGTATTCTGCTGATTACTGGCCTCCAGCCATGCTCTGTGCTGCTGATCACCACCCTTTGGGCCTGGCCATGCAACCAGTTTTCAACACACCTTACAGTCTGCTCATCCAGGCTATACTTCAACAGCTTCTCAGGGAGGATCTTAAGGGATGGTGCTGAAAGCCTTACTGAAGGCAAGGTGAACGATATCCACCTTTGTCTCCTCATCTACCAGGCCAGTTGTTTCATCATAGGTTGATCAAACATGACTTCCCCTTGGTGAATGAATCCAAGCTGACTATTCCCAACTGTTCTCTTGTCCATATGCCTGGTTGTATTCCGGGAGATGCATCTTCATTTTTGCTCAGCGTGGTGTAAGATAATTAAAATTACCCAGGCTGGATTCTACTGCAGAATGAAATCCCTTTGCCTTTTTCAATAATGTAAACATTTTTGTCCTGTGTTTCAGCTAAGCTCACTTGTTCTGGTTGTTGTACTGGTGCAGAAGATGCTGTGTGGGACTAACCCTTTTCTTTTTCCTCCTACAAGTTTTTACTGTGGGAGCCAAAACCAGACATTACATCAATATTTGTGAGCTTGGGAACAGTGAAATAGGAGAAGGCCAGGAAAAAGAGGGAAGCAACATTTTAGTGGAGAAGACAGAGCTAATTGTTCTGATTATAAATTCTGTATTGTACTCAAGCAAATATAATAACCATTTATTACCCACCTTGCTTTTAACTCCTCGCCTGTCTTTGTAATTTATACTTTTGCCTGGCTTGACTCATCATTAAAAATAACAGTGATGATTCACCATAAAGCACTGACTAACAATACCTTTGATGGTGACAGTACTATTATAATTTATTTAGTATCCAGAAACCAAGAAATTATGAATACTCTGGAAAGGTGTCCAACTGTTAGCACTGTGATTTTTGCAGACAACTTCTGGAAGGTGTGGGAGCATCAATGACCCCAGCATTCTACTTCCACCCTTGATGGGTGGATTCACCTGCCACATTCATACAGACCCACCTGCACAAGGACAGGGGAATGGAGGGGCAGGCAAAAAGCAAGGGAGGCAGAGCATGTTATCCTAGTATTTGCTCGTACTAACTCACCAACATTCACAAGCACAGAGAAGTTAGGAAGCATTTAATGTTACACTCCTCCCCCAGGCATTGAATATGGTCCCTAAGAAGAGAGTTGGGGTGCTCTCTCTGTGTCATCCTCTCTTTATTATTTCTGGAAAGATATTTTAAAAGTATCTGTCCAGAGAACAGGAAAACCATTCCCCCCCACTTTTGGATTCTAAGTGATATTTCTACATTAGTAATTTAGTTCAAGATCAGCCATACAAAGTGCTATTAGTGTAATGCCTGATAATAGTTCAGAGTGGCAGAAGGTGCCTTAATGCAAATATCATGTTGCAGGAAGAAGAGTGCTTTACAATAGCTGCTTTGTTGCTACTTAGATATAGAACACTGTTCTGTTGATTAGCAAACACTGTGTCTGCATTTTGAATTAGTAAAAGGACCCAGAAATGTGGCCATCAAGCTTTGGGAACTGTATTTTCTTATATATTGCTGATAGTAAAAAAATAGATTAAAAATTAGGCTATAGGCTTTATTCAAACGCTCTGTGATTTTATTTTATAGATTATAAGTCTAAACCCACTCGGTTGAAGGCATATAAAATGTTACTGGTTAGGTTATTCCGACTGAAAGAAGAAAGGACTTTCAAATTTACTCTGAATTTGATGACAATTTTATTTCCTTTCAAGATATTAAGCTTGTTCCTAGTAAGTGTTGTCTGAAAGAAATGTTGCAATAGCGGCCCCAAACTTGACTGTAGAAATGTCATCCAAGTAATTTCAAGATGTGTATGTACATATATATATGAGTATATGTGTATTTTTAGAAGCCAAATGATCATAATGTTAGAGTTAAAATCCCAGTTTAAGGTAAGACCTGTGTGGTAGCAGAGTGAACAGTGATCTCTTGTTCTCCCCCTCATTCCCCATTCAAAACCCACCCTACTTTTCTGAACGGAACAGGAACATTATTGCATGAATGGATAGTTTTACTTCTCATACAGACATTCTTTATTTCCTGGGATTTTTAGGGTTTGTGTTGGTTGTCCTCAACTTTTAAGACTGTATATGCTCACTCTTTCCCAATGCCTACTGCATTAAAAGTGTTTTTTATTCCAACTTCCTCTATTTTATTACTTTTGAATATACTGCAATATCTGCTTTTGGTACATCTACTTCCAAAATCAGCAATGACTTCTTGGCTACTTGACAATGGTGAAAATTTTCAAAGGAACTTAGTCTTATTTATTTTTTAAGACCTTTTGACTACCTTCATGATTTGTCTCCTGCTTTATCATCATGTGAACTGTTGGCACCTGAGTTCCTTCAAGACTTACGAGTTTTCTTATTCTTACGTTATCTCAGTGGTCTTCCAGTGGTTCCTGTAACACTTTCTTTGCACTGTATTACAGAGCTTCTTTCTCTCTTTCTTTCTTTCTCTCTTTCTTTCTCTCTTTCTTTCTTCTTGTCTGTTGAGAGTTCAGCATATTCAGGGTGATATACAAATAGTAATATTTGGAGCAGTGAAGATCAAAAAGGTAATCTGTAGTTGAAGAAAAGATGCTGACTTGGATCAGTAGAAGAGAATATACAGGACTCTGAATATGAATACATGCAATGAGATAAGATTACTAGTTAAATTCAAATTTACATGACAGGAAAATTGTTTTGAGGTCAATTACGTCCATTTAATTTTGATTATGTCTGTATAGAGGTTCAGCTGTCTTTAGTGAATGAACTTCAAACATCCCACTTAGTTAATCATAGCATTGTGTAAGCATTCAGAAGAAAGCACGCCATCTGTTTAAATGCAAATTAGAAGATTTAGGAAGTCATTCTCAAATTAGGATAAACAAGGAAAGTTATACTGAGTTAGTGTAAAGCTCATAAAGCCATGTTGAATCAAAGTATAGTAATCATAGCAGCAGATGCTAAAGAATGAAGTAGAAATAGCAGAGCATATACAGTGATCCTTACCCTTGAGTCACTTCCCCACATTGAGTCATTGTTTGGTTTCTGAGGACCTGATAAGTTGAAGATTTCAGATATTGTCTTTTATAATATATAATGCATTTATTTGTGATGAATTTTTCAAATGTGTTTTTGGACATTTTTACTTTTCATATCCTCAGCATCCTTTGGGAATACTTTTCAAGTCTAAAGAATGCTTTGCATTTAGGGAAAAACACTTCTTGTTGTTTGCTAACAGTTTCCTTGGTTCCCTGAGTTCTTATGTTACATATCTAAAAAAATAATGACACTACATTTTCTCCATGATTTTGTGGACTGAAATAGGTGAGAAGCTAAATGAGCTTCTTAGTTCCTATTTTATTTTATTTTATTTTATTTTATTCGAAAAATTCCAAGCATTGTTGATACTTCTTGCATATAATGCATTTTGTCTTTTTTCATGTTACCGGGTACCTTCTTGTTGTTGCAAATATGTAAATCAAAAAGAATATGTAGTTTAATTGTATTTACAAATATGTGTGTCTTCCAACTTCCCACCTTATTTTTGTAGCACTAATAATAATTGATGCTTTTTTCATGTGATTGACAGTATCTGAATGAGGTGTTAGACTGTTGCAATGCTGCGAACTTTATCAAGTTTTTTGCACTCTGATTTTAGTAAGAGGCTGGAATATATTCATTTCTGGTATGTTTACATGCGTTGGTTAGCAGCGTTTGGTGATGTAATTCAATTGTCAATAAATGGGTGTGCAGTGCCTTTTGAGATGAAGTTTGGTGTCCCACCTCGGTTATTTATAGCCACTGTTCTTCTGGTCCTCTGTCATACTTCCCCCTCCCCTGCCAAAACTTTGGATACCAAAGAGTGTTTCCATTGGCAGTAGGTAACTAGGTGTGAACAACTGAACCAGGGCGTTGATTTTGGCAGGGGACGGTGGAATGATGACAGTGGATTTCTGTGATCAGTAGTATTGAAGACAGGAGTAGTATATATATTACTTGAAAAAAATCAAGATTAGTCAGGAGTTTTCAGCAATAAATGCAACTGTGTTGCTTAATGGCATTTCACAACGTCTGGTTACCGGTTAGAATCAATAATAACTGTGGCAGAAGAATGGCAGAAGAATGGACGTAAGGCGCCGAGTCTTGGGTGGATTTATCATTATTCATTCTGTATTATAATCTCATATTATATACTAGAAAATAATCTGTGGTTTGTATTTGTCCAAATAGGATTTCTGTGTCCACTGAAACCTGGAAATTTCAGTAGAATGCTGATTGTTGTTGGAGCTAGGGTTATATTATGATTTAATGACTTTTTTTGGCTTTGTAGGATGACCTGGCCTAGAAAAACATTTTAAAGTAATAAAGCCTCTGTTTGGCTCCAAACTAATGAGAGAAGCATTGCTCTTTGCATAAATTGTTCTTTAGGAAAAGTCATAGAGAGCTACTAATAAACCTTATTGAATAGCTTAAGCTAGATTGAAGGAAACAGGAAACAAAGAAACTATTCCCTTCCATGTGAAGTGAGTACATAAAAAAAAAAGAAAGGCAAGCCCAAAGGGTTTCTGCCTCCCCTCCATGTGACTTGCAGCCTGCTGCACTTCAGTTACATCGCCTCTGAGATATGTTAAAGTGCAGCTCAGTTTAATGAAGGAGTGGATAGGACAAATCAAGGCTGGAGACAATTTACGACAGGGATTGGGTAAGTAACTGCAGCTGTAGATGAATGTCTACTAATATTGAGCAAATGTTGTAATGTCTATCTTGTAGCATTTAAAAGAATAGTCAGAAATACCATTTTTTTGGTGATCCTTTCTTTGTTTTATTTAAGTAATTTGCAAGTGTTGGTGGTACATACTGTGCAATAGGTTAAAAAAGCATAATACTGATAAAGGATTTAATTTTATTTTTCAGACTTTCTACAACAAAACAAATAACTTTCCTTATTTTCTTGTACTTGTTTTAAATTCTTTGCCATGTAAGTAACTGCTTTGTCTATTTTAATGCAGTGCTCAAAATAATTTCAGTGGGAGTTAGCTGATACAGTTTCTGTTGCCTTCCTGTTATTTTGATTATTTTTCTACTCTTTAGGGAGAGGGGAGAGCAGCTTGTACTCTGAACCTCCTTGGTACAGTATTTTCAGATTTCTAGACTCCAACTCCAGACCATTGAAAAATTCCCAGCATCAACTTGTTCCTGGAATTTATTCAATTGTCCTAGTAGGATATGATTTCGACTGTTTGCTTTTGTCCTCTGTGCCTTTTTGTAAAGATTTATATGTGTTCTTATACTGAGTTGATATAGTTGGATATAAAAACTGCTGTTTTAAATTTTTGTGTGTATAAATTTGTGTAAAAATATTATCAATATACAAGATAGTCAAGTATCATGACAGCTTGTGTGATTGTTTAAGACTTTCAGGCTTTTGATTTGGATATATTTTTGTCTCTAGCAATTGTAATGGACCTTGCAGTTGCTATGATGCAGTTATGAAATAGGATTGCAGTCTCAGTCAATTAGTAATTTCCAGAATGGTTGTGTTAGCATTTCAGTTCCTGCCATTTGAGCATTTAAATCTCAGTGCATAGACAAATAGCTGAGAAGGGGTAATGATCAATGCAGATTCCCGAGACCTGTACCAAAGCCTGATTTGAATCTTGGGAACTGTACAAGAAAAAGAAAACTCTTTTGTTGTTGGTAGTGCATTAAAGAAAGTATTTTTAAGTGTTTAGTATCTTGCCTTGTAGGGCATGTCATCCTTTTGCATCATCTCACAGGGAAGAGTACATTAAAACATCATAGTCTATCATGATTTTTACTATCTGGATTAATCAGGATGTGTTATTTTTCAGATAATCACTCCATTTAGGAGGCTAATATTGTGTGCTGAGAACAGAAAAGAAATGGAGGACTGGATAAGCTCTCTGAAGTCTGTTCAGTCCAGAGAACACTATGAGGTAAGCTGACATCCCTCTTGGTGCAACCTCGCACCAACAGGTTTCTAGCTCAACAGATCAAGCTACAGGACACAGAACTGGAATATTCACCCTCCTTAGTGTGAAAAGTGTTCCTAATGCCAGAGTGAAGCTCATGTTGAGAACTCCACTAGCAAAATGAGAGCTTATTATCACACTTTGGTTTAGAATTTTGGAGGGAGAGCAGGCTAAATACCCTTTGGAAAATCCTTTTGGTGAGCATTTCACTGTCGTCCCCTGTTATATGGAACCGTGCGTAATGTCAGTCACTGTAGCTGTGTTCTGTACTTGCAAATTTGTCTTAACTTCTCCTTTACTAGACCGCACAGTTTAATGTGGAACATTTCTCAGGGATGCATAACTGGTACGCCTGCTCCCACGCCCGACCTACCTTCTGTAATGTGTGCAGAGAGAGCCTCTCTGGAGTCACTTCTCACGGCCTGTCTTGTGAAGGTAAAATAATGCTTGCTTCCCCTTGGTTATCGTGCTTTGTGTGTAGACAGATTGCTGCAAGTTCAGTATGAGTAATGATCCTGAAAATAATGAGTAACAAAAGAGCCTGAAGGGAGAAATCTCTACACGAGAGTGACCCTCCTCCAGGCAGAGGGACTGCTAATGATCTGCCTCACCTTCCTGTTGCTACAGGTGCCTTTTTCAATAGAGCAACAACAAGTTTGGAGTGTACAGGGTGGAGGGTTTGCAAGAAAAGATCGGATTTATTTGATTTGCACATCAAAAATGTGAAACAAAATAGTCCTACTGGTTTGCAGAATCAGCATTTATCAGAAAAAAAAAAACACAATGGTATTTTCTGCCCCAAATCTAAAAACATTCTTAACATTGAACAAAGCGTTATGACCCTTCCTCTCCAACTCTTGTTTAATCTATTGCTGCTGCCTGATCCTGCAGAACACACTGATTTACTGCTTTAAAAATTCTTTCATGCTGTGAGGGGGTAGAGATGTAGTTGACTGCATTTGATGGTTCAGTGCTGGAAACCCACCACAAAGAAAAAGGAAATGTGGGTAAGACTTCAGCATTTAGCTAGAAATAATATTTAATGAACAAATAATTATAATTTGCCTGAAAGAGCCTGTTTTTTTTTTCCTGCAAGTTCTGTGAAAAAGCGGTAACAAGTCTGCTTGTGTTAGGAGCCAGCAGAAAATAAAGCATCTGTGTGACCTTATGAGATATATGAAAGGTAGAGATATTTAATTACTAAAATAGCTGACTGCCCAGAAAAGAGTTACAGTTACGCCATTCATAATTTGATTTCTTTGGATGTATGTAACCCAACTGCAAATGCATTTCTATTATTGATGCTATGATAACACTTGAGGATAATAATATGTATTTAGGAAATCTTACAAAGGAAACATTAACCCACTGTCCTGAATTGTCCATGCTTTTAAAGTAGCTAATGGTGTAGTTGCCAAGGAACAGGACAAACCTGTTTTGTAAAAATTAGAAATATCATGGTTACTTCCAGCTTCTCTGGTGTATGTTTTCCATTGTGTGTAAGTCCTTTGGACAGTTTAAAGGCAATTATGGTATTCTCAATGTCTGATATTGGCAGATGGAAGTATCATGTGCTTAACTAAAATGCAGCTCTATTGCCTCTGTGTACAAATACAGTTATATTTGCTCAGGCAAAGGAAAGGAACGACTTTCATAAAGAATTTATCCATTGCTAAGTTAGTATAATAGCTATTTTAAAAGGCTGTTTAGCAAGAATTATTACTGTAAGATTATCACTGTTAATGTCTGTAGTTCACCACTTTATATTTTTTCAGTGTCTAATTTTGCATCCAAGTATGATTTTAATATACAGGGTGTTTGCATTTACTTTACATTAGGGGAGTTCCCATAATTTTCAGATTTGGAGTTTGTCACCTTTCTGTATAGCTTATGACAAACTAATGCTACATTTATCCACGTTTCTGATGTCAGTTTTTACAAATAGCTTGTGAAAGTGGTTTGGATTTCCTTTCATTGTTCCATATTTCATAATTGCGTATGACCTGGAATATTTTTTATGTAGATACTGTGATATTCTTTTGTCTGTTAATAAGTTTACCTCCTCTTACTTCTTAGCTCCTATTCTGTATCTATTTTCTTTTTTTTTAATAAAATAAGATCTTTAGCTATATATCTAATCTAAATAATTTGACATTTGATTCTTTTACTGTAATACTTTATACTTTACTCGCAATTATGTATACATGTTAAAACCCATCATCCTAATTTCTTCATCTAAAGACTGCATTTTTATTTGATACCTGCTTCTGCTATGTGCACTTCTCATGCATTTAATAATCTATCTTTATCTGACCTATATTAGCAGTCTATGTGGTTTGAGTGTACAATCTGGGAAGTTTGGGGGAGTCTTAAAATTCCCCAGACTTGTTCTGTGCGGCTTTTCCCCATTACATAATTTTAAAAACCTCTTTAAATATTCATGCTTGGCTTCTCAAACCTCCAGTACTGTTTTATACTGGGAATCCATTTATATCTATACTTAATTCAATTATTTGTGTTATCATTGATCCCAGGCTATTCTATTATGCCTTGTATTGAAGAGCATGAGAGGCTCTTCCAAGAGATACTTGAGCTTGTCCTCCTGTTAGTGATTTGGGTTACTGGTACACCAAGCTATCTTGAAAGTAGCTGAGAGTCTTTAGGGTCTGGTTCTTCACTCTTAACTATAGGTAAAAAAGAAACTCCATTGCTCTTATCTTGCAGCTTTTGATAGTTTAATCGTCCTGTAATATTTTCTTCTCTTAAAATTGCTGTTTTCCAGCAGCCCTGTACAACTGTTTTTTTTAAGTCTGACCACAAATCAAGCCACATTTCTTTTGGAGATGATGGGTGACTTTTTTCTTCAGGGCACGTTTCATCTCAGCATCCTTTGGCAAAGGTTGGCCAAATTAATCGCAGGCCACCCTGAAGGTACTCTAAGTCTTGTGGAAACTAGTGCAGATAAAGATGTTCGGTTAATGCCTTTGCTAGGTAAAAGCTGCAAGTTTGAACTTGCAGCTTTTTAGAGGTCAAAGAATTGTTATGTATATCAATCCAAAGATGTAAGTTATAACAAACCAGGTATTATTCTTGCTACTGCTCAACAAACAATTGACCTCTTAAAAAATTAATCAGACTCTCCTTTGAGATGCAACGGTGTTCTTCCCACTGGTTCTTTCTTTTGTGTCTTCTCAAAAGAAAATCTACTTTTCCAATGTTGTCTGTGTGTTTTGTTGTTCTAGCTAAAGGACTGATCTCTGCAATATTCATCCAGTCTATACTAAGACAGAGTAATTATGATCTCTGTTCCTTGGGTAAGAAATTATTCCAAACTAGCTGAATCAATAAAAGATTTTGGGTTTTATGCTCCTCAGAGTTTAGCTTCAGTATGGAGCATTTAGGCAAAGAAGCTTAGAGAATGACATATCATTATCTGCAGAAACTCTTACGGAGCTCTGTAACTTCAGTTACTCTGCATCAATACTGCACTTCTAAGTCATTGCCAGTGGAACACTGCCCGCCTTCATGATTATTCTCAGACATTTATTTTTTGATGTAGCATTTTGTTTATCATGATAGAATCTTGATTGTTGAATATCAAGTGTAGCTAATAAGTGGGAGAAGCCTCTCTCTTAGACTGCATTCTCTGGTGACGAATCACACAAACAATGTTGTAAGAACACTTTAGGATGATGAAGTCCATCAGTAAGAAAATACTGGGATTAAATTACCTCTGCAAATGCACTTCGTGCACTTTGTCTTTTTCCATTATGATTGTGGGGTTTTGCCCACAAAACCCTGTTGTTCTTACCTATTACCCAGGGAATTGTACAGGCACTACTTGCACAGTCACTGTCTCTGATAATTCTGCCACGTTTTCTGAACAGTCTGGACAGTGAATAGTGAACAAAGCAGCAAGAAAGAGAAGGGATGTTTATTGTTAAAGGATGAAGGAATAGTAGAAAACTGTTCTGTGACTTTATATCATGTGTACCCTTCCGTGATGCTGGGGAAAACATTTACATAAGATTTTTGATCGAATTAGTAGTTGTACATAATTTATAATCTGCAACCTGTATCACAGAAATGCTGTTTTCTATTACTGCAAAAATCAGTTCAAGCTGTTCTGATGTCCCTGATGCTAGGATTGAAAAAAAGTCTTAATTGTAGTAGTGGTATTACTGAGCATAACAACAACAATAATAATACTACTAATAATTTTAAAAGGCCAGGAAGAAATTAATATTGGTGGTTAAAAGGCAGTATTACATTAGGTTTTGATCAATAAGGCAAATACTTGTTTAAAATTATTATGAAGCAGAGTATGGCACAACCCTATCCTTATCGAGAGCCATCCGTTACATACAGTGACTGAGAGTCCTGTTCTCTAAAAGTGTATAATCATACAACCAACTGAATGCATACCTGCATTCAGAAACTATATTGCAATGTTAAGTTTTCTGAATAACTTAATGGCAGTTGATGTCTAGGCGTATGTCTGCATAGTTTTCCAAAAGATTTCAGATATCGGACTGATTCATGAATGGGATTCAGTGTAATCTGAGACAAAAGAAGTTAGGTCAAATAAAACTTAATATTGAGGTTTGATTTAAAATTTTCCTTTCTTTGCTTGCAGGTTACATCTGTGTCTTAAGGTTATTTTTGTTGGTAATATTTAATGTTCAGAATAACATAAACTGTTTCATGATACTGTGGTTCCAGAGGGGTGACTGTAAGAGTATGATCTGAGATTTGGTTGGTAGGTTATTTACAGTAGTTACAAAGCAAACATTACCTGTCACTTGCCATCTATAGAGTGGCTTGCTGCAATTCTTCAGAGCCTAGGATTGATTTTGTCCTTGCGTTGTTGAGAAAGAAGCTGAATACAGGGTTCCTAAGATCAAGTTCAATCATAGCTCTGTAGGGTTTGAACATTATATTACTTTGTGATTTGTAATTTTCTATTCCCCTTCATCCCTGATTTGTTGTAGTTTGATCTGTGTGGCAAAGCAAATGTTTATCATTTATGTGTAGGTAGCTGAATTCAGTGGCATATCTTCTCTGAAACATTCAAATGGTGAAAACTACTCATGGTCCATCACTTGAAAATACAGCCTTTATTTCTGTGCTTCTGTGAGAGCTGGCTTCATTAGATGCTTGGAACGAGCTTAGGTTGGCAAACACACAATGTGATGCTGAGCTGTTTAGAAAAAGTGAGTCTACCCTGTTAGTTGACAGTTATGGGATATTTGCATGCTTTGAATCTGTGTTGGTGTTGCTCCAACAGGTCCGTGCCCTTCTTAGGATGGGGGCCACTGACCTATTTGGCTGAGTCCATGGGAGTACCATGGAGATCAGAGAGCTGGAGAACCTCTCCAGTGAGGAAAAGCTGAGAGAGTTGGTATTGTTCAGCCTGGAAAAGAGAAGGCTTCGGGGCGATGTAATTGCAGCCTTCCAGTACCGGGAGGGAGCCTTCAAGAAAGATAGAGAGAGACGTTTTACAATGACGTGTAGGAACGGGACAAGGGGAAATGGCTTCAAACTGAGAGTAGGTTGAGATTAGATAGTAGGAAAAAATTCTTTGCTGTGATGATGGTGAGACACTGGTTGCCTAGAGAAGTTGTGAACACTCCATCCCTGGAAGTGTTCAAAGCCAGGCTGGATGGAGCTCTGAGCAACCTGACCTAGTAAAAGATGTCCCAGTCCACAGTATGGGGGGTTAGAACTAAATGATCTTTAAATGTCTCTTTCAACCCAAATAATTCTATGATTATATGAATGCTGCTTTTTGAAATGAAATGGGAAGTTAGTGTAAAAGCAATGAAGCTTTATTGTTTTCTTTCATTCTCTTTCTTTCTAGAAAGTAAGAAAGAGCTGAGCACTTTCACACATCTCCCAGAACAGTGAGGATTGCTCTCAAACTCAGATGTTGCTTACATAGTCTCAATTCACTTTTTAAATTGATCTGGCAATGGATCAGTGGAATTAAAATGGGAAATTTATTATTCACCAGACATTTTGTACCATGGCTTAATGTTTTATAATGGTAGATAAGTGATGGGCCAAAGCCTTGATAATTTCCTGTCAAATATTTGTTTGAAAAGAGACTGCTACTTCTGATCTGCTGGCTGGTTCTCATAAACCTTTAATGGTCATTGCCAAAATAATTTATATAATGCACTCTAAATAGAATTACATCATGCACTTCCAGTAGAAGAGATACCCACAGTTGGGTGCGTCAGTCTGTTTGGTCTGATATGGTATCGTTAGCTTGGCATATTAATTGAGCTGAACAAAATTCAAATAGTTATTAGGTTGTCAGAATGTCTGCTTAACTACACACTTGTGCTGGGTATTCCAATTAGCAGACTTTTAATAAAGAATGCGTTAAAAAGTGAGGTTCTTCCTGATTTGATATAGGCTCTTGGAAAATTCTGTAATCTCCAGTATCCTGAATTAAAATATCACCACGTAAACCCTTCACTTTGTCATGTTCTGAGAAAAAAAGCCCAGCATGGTGCCCCAAAGGCATCTTTTGAGCAAAGCAACACAGCTCCTGATTCAAAATACTTCTGTAAAACACTCTCCCATGACTTCCTGCAAATTTAAGTTAGATATCTGAATCATGTTACCGGAGGAATGGAAAAGGCAAACCCATAGTTAAAGATATATTGTACCTTGCATCTGAAAAAGTGGGAACCGATGTTGATTTTTAGGGCACACTTAGCATGGGCTACAGTTAAACCCAGTTTAGAGAGTTAAAGGTGGAGGGATTATGAACTGAATTTTCGTTTGTTTTGTGTCATGTGTGCAACACTAAGTGACATGTACTGGGCTATTTTAATCTGTGTTTAATTTTTTAAAAAGTGTGTATCACTGAAATACAGCAAATAACACAATATGTATATGTTTATCTGTGTCTTGCAGTGTGTAAGTTTAAAGCACATAAAAGATGTGCTGTCCGAGCAACAAATAACTGCAAATGGACTACATTAGCCTCAATTGGAAAAGACATCATTGAAGATGAAGATGGTGTAAGTACTATTCATATTTACAGTATTTTCCAAAGCTGTTTCATCTTTAGGGGAAAAAAAAAAAAAGCCCAGCCATAGAAATATTGCCATGCTACCCATTGCAGTTAATGGTAGATGGCTATTTTCCTGAACGCTGTTCAAAGATTAACGTGGTTTTTAGAACAAATGTATTCCTATCTCACAAGACAAGTCTAGTGACTGTGGGCACTAGATTGCAGATGTATTACAAGGTTTTAAAGGCCACATGCGGTGAAACACTGCTGCTGAAGAATTGCTCGCAGAAGTTCCTACTGCTCTTAAGCAAAGGTGGTATTTTACAGTTACCGTGCCATTTTGTACCATCTATTTTTGTCCTCTTTGCTTGGAGCAGTTCCTCAGGAGGCCCGTTTGGAATCCACTGAATTGGGAGGGGTTTTTGGTGATGAAAGCAGGAATTTTTAAATTAGCAGGAGAGACAGCAAAAGCTTTTGTGAGGTTGATTGTGATAAATGGACTATTTTTACAAACACAGCTGTATATGAACCACCAGTGTGCAGCTTCTTCCTAGAAGGCTGGTACTAAGTTGAATACCTGAGTGTCCTGAGTTGCCCAGGGTATTAATGGGACAAAGAGTGCACTGATTAAAGCTTTGCGCTGCATTTAGGGCCACTTTATAGAGCTGTGACTTATCAGCCATGGTGAGTAGGTAAGTGAAGCGACAGAGGAATTCTGCTGTCCTGCCTATTCTTATGAATTTTAGGAGTTTTTGATTGATTTATGTCATGTAGTCAGCATAACCGAGTGGGAACTTGTTTGTATGATGGAGTCTCTGGACTTAACTGCCCCGTTGTGTTATGGTTAGCTGTAACCATGAGTGAGATGTCCCCCTTCTTTAGGTGTTGTGTTTTCTGCCTAGCATATGGAACACCAGAGTAGTTCATTCATTGCTGTTGCCTTCTGAATATCAGTGTGCCTTATCCTGGCTGACCAGCATACCTGCATCTTTGATGAAAGGGTACAGCTGTAAGAAATTGTTTAAATCCACCTACATTTGAGAGACAAAGCATTTAATTTCTCTTTCTGGGTATTTAACTCTAATGACTCCTTCTCCGCAGATAGCTATGCCTCACCAGTGGTTAGAGGGAAACCTGCCTGTCAGTGCCAAATGTGCAGTCTGCGACAAGACTTGTGGCAGTGTTCTACGCCTGCAAGATTGGAAGTGCCTTTGGTGTAAGGCTATGGTAGGTGCGCTGAACCACATCCAAGCATCTCGTAGTTTGACAGCTTTATTGCTTGCCATTATTTTTGTTTTGTCATTTCACAACCTGCTTTTGGATTAAATAGGAGCAGGCAGCTTCTGCAAACTCAGGTCTTTCTAGCATTCAGATTTTCTGATGACTGTCCTACTTGCACAGTTAATTTTTAACACACTCACAGATGCAGCTTTTCTTTAATAGGTGTTGTCATCCAATGTGTTTTCTCTGCTTTTTTCTAGCTGTTAACTGAGTGTTCAGGTGCCTGTTCCTTATGCCTAATAATCGTATGTTACTTTTTGGATTTTTTTTTTGTAGCTATTGCTCTATCAATACTTTAGCAATATGTTATATTAATATTTATTAATATTAATGTAGTAACATGGTTATTACTGCAAAATCTTGACTTTCTCCGGGGCAATCTGTAGGTTGCTGATTGAAATTCTCTCACTGCTGCTGTTTCCCCAATATATACTTTTCTCTTAATTTTATCAACTTCTCTAAAAAGATGGGTTTCTTATGCAAGTCAGCAGTTTATTTATTGTTGAAGCTTCTGGCATATTGTTGAGGTTCAAGGCTCTGTATGTGAGTAGTAGGAAATTACTGGCATCTCCACAGGTGACTTGAAATTTAGATGAAATGCAGCCACCTCTCCATGTGCCTCTCTTTTCAATACCTGTGGAAGAGACCTTTACAAAATGGATTTCATGGGACCCAACTTTGGGAGATGGGTCTGGCTTGGTAGGCCTGCCAGCTTTAATGCAGATATGTCTTTCAGAGTGGCCTCAGTGGACCAGGCAGGTACAGAGCAATTGTTTTGTCTGCTACCACCAGCACAGATGCTGGGAGCTTGCTTCTTCCTTTGTTGCGGATGGAGGCAAGTGATTCCCTTGAAAGGATGATTCTTATCTGCTGTAGGGGTAGCTGAAGCTGAAGTTGTCCAAAATAGTGTTTTGTTTAATTAGTAACAAGGCTCTGTGGTGGAACATTTGGGTTTTTTTACTACTCTCACTCCTTTTCCCTCTACAGCTGAATCTTATGTATGAGTCCATTTTTGTAACATAGATAACATAGTGTCAGTTGTATTTTCACCTCAAAATTCTGCTGAAGGAAAATAATTTTTTGTTTCTATTGTAGGTTCACACGGCCTGTAAAGATCTGTACCCTCGCAAATGTCCACTTGGCCAGTGTAAGGTATCGATCATCCCTCCAACAGCACTAAACAGTATAGACTCTGATGGTACGTAGTACTGTGGTGTGGCTCAGGGGTACCTCTGAACTTCCACTCCCTGTTGAGATCCATGCAAATAGACAAGGCTAAAATCCTTCTGCTGAGCAGGTGAATGCAGTCTGCAAATTTAGAGCAAAGTATAATTTTCTGTGCAGGTTTTTAGAGAATTATTCACCTGTCACATTTTTTTAAAATTGCCCCAGCAGAAATTTTCTTCCATTTTACTTATGATCCTTAGAAACATTTCAAGTGAATGAGCAGAGTCCTCAGATGAAGTGGGCTTGATGCCTGCCTGGCATATACCACTCCTTCTGTGAGTTCTCAAATTTTGCATAATTTTGCATTATGCCTCAGAGATAACCTAGCTGAACAGCTCAGATGCAACAACTACTTTACCATGCTTTAGAGAGGAATTACTTCCATAACTTCTCTAATTTTTTTTTTTTAATATAAACAGTGTAAAAATCCTGCAACGCACAGATAAAAAACCACCAAATGCTCAAAACTAAGATATGCTTTTTGGTGGTTCAGGATAGAGACACATCAACAGTGGGAGACTGCACTTCAAGGCATAGATTGGATGCAAAAATGAAGTGTCACAAGATCTTGACTTTAATTTTATAGTTTGTGTCAATGGCAAAGTAGACCAACAACTTGAACACAATTCAATAAATTTTGTTACATGAAGTTAGTAAAAGTGATTGTGTATGCTGTATATAGTCACTATTTTTTTTGCTTTGTAGTGTCTTAGACATCATGCTGTCATTTATTACTCATGCCAGGAAGATTGTTCAATATGTGAAATTAGTTTTCTTGGCATTTAAATCAATTAATCAAACCTTATTTGAAATTAGACATTATGATAATGTGGAATTAAATTAACATGCTTTAATTAATTTTTTTATTTGTAGCTTTAATATTTTTTTAGTAATTGAAAACAACATAATCATTTTAATACTGCCGGAGACAAATGTCAAAACCTATACGTGTGATGTCTGATTTTGAGGTGTTGCTGGGGAACCATTACCTCCATGGATCTGTCACATTAGTGTCAACAATGTCTGCTAGTGCTTCTGACTAAGGACTTTGTAGAGAGCCTGCTGTAATTAGTTAAAACCTGCACTGTCTTTAGTAAGCTTTGAATCACAGCTGAAAGTCTTGTTGTTCAGTGATTCTGTTATACTTAATAGGATAACCTCAGTCTGAAAAAAAGGCTCTTATGTGAAGTCTCACCTGGGAGGAACTAAGTACAAGTAACTTTTAAATCTGTGAGTGCTCTTAAAAAGCTTATACAGACATGAATGATCCAGTTCAACCCAGTAAAGTTAAAGCAAAATAAGACTGAAAACCAAACACTTGTAACGGAAATACATGTTCAATTATGTGACAACAACCTGTGAAGATGGGATTTAAAAAGTATTTTAAAAGATTAATAGCAGTTGAAAAACAATAAAGCTATTGTCTTCAGGATTTTACTTGATCTAGGCACTGAAAATACCAGAAACAAACAAACAAAAAGAACTGGTAAATCTTGTGCAATTATGTTTTCCTTGCAGGACTAATACTCAGTTTAGCCTTTACATTATGCATGATAAAATGTACTCCTTTTGTCCTTCATCCCTATCTTCCTCTTTCACATGATTTCTTTTTGTGTTTTTCATATTAGGAAACCTTATTTATTTCATTCTTTCTAACTATGTTTACAGGTTTCTGGAAAGCCACATGCCCGCCATCCTGTGCCAGTCCTCTTTTAGTTTTTGTTAACTCAAAGAGTGGAGACAATCAGGGAGTAAAGTTTCTTCGTCGATTCAAACAGTCGTTAAATCCAGCTCAGGTCTTCGATTTAATGAATGGAGGACCTCACTTAGGGTAATAACCTTGGAAATCTTGAGCAAGTCTTTCCACGAGGGAATTAGGTGCAAAGTATAGTGTTGTGTTCCCCTTGTTTTATAGTGTTATATCCCCTTGTTGCTATAATTCTATCACCAATATCTACTCTCACTTCTTATTTAAAATCTAAAAGACAACAGAATTTCCAGATGAATTCCAGTGTGTGAAGGGATTGTAAGATAACATTTTCCTTCCAGAAAAGCTCAAAAATTCAAAACCAAAAGCTTTTGGCTAGGTTTGACTTCTGTTAACTGGTTAAGCTCAAAACGGTTACAAATGTTCAGATGTTTTCCTGTATCACAGGAACTTTGATTTTGCCTTTATGCACACTTGCCCAGGTGCTTTTCTTCCATTTCACATGCATAATTCTGGTATTCCTCTGACCTTTTTGTGTGTAGCTATGGAACAAAACTATTGTCTAAATGTGCTCTGTATCTTTTAAAATTCTGAACACAAATGTCAGCAGGGGGTCTGCAGTCGGTAATGGACAAGTATATGAAAAATTTTTCATCTGAAAAGTATATCCAAAATACCATTTATGCAACATATGCAAATAGTCAAGAAAATGGCCATCCCACAGAATTTGGGGCAAGAACACAGTTGAAACCACCAGGCATATCTCCCCAAAATCTGAGAGGTGATTGTTGGAGAGATAGCGATGAGATTTGCTTATTGGTAGCCACAAGTCAAGCATCTTTGCACATTCATGAAGATTAAATTTGTGCCCATATTTCTGTTGCCTAACTCAATTCCATTCCAGTGATGTGGTTAAATGGCCCAATAGTATCAGTTATAGCAACTAGAAGCACTAATTTTTGTACTCTTAAAGATGCAGAATTATACTTAATGATAAAAAGTAGATGAAGCAAATCCACAAAAATTCAGTTCAAGAAGAGTGTAAATAATATAAATATAATTGATTACAGCTGTGGATTATAATAATTAGTAGTATGTTATCATATTAACATCATATTAACTCTTTGAGTTGCAATATTTTCATTATAACCCTGATAATCTGAGCTGAATCCAAGTCACTTTCAGCTAGCATTTTGTACATGTAATTATAATGACAAAGAACATTGGTCTGAATTGATTAGACAGTCTTTGAAAGGAGACGGTCTGAAAAATATGTTTTCAAGTTCTCTTCCTTCATATAGCTCTGCCATGGCTGAGGCGGCTCACTTTGATTTTGCACAGAAATTTCAGTTCATGTTGGGTGCTTTTAAGTACTTCTCTCAAAAAGTTTCCGAGGAGAGATCCTTAGCAGTTATTCCACCAGGTTGCACTGATGTTTTCGTTTTTCTAGTTGATCTAAAAAGTAGAGTGCATTCTGTGAGACAGTGTATTTCTAGGGGTTTTCTCCTTTTCCTCAGGATAGGATAAATTCCTCTGGTAACAACATTTTTTCCCCTTAAATATCTGCTTCTTTTGTTCTGAACAGGTATGTGCCCATCATATTTAAGTGACATTATCTTCTCTAGAAAAATTATAAATGCTTCAAAAATTTGTGATCTTGATATGTTGCTTTTTAGAAATGGTTCAGAAGTTATACATATTCTGGAAAATAACATGCATTAAAAATAAATACCTTTGTTTTTAGTATTTTAAGAGTTTATACTTTCCATTTTTTTCTTTTTCTTTTTTATTAGTTTAAGTCCCTGTTGTTTTTACCCTCTTGGCTGTTTCTTCACATCTCATTCCCATTTTCTCTGTGTCTTACCTCTCTGCATCTTACCTCTCTGCATCTTACCTCTCTGCATTTTCTGTCTCTCTTGTCCCCTCCTGTACTGTTCAAGTGTTGTATTCTGGTGGTGTTAAAAGTCAGAGAGCAGGAGGAAAAGCAATAGGAAGTGAAAGCAGCATATGGCTTTAAGGATATAATATGAAATACTTGTATTATTTGTCTTATATTGTTGTGATCACCTTATGTTTAAGAATTGCTCTCAATGGTCCTTACATTTAGTTAGCCCTGCACTGACAAAAGCTCCACTCATATTGTGGAGCACATCCTGTCACTGTGTCTTAACATCTTCTTGTGAAAAATCCCCACTGGTGCATTATGCTTCTGGCTGAAGTGACAAGCATGGAGCAGTTGGAATTTTATCACTTACATTTATTTTTTTTAATATTAATAAAATCAGACTTATAAAATCCTGAAAACAATATCAAGGGATTTTTTTAAAGAATAACTTGGCATGTTATTTATCAGAAATGTCAGTATAAGTGGAATATACAGCAACAGATGGGCTGCAGATAGGTTAATTAAGTAGATAGGTTAATTAAGTAGATGATTGTATCCCCATACTCCACAACAATAAAAGGATCATAAAGATGTTGTGCACAATATTTTCTTGTAATAATTGCTAATGAATGTCACTGCTGTCTTGCTAATGGATGTAACTAGCTCTGTATTTTCTCTGCAGTTTGCGGTTATTTCAGAAGTTTGACAACTTCAGGATTCTTGTGTGTGGTGGCGATGGAAGTGTGGGTTGGGTCTTGTCAGAAATTGATAAGCTCAGCTTGCACAAGCAGGCAAGTGTGCATATTTACTTTCCTTGCCTCGACTGGCTAGGCTTAATTTTGTATGCTTACCTTTTCCTTGACTTGGTTCTTTGTTGTTATCTCCCTGTATGGGGCAAACTTAATAATTACTGTTTAGTGGAAGTTTTCACTGTTATAAACAGGATGAGTTGTAGCAGAATAGCACACTTTGACTTACAGGCTTTAGACATCAGCTATGAAATTAACATTTGTTGATTGAAATAACAAGCATTTGTAACCACTTGTATTTTCTTTCTAGTTTTCAATAGTAGATTTGTTCCTGTGTTGTGTTTCAGTGTCAGTTAGGAGTGTTACCCCTTGGTACTGGAAATGACCTTGCTCGTGTCCTTGGTTGGGGAGGATCCTGTGATGATGATACACAACTTCCTCAGATTTTAGAAAAACTAGAACGAGCCAGCACGAAAATGTTAGACAGGTAAACCTAGATGTGCATATGCATCACTTACCACGAGATTTAAACTGTATTTATTTTGGTTTCTTATGCCTAAAATCCATCTTGGAGACTTGGTGTTCAGTGGGTTTGTTTTTTGAATGCAGGTCTTCGTCATGAAGGAAGCTGCAGTTGTAATGGGGACAGCTTTTTAGCCTCCTTTTTAAACTAAAGAGTCAGAGGGATGAGTGATTGATGGAACTGGAAAGTGTGCTGTCCGAACATGTTCAAAAGTTGGCAGTTTATTGCATGGCTGAAGGAGCTGCACAACTGCCCATTACAAGAAGTTGTGAGCATTAAGAAATTGTGTAGATTCAAAGCGGATTTGAGCAATTTTGTGGACTCTATGCATGCTCATTAAACACCATTAATGGTAGTATCTTTATTTAGAAAACACCTGAGCTCTCTGTCCTTGGATGTGGTGAAAACTCACCTTGTGTGCTTTCACCCTTTCCTGAGGTATCACCTGCTGACCAGATGCTGAGCTAATTGGATCCATGACTAATACTTCTGTTTGAGGCATTTTCTTATTCCAGAAAATGAAATCTTCACACTCCTTGTTTCATATAATTTTCATCCATAAAGGAAAGCAACAATCCCCATTAAAAAAA
>WBMY01000383.1:136759-197152 GCA_013397315.1 Donacobius atricapilla
GTCAGAGATGACGATGGTCATGTTGTTCCAGTGAAAGTCTAGCACTGCTTTTGAGAGGAGTATTCCTTATGCTGCTCCTTTCTCTCATGAGTATTTCTTTTCTTACTCTAGTTTCAGACACTTGAATATCATCATAAGGAATTTTACTTAAGGTTATTTTTATGAGAGAAAACCTTTTTTTTTATTTTAAGCTTTTCTGCAGATTACTTGATTGCTTTACAAGAAAGTATGTCGAGAAATGCTTGTTACTGATCATCAGATTCTGAACAACTTGTAGATTAAATGATGTTTCCCTTTTTCTGTAGTGAAAAAATGCTCGTTTTCATTTTTTGGTCTAATTTCAGTAGACTTACTCCCAAGGCCCATCTGCAGCGATTACTTGTTCTTTTCAGCAGGCTTTGAAGGATATTATTGCTATTAGTGGTTTCATACTATCTATGCTGTCAAGTGCTGTCCTGTACCAGACAAAAAAATACATATATGTCAAGAAAGACACTTCCAACATTTGCTTTGTTTTCATGCCTGCCTCCTCTAGTTGAGATGGAAAGCTTATGTCACCTTTAAGACTTTTCCGTAGGAAGATGTCTAGTTTCCTTTGACTTCTGCAGTATGTTTACACAAATCCTTTTATAATATGAAAGTTTTTTTCTGGAAAATCTTTATTGCCTATATTAAATGTCCCATGATTTTTTCACAAATGAGACTGATAAATCACTAAAAAATCATCTGAGTGGTAACACAAATTATTACCTTTAATCTCAATTGTTTCACCCATATGGTTTATAACTACAAATTAAGATGCTTTTTTTAAATACATAGCTATTCTGTGGTGTGACAATGAATTTTCTTTTTGTTACTATATTAGAGAGAGTGTAAAACAAACAGTCTGGAAATTTCTGTTTCTTTTAGGTGGAGTATAATGTCATATGAACTGAAATTACCAGCAAAGCCTTCTATTCTGCCTGTGACTGCAGAAGAGTCAGAAGAATGCCAGGTGCACTTTTACTTTTGTTTTGTTGTTTTTTGTACTTAACTTGGAGCTTCTGGGATGACAATAGCCACAATTGAAGCATTTGTGTGAAAAATAGATGTTTTCTAATCTGCTAACTGAACTGAATTAAGGCCATTTCTTGCTGTGTATCTCAAGTAAGGTTTCCAGTTCTATATTATTTGCCCAGAAGGAATGAAGGTAAGGAGTCTCCAGCAAAGCTTTCTGAAAAATTTCTTCCTGAATATATATGTATATGTTATATGTATTAGAAAGTGTATTTATATAGCATGTTAGACAAGAATGTAATCTAGCATCATATAATATGTAATATAATACTATATATTTTAGATAATTCTTATATATGAGTATATATTATATATAATTTTGTATATAATAGTATAATTCAGTGCTATGTTACTGTATAATAATATATATACTAAGATGATATAAATAAATATTTAAAATACATTTTTTTAATATATAAAAGCAAATGTCTGCTATATTGAATTTGGATTAAGCATTGAATAAAAGCCCCCAGCATTTTGGAGGCAAGGGTTGTATTCCAAAAGAAAGACAGAAGCGTTTTGCAGCTTGAGTTTGATCAGGTGATATCACCCAACTCTCTCTTTGTTCTTTGAGAGAGCTCAAAACCCTAAGCATCATCAAAGAAAAGCTTAGTCTGTCTTCCAGACTAGATTTGTGCTTGTACTAGCTGCTGAAATTTCAATTTTGAGAGAGGGAGATACTTTAATCAAATTAATTGGCATGAAAATTCTGACTGAAAAGGAGAAAATAATATATTCCCAAGAAAGTTAATGCATATCAACTGAAGCTCAAAAGTACTTGAGAAGCCATAATTAATCAGCAGTCTCTTTATCAATTTAATAATTCAGGCTCTTTTAATTGGCAAGGAGGTTATAACCTTTGATGGATTGCTGGATATAGAGATGCAAAAAGGCTGGGATTTTAAGAGGGTTGCTTTGCACACGGCTCTGCTTCTGGTGTCAGCAATGCAGATCAAGGCTTTATCTCCCCTAATTTTTCAAGACAGTTAAAATTTTCAAGTGTGTCATCATCATTTTGTTCTAGTTATTTCTGGCTTTGAATTTTTTTTTAGTCTCTTCTGAAAGTGGAAGGAACTGCTTACTCATATGAAACTTCTTTTTTAGAAAATGTATTCTGTAGGCTGTATTACCTGTCATTACTTGAGATGGACAAAACCATTTGCTTTTGAGTACCGTGTTCAATCTCTACTTCAATTGGGTTTTTTACATTGTTTACTGAGTTAGGCTATTTCAGAAAAAATAGTAATTAACCTTATAGTAGTTGTTGAATTATACCACAGTTTGAAAAGCAAAGAAAGTACATATTTGATTCTTTTCTTTTTCCCCTTCCTTCCTCCTACAGTTTCAGTAGACTAATTCCACTTGGTTTCCAGAAATCTTGTACTGATGTTTGAAAAACAGTAATTGACTCTTACAGATCAGATGTTTATGTTTTGTTTTCTCCTTTGAAATGAAAACTGATTCGATGTCGGAGTCCTACAATGAAGGCTGGGTTTTCGGAGAAAAAAATGAAGTGATATATCTGCCTGTTCAAAATCAATGACAAAAGCATGCTTAGACATTTCAAGAGATTCTTCAAGGGAGCTGTCAGAACTGGATTTATTTTCAGCTTTGGATTTGGATTTTGTTAGAATTTTCTTTTAAAATTGAGATCTGGATCCAGAGCTATTTTGAGATAGGATATGGTTTGTGAGGATTCATTTTTTCATCCAGTCCAAATATTTTCCTGAGTATTTTGTAATTTGTAATTTTTAATGTTCTTGTAAAGACTGAGCCCTAAATGGTTTGCTCCTTGAGGATTCGTTTTGATAACATTATACCATTTTGGCAGTCTTTGTCAGTTGTGGTTCTTGGGAAGTGAGAGCCCACCAGACAGTAAAGTGAAAATTCCAGATTATAACTGCAAACTAGATTTATTCTTATTGAGCAATTTGTTTGATGAAAGCTTTGCTTATTTTAGAAGTAAAAGATTAGATATTAGATTATAATACTAGTATTATTATATTATAATATTAGTAGGTTGTTATAAATCAGAGAAGGTAAATTCTTTTCTGCCTCACAGAATGATTTGAGCCTAGAAATAACTATTTTCTCTACAGGAGGAAAAGAATTGTGGATCAAGTTCTTAAATGCAGTCTAACTTTGTATATTAAAAGTCTGGTGTATAAAATACAGTATGCACATAGAATATTCGTTGCCTGACACTTGGCCTTGCATTAGATTTGAAATGGAAATCCTGCTATTTTTGAGGTGTTTAAACTCCCTACTTGGTGTTAAACTACTGGAATGTGTGGAAATTGAAATCTCTTTTCTCTCTGTTTTCAGATATCTGCTTATGAGGATTCAGTTGCTGCTCATCTTGCAAAAATTCTCAATTCTGATCAGCATTCTGTTGTCATATCATCTGCCAAGTGAGTCAATCAGTTTTATGTACAATGTGGGGGATAAACTCTCTATGTAACAGCATCACCGTAATAGCGTTCTGTCTAAGCCTGATTTTCTTATGGATGGCCAACTGGCTTGGCTTAATATATCTTGATTTATATCTTTTAGAGTGGATGTTTTTTTCTGCAAATTTTTAGATGGTAAAGTTGTAATGGATGGCTTAACACTAAATTAAAAAAAATAATTGCACAATATCTGTATAAAATGATATTAAATCATTCCAAATCAGTGCACAGACTAAATATGAAACGTACTGTTACTAATGCAAAGATGTGATCCACTTTACACTGCATTTTTTCTGGCTATTTTTTGTAATGCATATGTTTAGAAGACAAACAATTTCACCAGTATGAAGCAGAACTTTAGCTTAGGTAGTTTTGTTGTAGCCCTGTCTATATTAGTTCAATCAATACTGATCTACAACATTAATGGGCTTTTTTCCCCAAACTGAAATATTTTGAAATGAGAGAAATTTGGCAAGTCATGGACATCATCTGAAATCAGAACTGTTCTGTGTATACCTTCTCTATGAAAAAGCATACTACGTTTTGCAATATGCAAAAGACTAGTCATAGAATCTTTAAAAATTCATGATGCTGAATATCATGACATCCTTTTTTTTTCTCATAAAAGCAAGTTAACAAAATTTCATTTTTAAACTATACATAGCACAGGTAGATGATCAAACTGCAGGATATTAACTCCAGATTCTAAATTGGTTCTGTACTGTGTTAAATCTGTTTAATTTCGGTCAGAATAATGTCAACCAAATGATCAGTACTAAGCAATTATCCTCACCTCATTAGTAAGTTCGCTGTCTGTCTGCAGTGCAGGTAACAAGAACCAAGTCTTTTCCTGATTTACACAGTGAAAATTCATTGCAGCCACTGTAGTTTGCACAGATAAGCTTTAGGGTCGGTTGAAAAGCGTGAGCTGTGCAATGGGATATGTGTGGCCATATGCTTTCATCTAAGAAGTGCTCTCTTAAAGTCTGTAGATTTTCTCCATGGTTTTTAATCTCCAACTTCGCGTGGGAATTTGCGTGACTGTGTTTGAAGTCACCAAAGTGAATGCGAGAAGTTTGCCAAGTCCTCTCATAGGGAAGGTGTGTACAAGAAAGGGAGTGGATAAAATCAGTCACGTTTATTTCAGATAAGAGGCTGAGACACAATGTATGCCAAGGCTTAGGTGAAAGAGTTTTTGTTTTAAAGCTTATCTTTTCAAGTTTGGAAACTATGGAAAAGAGTGTCATCTGATTTGCAAGTATGATCACGGAGTTCAGTTTCCAATAAGAATGATTTATAGCAGTGTACATATAAATAAATTGCCATAAGAATTTAATATTCAAAACGTATCTATTTTATTTCATTTGGTTTCTTCCCTCTCCTTTTTTATCTGAAGAATATTGTGTGAAACTGTAAAGGACTTCGTTGCCAAAATAGGGAAGACTTACGAAAAACCAATGGAAAATGCAGAGGAAGCTGATGCCATGGCCATTAAAGTAAGATTATGACTACGTTCAGGTTTAAAGTTGTTATGTTCCTAAAGTTTGTAGCTTTTGGATGTTTAATTTTCACCTTGCTCTAGAATGCCCAGCTTGGCTTTCATTTCAACCAGTGACTTCAAAATTCTTCTCTTCTTATTGCATAGAGTTAATTATTTCCAATAATCTCTTTAAACTGTTTATACTGTCTTTCTTCATAAAGGAGAAAGTTCATGGTAGCATACATAGAGATAAGGATTTTTTTTGCATTAGTTATACTTCTAGGGATTAAGTTAGCTACTGGAAAACAGTGGGATAATGAAGAGTATGCTGCAGGAATGAAGAGGAGACAAACCACAATGTTAAAAATAGTGCTTTAAGCTGCAAAAACATTGGGAAAGAAAACAACAGAAGGATTTGGTATGAGACACAAAATTTACATGAGCTAAAAAGAAAAGAAGCAAACAAAATCCTTGACAATCCCAGAGTCAGAAAATATACTTGCTAAGTGGCAATTTGTGGTTCACATTTCTATCCTATGCACATTTTAGAAAATTAGTTTTTCTTTTTAACTGTTCCAAAGCCAGAGAGTGTTTTCTTTCTCTTAGGCACAGAAAATCCTTTTCTTTCCCTGTGTACCTAGAGAGAACAATTACTTGGTGTTGGGGAGAGGCATTTGACAGTGTCTGATTCTGGCTTGAGCCGCTTGCTCTGTCACAACTTGCTAAAATATACAGCTGTATTGCAAAAACAAGCCCATGTGTCTCAGTCTAACAGCTGATAGATACCTCTCAAAACTGGGGTACTGAGCACCTATGTATGGGCAAACCTCTGGTGGATTTCCATGCTGCAGGTCATTGAGAGAGGGGTAGGATGTTATCCATGTTATCCATGTTATCCAGGGCAGGCTGAATTTAGCATGAAGTGTTATTTGAATCTAAGTATAGGGAGTTTGTTTTATGATTGCTGTAATCTGGTTGAGTGTCACAGGGTCTGCAAAATGCCCATGCAGACCTACTCATTATCTGATATTCTGAAATGTTGAACCTTGGTTTGGATTTTACATAAGGAATTACATAGACACTAAAGACACCTACAGTTTCAAATAAAATCTGGTACCGTATTTCCTAAAAATATTTGCATGTTCACTGTTGAATTTTCTTTTTTTAATGTGTGTGTGTCTTTTCCACTTTGTCTTAGTGCTCAGAGTTAAATGAAAAGCTGGACCTATTGCTGCAGGCCCTCCACACAGAAGCCCAGGCTACTCCCATTCTCCCAGGCATTGCTCCCTCCATTGTGGAAGAAGAACCAGAGGAGTTCTCAAGTGAAGAATCCTTGTCTGAAAGTAAAGAGCAATTAACAGAGTGTGTATCAAAGTCTTCCCAGAAGCTCTTCAAACCAAGGGAACAGCTAATGCTCCGAGCAAACAGCTTGAAGAAGGCTGTGAGGCAGATCATTGAACAAGCAGAAAAAGGTGCGCATCAGCAACATTTTGATCCAGTCTGGTAGAATAGGATAGGATAATGATGTTTGTTTTTTTCTCTAAGTGGAGGAAGTTTTTGTTATAAAATTTTATTTCTATATTCTTACACAGATAAAATTATGTGCTTATTACAAGCTGCAGGGAAAAGAATTGCAGATTGTTTGAATGTTGAAGGCGTGAGTACTTGCGTATGTATGTGTGTGTGCATGTAATGTAAGTATGTGTATAAAAGTGCATTTCTTTTAACTATTAGTCTCCACAAAATGAAGATTTCTGACAGTGTATCTTTATGAAGTAGTCTGACTGACTCACTGAAATAACGATAGAAGTCTTGTTGATGTTTTAAAATGAAAAGCTACAAAATAAAGTGCTTATTTCAATATATCCAGTTTTTCTTTAGAATCTTTGAAACTTTGTCTTTTCTCTTAATAACAGTTGTGGATGAGCAGAATGCTCATAGTGAAGAGCAAGTGAACCAGTCTCCAGTAGAATACAGCAAAGAATTGGATGAATCCAAAGAAGAGGAAAAAGAGGAAGATACAAAGGAACTTGAGTCTCCATCAAGTGAGTAAATTAGGAATAAAATAGAAATATTCCATCTCCTTATAGTTGTATTAGGAGCATAATTGGTTCCATAATTAAAAAATACTAGCATCCTGTTTTACTGGAAACTACTCACAGATTCTAATAGATCCAAATAAATAAAAGTTAAGGGGAAAAATTAGGGAAATAATAGATGAAGAGTCTGTTGGAATTTATTTACAAAGCTGAGAAGGCACTTGTTGGGGAGAGAAGTACCTGAATTTAATCCAGTTTTTTACAATCACCTTTCTACATGAACCTGAGCAAAGATTAGAGCTTAGGTGATGGTGGCAATAGCATGTCTCAGTTGTAGACTGAGATTCTCAAGCTACATGGAAATTTTAGGAAAGCTGCTTATTGGCAGTGGAAATTTCAGTCTTTCCCATATTATCAACATGTACAGTGATGCACTGCTGGTGAGGTCACAAGATGATCTGTGAGTCATAGAGAAACAGTGGTAGCTGGTAAGGCAGCAAAACCCATCCTCTTGATACTTGGTGAGCAACTTCTTGGGGAAAAATGAGAAAAGTATTTTGGGATTTGCATCTCCTTTTTTCACCCTAACTCACACTAACATCCTCAAAAGTTGTCCTCGCAAGGCTCTGCTCTGAAGCTGGTGCCTGTGTCTGTAGCTCCTACTTTGGAAAGAAGACATTGGACTGTTGGGGCTTCTGTTGACCCAGGATCTCACATTTTCTCCAGAAACACATCAGGCTTTCTCCAGTGACTGTCTCTTCACTTGATCCCTTTCATTTTCTCTTGGTTATAGAAATCAATGCATGTTGGTTGTCCCAATAGTAGCTCATAGAGGATCCTGCCCCTACAGATGACCCAATCCTACTGCCATAACTTTATAATAAAGATATACAAGTTTAGAAATTTATTGAACTCCATGTTTCCTGATGGTATAATTTCTGCATCTAATGGGGAGCTATATTATTCTTACGTGGGTGGAATAGAGTGCTTATTAATGCTGTCACTGGACGATAGATGTTTAGGGACAAAGCATGAAACAGGAATTTAATTATCTGCACTGAAACATCAGTTTTACTCATTAGGGCTCTGTTGTTTTTATCAGACCATTCACAGCAAAAGTTTATCTTTATTGCAGTTATTCCCATGAATCTCATCTGTCAAATAAAGAGCAGCTGCTCTGTTGATTTTCCTATTTAATACAACTGCCTTGTTTGCAAGTACAGAGAGAACTGACTGTGTGAACAGTGTTGTGAATTTTTCAGTAATATTATGAAAAATGAATGGTAATTTTGTTCTGAGTATTATATTTTACCCTCCAAGGATCTTCCTGGTCATTCGAGGAAGATAATCTTTTTCCATATGTTAATACCTTCATCTAAATATTTAATGGCTCTTGTTAGATACCACTTGCTGGTTTTATTCATTTTTATTTTTTGACATTGTTACAGTGTTTTGTCATGCATAGATACAAATCAATGTGTTGTTTTGCTACCATGCAATGTTGTAGCATTTTTTGATAATAGCTATGGCTGTTAAGCAGATTTTAAAGTCAGAAGGAGCTTTTAGTCCATTTGGTCAGTCCTTTAATATAAAACAATCCAGAAAAATTCACCCACTTTTCTTTGTCCTGTGTATAATAATTTCTGTTTGGCTTCAGCAAGTCATCCTGAAAGATTTGTAATCTTACTCCAGGGATACAAGAAAGTGAAGAATTTGCCATTCAATTTTCAGTTCTATGTTGGATTATCATCACTTAAAAAACCCTGTGAATAGGCAAATCCTGGCCTGAAGTAATGTGAACACAATGTCTAAACCCTTGTTCTAGTTATTCCTTTCCTTTTGTCTCTAGATTCTTCCACTCAACATTTTCTTTCCATTAATGTCTTCATACAGTACATCCATGTTACTCTCAAGCTAAGTTATGATTGACATGACCTGATTTGTCCCACTCCTGCCACTGAAAAGGATGCACTCTGTCCTTCCTACCACATTCCTGGTGCTGTTTCCCTGCTATTGTCTTGGTGCTAGTCCTACTAACTCTGCTGGATTAGTTTTCATTTTTTGAGAAGAAAAATCAGATTATCTTGAAATAATTTCATTGGTTTTTGTTCTGAGCTTCTTCAGATGGTCAAGTTTGAAGTTGTCCTAAGCTGAAGTAGTTTTAACATGTGAGATAATTTGAAGCAGAGATAGCCAAGAAGTGTCTGTGACCATCTGTTGTGCGAGAGTTTTCTACATGCTCATGGAAATGCTATAACAAAGCATTTGGTAACACCCAAACTTTTTCCTTGGGGTACCGGTTTCTGGGTATGTCTGATGGGGCTGAATTGCACAAAGATTAAATTCCCCAGGCTGAAGCGGCACTGGCATATTCTCTCAGGCTGCATGAAACAAGTTCTGCCAGGAAAATAAATTACAGCACCCGAGGTCAGCCCTCTGCAAAGCTGATCCTTCTTCATCAACCGGAGAGGCAGCCAAAGGATAATTGGCCTCACTGAGCTGCCACCTAGTCTTTGTGAATATCTTCTCTTTCTCCTTGATTTTCTTCCCTTTCCTTTTCCTGAGCCTTTGTCAGTAACAGATGCATCAACTACTAAACATTGATATCTGTCAAGGTTTCACTGATCCATCTTCCGGAGAATTTTAATAAATAAGTTAATTATTTGGGAAATTGCCGCTTTGTTTGTTTTCTGAGATTTTTCTGTGAAAAAAGATGATGGAAAACTGATGCCCCCCCCAGTCTCTCTAAATACAGAAGACAAAGGTGAACATGGTTTTTTACCTTCCCTTGTAGTTTTCAGTTTGGCTGTAAATAAAGATGTCAGAGTTTTCTCTGATTTTTTCAAAATCTGCTGCAGCCATGGGCCCATTGTTGCTGTTTGAAGAAAATAGTGTAGGTGTTGATGAGACAGATATTCTAACCTACAGGCCATGGAACTACCTATATTAAAATTGTTATAAATTATAACAGACTGTATAATATGTGTATATTTATAAGTAAAAATAGATGAAATTTAAGTTTAATTATTTCAGTAATATGTTTATCAGAAGCTTACTGCAGTGTTAAATAC
This sequence comes from Donacobius atricapilla, assembly GCA_013397315.1. Taxonomy (NCBI): domain Eukaryota; kingdom Metazoa; phylum Chordata; class Aves; order Passeriformes; family Mimidae; genus Donacobius; species Donacobius atricapilla. The sequence continues at coordinate 146,856 of WBMY01000383.1, forward strand.
TGTTGCATTTTAAGGTGGATATAATATGTTTTATGAACATATTTACATTTAATGCATATAATACTTTTGCTGGTAGCTTGAAGTATAAGTTGGGAACTTGTCATGTTGAGTGCCATGCACACTTGCTCATTTTAATTTGTGTTTGTCACAAATTAATCTGTTTCTGAGTTTTCTTACTGTATTTAGAAGAAAAACTGTGGCGTGAGGGGGAGGGACTTTTGTCATGGAGTGGTAACAGATTAAATTAAGACTTTTGATGTATTTTCAGGGCTGTAAAAACTATGTATTGGTAATGTCATAATAGGGCTAATTAGTGTTCTTACTTCTGTTTTTTCTGCACAGCTAAAACTGCACCAAGATCTCCTGATAGACGTACAAGCCGAGGTATCCATTCTCAGACAGGTTCTTTCTCTGCTCCAGCTTTGGCAGCAAGCAAGGAAAACCTCCCAGTACTTAACACAAGGATTATCTGCCCAGGTAGTAGAAGTAGCAGAAGTGTTGCATTTGATTCTGGAGGGTGAAAAGTAAAATTCAGGATCATAGAACTGAGGAGTGGTGTGGGTTGGAAGAGACCTTTAAAGATGATGTAATACAGCCCTCTGTCATGGGCATTGTCATCTTTCACTAGATCAGGTTGCTCAGAAAAGCATTCAGCCTGACCTACGATGCTTCCACTGGTGGGGCTTGTACAGCTTCTCTGGGCAACCTCTTCCCATGTCTCACTCACTCATCCCAAACATTTTCCCCCTTTTGTGCAAACTAAACCTACCCTATTTGAGTTTAAAACCATTGCCCTTTTTCCTGTCACTACAGGTCCTGGTGAAAAGTCTCTCAATCTTTCTTATAAACCTACTCTATATTTTGCAAGTACACAGTAAATTCTCCCTGGAGCCTTCTCCTCTCCAGCTAAACAACTTCGGCTCTCTCAGTCTATCTCTGCAGGAGGGGTGCTCCAGCCCCCTGATCATCTTTAGGGCCCTCTGTGGACTTGTTCCAGCAGGTCCATGTCCTTCTTATATCGGGGAGCCCAGAGCTGGATGCAGCACTGCAGCTGGGGTCTCACCAGAGCAGAGCAGAGGGCCAGAATCCCCTCCCTCATCCTGCTGGCCACACTGCTTTGGATGCAGCCCAGGAGATATTTGGCTTTCTGGGCCACAAACTCACATTGCCAACATCCAATTTTTCATCCACAGGTACCCCTAAATCTTTCTATCATTTATCCTAATCAATGGATTAAGATGAAGAGGCTGAGGGACAGAGCTGTTTAAAGTTCACCCCTCTGAGTGAGAACTGTCTGTGGATATCTCTCTGGAAGTGGAAAAATGAAACCACACAAAGCTGCTCTGTAAAACAGTTGAAAAAAAAATTTCTGTTTTTACCCAAATGCAATTGAAAGATGAAAAAATATCTGTTCTGCTCCAAATGCAATTAATACTAGAGAGCACTAGTAAAACTCTGTTTTAATTAACTTTATTAGTATAGCTAAAACACAGTGGAACCAAACCTATGTTTTTTCTTTCGGCAAATTTAAGTGAAAGCTGTTAGTATTTTGCTTTGTTTGCATTACAAAGCATTTTGTAGAGTGAAATTGATATTAGTCAAGGCAGGCATGTTGAGGCCATGATTTTTCCACAAATTAAGTTAAGCTATGGCTGTACCAGTTGTAAAAATGGTAAGAATATTCCTTATGTATGCTTCCAAAGGGTAGGACAGAAGAAAAATCATGGGCAGTTAGGAGATGAAGATTAAACTGAATGAAAAGCTCTACCAGTCTTTTTGGATGCTAGGTCACTCATTTGGTTACTATACCAGCCAGTGAGTGTTGGCCTGAAACCCTAAATTTTCTTTGCTTTTTTCTTTCTCAATGGTGGCACCTGAATAGAGCCACCACAACTTAGCATAGCTGCCTTTCTGCTTAAGGGAGCCAGAGACTTGGAAAGATAACCAATTTTGGTAAAAATTGAGATAGAATCACAATCTTTCCCTGTATAGATTTAATGAATTTTGTTTCCCAGTATGTGGCTTATATGTTTGTCTACTTATCAAATACAATATTTTTTTTATTATTTTCTTTCTGTTTTGTTTTGTTTTGTTTTGTTTTTCTTTTTAAATCAGGTTTAAGGGCTGGTCTAGCTGCTTCCATTGCAGGAAGTTCAATTATTAGCAAAATGTTGCTAGCAAACATCGATCCATTTGGTGCTACGCCGTTTATTGACCCGGATCCAGATTCCTTGTAAGAAATATTTTTTTTTCTAAATGTACTGTTTTGCTTTCCTTAAAGGCATTCTTCTTACATTTTTGTAGTCTCTTCTTTTTTTGCATTATGGAGTTCTTGTTTGCCATCATTTGGCACTAGACCTCAATGTCTGAAAACAAGCTGGATTGTGCTGGTTTATTAATGAGCAGTGCAAATTTTTTTGCAGCAGCTGGAAATAATGGGAGACATTTGCTCACTTATCCCTTGCTCACCTGGATGAGGAGGACAGTAGTCTTTCAGAGATGGGTTTTTCAGAGGTTACGCAGGAAGATTCAGAGGAAAGATCTCTTGAAGTATTTTAGTTCATATTCTGTTCTGTGACCAATCACAGTGTTGGTCAAAGATGTTTGCGTGGCCAGGTTCTGTACAAATGCACACCTGATTTTCTCTTTTCTTCTAACAGGGAGGGATATTCAGAAAAATGTGTCATGAACAACTACTTTGGAATTGGATTAGATGCAAAAATTTCACTAGAATTTAATAACAAGCGAGAAGAGCACCCTGAAAAATGCAGGTAATATAATTACTCTGTCAGTAACAGACCCAAGATGTTTCCATTCTTCTCTTTTCCTTACCCCTTTACACAAACTTCTTTTTTTTTTTCTACGAATACAAGACACAATAATGTGTGTATGTCAATATGTGAATCTTGTTTTGCCTGCTTTCAGAAGTCGGACGAAAAACATGATGTGGTATGGAGTTCTTGGCACAAAAGAGCTATTGCAGAGAACTTACAAGAACTTAGAACAAAAAGTTCAACTTGAGGTAAATTTTATTTATGGAGAGAATGGCTGGCACAATGTGTAGTGAAGAATTAGTGCTTATTTTTGAAACCTGTTATCATTCTTATGTTAACCCAAGCTGACCTCAAAGGCTCTGTGTGAAGATGTGCTATGTAAAACTTGGTTCTCCAAGTCATATTTTTGAGAATATTTTCAGTCCTTCAAGATTACAATATATCCAGTATTATGTTTCTTGTAATTGCTGGGATGAAAAAAGATAATAAATTGTGTGGGTAGGATATATTTCTTAATGTTCACTGTATCAAAAGACAGACCAGGTTTTAAGGGCAACCACAGAAAGGATCATAAAATAAAGAGAAGAAAAGAGATAAGGACTCTTAATCCTTCAGGTTCAGTTTAAAGTATCTGAAAGCTACACATATAGGAAGAGCATTTAAATAGTAAAAAAATTCCTGACAAAAGAGAGGAGATTCTGAATATGCATTACAAGAAGGCCAGCTACACCAGTAGGGATTTTCTCTAGTAGTCGCACAAAAAAGCAAGTTATTAAAGCAACAACAAGTTCCATGTCTGAACATAGTTATTTTTTGGCTTTTAAGTTATAACATAAAATCTAAGTCTTCCACATGGTACTGGGAACTTAGAGGAGATATAAATGATTCTCAAATTTTCTCTTAGAAAAAGACTACAGGATGGTTGCTGTTCTTTTCAACCAAAGAATATCTAAGATGGATTTTGACAGAGAACATACATAATTTCTCTTTTCACTTCATGCTAGCTATTTCATATAGAACTTAATAATATTTATATGAGGGTAACTTTTTAAGTTGAAAGAATTATTTTAGGTTACTGGAATTCCTTCTCACTCTGAGATTTAGGAGGATTTTGCCTAGTAGCAGCAGATTGCTGTTAGCTAAGGATTGAGTAATTATCAAGGAATTATGCAGTAGTTAGCAAATATAATGACAGGAGAGAATGTTATGTATAGTGCAGATAAAAGTCTAATTTAAGAATCTTTTGAATTGATTTCAAATAAGAATCAATAATACTGCTGACCTTTCCATAATTATTTTTTTAATATTCCTGTAAGTTAGTCAGCAAGTAAAAATTTCAAATTTACTGTTGTCTTGCATAACATGAGATATTTTATGCCTGTATATTCAGGCATTAGAGGCAGACTTCTACTGTAATACAAATGGCTGTGCAGCATCTATGAATATCACATCACATTTTGGATGCTGTCACATCTTGATTAAAATGTTACATTCTGTCTTGCTGCTTAGATTAAATCGCAAAAAGAAAGTAGTAAGCACATTCTGGAAATAACTTGCACCTCTTTTTCCTCCTGATAAAGATGCTACAGATTTTGTCCATATTTCTTTAGATTTTCTTTTTCATTTGTATAATTTTAAGATCCTTCCGTGGAATGGTAGTGTGCAGTCATCTAGCAATCTTCATTAAAGGCAGCTTGACCAGCAACTTCACAGTCCACAGAGTGACACCTGGGTCTAGCATTTACAACCTGGTGTTTCTAACTTGCTTCAATTCCATGCCTGTGGCACTGCTGCAGGACTGCTCTTTTGACTCCAGGTGGAATGGTTTGAGATCATTGGGCTCCCCCCTGCAGACAATTGTACTGCTGTAAGTCAAGAGTGATTCCACTGATGTCTGTAAATTTACTCTTGGCCAAAAGTGAGATTGATGTCATCCCATGATCGTGCTGAGCAGGACATGGAGTTGCTTATGTGTTTTTGGAGATACAGCAGTAAGAAGGTCGCTCTTATGTCCAACCATTCAATGGTTGGACATAAGAGCGACCTCTTACCTTCAAAATCAACAACTCCCATCTACAGCCAGGGTAACACCTGGGGGGTCAGTCCTAGATTTGTCTTTGCACTTTTGGGAGAAGAGTGAAGTTATTTTTACAGGAAGTCAACAATACATGCAAAGACTGACAGTTAACCACCTGTTTGTGACTATGCCAGAAATATTCTTGGATATTCCTGATACAACCACCTTCCCACCCTCCGCCTCTGGCTTAAATGGATTTGACTAAATAACAAGTCTTCTGCAATTTTGGGAACGCTGATATAGGATGGAAGACTAGTTACTGAGTGCATAAATGAACATTTTTGTAATGTCCTTGGCAATCTTACTGTGGGCACTCAGGGAGATTGGTTTTCTTACTGCAAAAAGATTTTTAATCTTTGATGGACAGACCATGTGCATGAGAAATTTCATAACAAGGGATGTGAAAATGTTTCTTTCAAGACTCATGGAGCACCACGGCCGTAGATACTACAGCATGTAGATCTACATATTTTTCACCTCTGCAAAAGTCATTGCTAAGTTTGGAAAGAAGAGGTTTGTTTTAGATGTGCTTCATTGCATGGAGGGAATAGTCTTGTGCCAGACCTCTTGATGACTCTGTCCTCCCTTGCCAGCTCTGTTGAAGCTTCATGTGCTAAAAATTACTCTTTACTAATTACTTATATTGTATTATTTATGTACTGAAAGAGCTTTTATCAATTACAGTGTGACGGACAGTACATCCCCCTTCCAAGCCTGCAGGGCATAGCTGTGCTAAACATTCCCAGCTATGCTGGTGGGACTAATTTCTGGGGTGGAACCAAAGAAGATGACGTAAGTAGCATTAAAGAGACTTAACCTTCTAGGCAAAACCAGCAATAAATATAATGAACTGCTCTTCTCACTTGATTTTAATAGTAGTAGCATATAGTTTGGATAACAATTCTTACAGTTCAAACTGTATTTCCTTGTTGTTTTTTTTAATTGAAAGTATATTCCATGATTTTTTACTGTCCATTATCTTCTGTCATGTCCATTCCAGCAAAATGTTCATATTAAAGCATAATGATTTAATTTTGAAATGACTGTATGAGTATTTCTCGAAATTAATTTTATCAGAGGCACAAGTAATTTCTATCTATATTATTTTACAGATGTCTGTAAATAAGTTTTCTCTAAGCATAGATTCCTCTGTTTGCTATAGTCTAACAAGCAAGGTAGATAGGATAATCACTCAAAGTTTATACCTTCATTTTCTCCTGTTCTTCAAACAGCTTTGCTGTGATGGATGGTGATTCAAAAAATGAAGACTAGTGCCTTTAGTGACTGATAATTTAGTGGGGGTAGTAAACTGGTTTTTGAATATTATTTTCAATTAACCTTTAAAATACTTTAAGGTACCTTTTCCACTTTCTTCCTTTCAACTCCTAAGAAATATTTAATCACATGGATCCCTACATGCCTTACAACCTGGAGCAGTGTTGCTGCCGCTATCTGCTTCACTCACAGTGCACCAATTGTAATTACTAGCAGATTATCCTAATCTGCATGTCCTGATTTAGTGTGTGATGTCTGAATCACCTAAAACTGTAATTGCAAACTGGCTCATGATTTTGATGTAGACGATCCAGGACTATTTTTTGCAAAAAAGTTTTAGGTTTCTTGTGAGTTGTTATTCTTTAATTTTTTAATACACACATAAAAACATACCTATATAAAACATAGTTTATTTCTTTTAATATCTATTATATATAATTGCATGTTTATATTATATAATACATATATAATTGCTTATGTATATATATGTTTTATATCTATATATATGTGTATATATATGTGTTTTATATATGTGTGTGTGTATAAATATATATATATATACACATGTAAAAATGAAAAAATAAGTTTTGACATGTTTTAGTGTCCCTTTCTTATTTTTGGTATATATCAGAGGATGGAAATTCTGCATATGTTTGGCAATGGATATCTAAAGCTTGTTATATGTATATTCCATGTTCATAGTCAGAACTTGAAAGCTGCTCTAACATCTGCTCAGCCCCTGTTCAAGAGTTTATTATTCTCCCTGGACTGCTTCAGTGAGAGAGAAGATCTGTTCCAGCTTTTATGCTGGTACACAGCAAATATGGTGTCCTGGAGCAGTTTTACTGACATTACTAGTCTTCTAGTGAGTAGATGTGCCAGCAGAGTGACATGTTTGTTCTGGACCACGTTAGGAGCATAATTCACTGCTTTAGTGCAGTCTTAAATGACTCTATCAAGAGGTGGTGGTCTGAAGCCCTGCTGGTTCTACTTGTCTGCATAAATGAAAGACATTACCTTGACAGCTCTGACTATTGCTGAAACATTAGCAGTGAGCCAAGCAGGGCATCTGTATCCTGGCTGGCCTGAGAATGGCTTGTTAAGGCATGTTATTTTGGTGTGCAGAAGACAGGCTGGAAACATGAACTGCAACAGGGAAGGAGTCAATTTGAATGTTGATCCACAGGGATTGGTTGGTCTTTAAAAGAAAAAAAAGGAGAAAAAAGTGATTGGTTTTCAGTACAGGTATTACTGGTGGAGAGACACAGCAGAAGACTAGGTTGAGTTTTTCCTGTCCTTTTACTGAAATGGCACACAGAATAAAGGAAATTTTACAACTACTTTTCCTTAACACATGTTAAAACTAGCCCTGTAAATGTCAGTTACTGGATCAAGAACTCTCCACACTTTTTCTCATGGAGCAGCAGAATCACCATCTTGGTTCAAGATATTCACATATTCCTGTGAAAAATGGAAAAAAATTCCATGGAAACTGGGGAAAAAAAACCCCAACCAGATGGATAAACTGGGATTTTCTCTAGTCTGGTCTCAGGTATTACTGATGCAGTTTACTCTGCCTGAGGTGCCAACTGAGGGAGTCCAAGTACTGCTCAGAGAGGCGATCTCTACCCATTACTGGAGTGATTTCTCCTGCTGTTTTTTCTCCCTCATTGCTCCCTATTGCATTTCGAGATGAAATGGCCAAGCTTCAAGTGACCTTAGGATGGTATCACCTGCTAGACCCAGCTGAAGTCCAGCCTGAGATCTGTCCTGTGGCTGAATTCCCCAGCAGCACAAGAAGTGGCGAGACTTCATGCACTTTGTGTGAGCATGTGGAAACTCAGCACTTTGGCTGCACAGGACATCTTTCCATACAGAAGTGGTTTTCCTGATTACAGTGGACAATTATGCGCAGCACAAACAAGATTTTCAGTATCAAAGCTGTGTTAAACAAAGCAGAGCATGGACTCGGATGTTGAGAATTCAGAATATAAACAGATAAGCACTTCTGAGAAGAAATGGAAAGCATTTATTTCTCTTGCCTTCAAGAACCTCTTAGATATTAGGTACATTAACCAAGCAGAGACTTCAACTGGCTTTTCATCTTGAAAAACATTGAAAAACATTTTTTAATTTACATGCTGAAACATGCCATCCGTCCTATATAAGATAGTAATTGTCATTCAGATATTTCAAAGGGTATCAACATTGCTGTTTTAAATTATAGTTGCCTGTTGTCTGTGGTATCTTACTTCTATGACTTTGGAGTGTAGTTATTGTGCAGTAAAGAAGTTAGAGCATTTAAATGTTGAAAACAAATCTGTAAATGAGTCTGTGTATCACCACAATCTAAGCACTGGATTTGCCAACCAAAATGGAATACTTTCTTTCCCTTACAGATATTTGGAGCTCCATCGTTTGATGATAAAATCTTAGAAGTTGTTGCCGTATTTGGCAGCATGCAGATGGCAGTGTCCAGAGTCATCAAACTGCAGCACCACAGGATAGCTCAGGTTTGTTGCTTACTTACAAATATGCAGGATGGCTGGCAGCAGTTTGGGATTCTGGCAAACAGTGGGACTCTTGATGACCACCACCCTGTACATTAATAACGCACTGACATTGTTTTGCTTTTAGCGGGTAGCAAATTGTCTTCAATGATGAATGAAGTATAGGAGAGCTTAATTCCTGAGACAGCTCTGGAGAAAAGCCATAGCTCCTCATAATCAACAGATTACAGGTGGCCTGTCAGTCTCACCAGTATTTATTGCCCTGTAAAATAATGTGTTTGTTCTTTTCCAGTGTCGGTCAGTAAAGATCACCATACTTGGTGATGAAGGGGTTCCAGTGCAAGTCGATGGAGAGGCATGGATCCAGCCCCCAGGAGTTATTAAAATCATACATAAAAACAGAGCTCAGATGCTAACACGAGACAGAGTATGTTGCAGAAAGAGCTACCATTGTTAACATTGGTTTCTGTAATAATTTGTTTCAGTTATAATGTGAACAAAACAGTACTTATAAAAATGTTTCATAACTATTTATATAGTTCATACAGTTACTTACAGTGATACAATTTCTATGAGTCAGAGAGAGAATTATTATTTTGTATAAGTGGCAAAGCTTTTTTTATTTTTGTATTAGTGCTATTCCTATATTCTTATTAATATATAGTAAGAATGGTCACCATTTTATCTGTTCCTCCCTCCCTCACCCTCTACTCCTTCTTTCTTTTTCTCTAGGTGTGTTATACCAGTCATATACTGGAAATTTTAGCATAGTTACATAAATAGCAAAGTTTTATACTCTTCATTTTCCAGAATAGCTTTCTGCAGATTTCTCTCTGTCTTACCAATCCTCCCTCTCCCCCATGAGCCAGTCTCAGACAGGAGAGACACAAGTACGACCCAGTCACAAAGCCACTGGAGAGTTCATGCTTGTCTAGGACTATTGTGTGGAAGGTACAACTGCCCCTCAGTTCTCTATCCACTAGCTGGATCCTGAATTTAGGGCGGAGTTAAGGTGGAATTAGAATTCTATTTTAGTAAATTTGGGTTTTTCTCCACTGTTTTTAGTGTTTGAATTCTGTATCAGTGTTGAATTTCAATCTTGCTATCCACACAAAATATGCTTGTGTTAGCGAATCACAAAATTCTAGAATTATTTAGGTTGGAAAATGCATCTAAGACCATTGAGTCCAACCATNTTTGTTAAATTAATTTTAATTAAAATAATATCTAATATTAAAAATAATTTTTAAATTTACGTAAAATGTAAAATTAAATTTTTTAATGAGTAAGAATACTCCCAAGTGCTGTGAGTTGAATGTATAATTCATTTTGATTAGGCCTTTGAAAACACCCTGAAGTCTTGGGAGGACAAACAGAAGTATGATTCCTGCAAGCCTATCATTCGATCTCCCTTGTACCCTCAGCAAGCTGTTGAGTTGGCTACAGAAGAAGAAGTTGCACAGATCCAGTTGTGCTCACAAGCTGCAGAAGAACTTATTACCAGGTACAGTAAAATTAATAAGTTGGATTAACAACCTAGACACCAAGACTGAATTATTAATCCAAATTCATACAGAGACTTAGAAGTGTACATTTTCCCTGGTTTTTGATTGACGTTTTGTTGCCACTGTATTAGTTGCTTTTTTCTAATTTAAAAAAATTATTTTCTTTTTAAGGCTCAACTTCTTTTTGTGTCCTTTTCCTATGTATTTTTTAAAAATTTTATTTATGTGGTTTTGTGTTGGTTTTNAAGCACTGTCTTTGTATTCTTACTGGTTTGGAAGACACATTTTGAAGATCATAGGGAAGAGACAGAGTACAAGCTTCTGGAATTGACTTACTCTCTATATTAAGTTTTAAAAACTTTAGGTGTAAAACTATTATNGTTTTGTGTTGGTTTTTTTGCTTGTAAAAACCAACTTTCTAAAGTAGCAACAGAAATGGAAAACTGGAAAGCTTCTTTGCAAAAGTTGAAGCTTCTCTTCTTATGACAAAGCAAAAATATAATTGGTTTCTAAAAAAACCTTTAGAAGTCAACTCTAGAAGTCAGCAGGATGGACACTTCAGTCAGTCATATGGGCTGAAATAAAGAAAAGCTTTTTTTTTTTTTGAATCAGAACATTTAATAAAGCTGCTATTCATTTTATCATAACAACTAATTATCTTTAGCGTCTAAATCACCAATAGCATAAGAAAGCAAGAGCTACATACTCTCTTTATACTGGAGTCATAGAAAAATAATTTAGTTTATCAATTACCCAAAGTGAAGCTTAGCCAAGACATCTTAAAAACTTGACTGTTCTGGAGATTGTCTGGAGGTTGTAGTTACAGCTGGACCTCCCTTAGTCTTAAATTATTGCAGCCAATTTTCATGTCACATCTGAAGGGTATGCCTTGTGAAATAGGTATAAGGGTTTTAAAGATAATTTCAAGTAAGTTATTGCAATGTGCTAGAATTTTCCTCTGTAGATTACTTAAATTAATAGGATCAACATTTTTTGTCTATTTTTTTATATAGCAATAATGTTCTAAAAAAAATACATGTATCTCAGTATTTTGTAGCATCATAAATAATCTGTGTGATGGATGTAATTTCTATGAGGTGCTATATTGCTTGAGGAGATACTTGCATTTCAATTGTTGTTATAAAGGATTATAATTTTCTAACTGTTTTGTGAAACACGCTCTTGTGTATTTTCTTATCTGATGACTTTGTGTACTGAAGAATTATTCTTTAAAGAAATTAAGAAATATTATTCTCCTTTTAAAATATTTTTTGTAGGATCTGTGAAGCAGCAAAAGTACATGGCCTCTTGGAGCAGGAGCTTGCTCATGCTGTCAATGCATGTTCACATGCATTAAATAAAGCCAACCCAAGGTTTCCTGAGGTAAGGAAGAACAGAGATTTATGTAAATAAGCTTTAACATCTGGGTGCACAAGCTTGTGACTGTAGTGTACTCCCTGTCCCCATTTATAAACAAGTTGGATGAGGAGGCAGAAGATGCAATTTCTACATTCACTAGTGTCTGCCCCATCTGGTACTGTGCAGGCATAGCCTCAGAGAGGGTGGAGGCAAGACAAAGGCTGAACCAGATCTGTTGTGACATAGAGGTCAATTTCTGTGGATGCTTTCACAGAAATTTTCATGCTTAATTGCTATCTAAGCTCTATACAGAGAAGGCAAAGGGGCTATGAGGGGAAATGAGTTTTCTGTTTTCCCTCTTCACACTAGATAATCTGGGTGTGTTCAGGAATTGGACCCTGAAATTATTAATTAGGTAGAGGCTGTCCATATCTAACCTAAACTGACACATGTTAATAAATGTTAGTTGACCTTTGCTTCTTGAAGTATGGTTAGTCGCTTGCTTCTCTCTGAGGATAGGTAAAAAATTGAAAACAATAGTCATTGTTAAATGAGATTCACAACTTTTCTGCTGGCCTTTGTCATATGTGGATTGATATGGTGGCTGATCACCTGATGATCTTCAGGATTGTATTAATGTCATACTAAGTAAGTGGAGGAAAAGACAGTAAATAGATACTACATTTTTGGTTTCTGTTCTCAATTCTGAACAGGTTGTCAGTTTAGAGTTAAACTGCTGTATTTCTCCTAGGAGAAGGCACATATGATCTGTGCTGTAAGGTGAAAGTACTTCTTCTCAGTCTGACTTGCATCACTTCAAAAAATGTTTATGCTTCTTATTCCCCAGAGCCTTACCAGAAACACTGCCATGGAGATAGCTGTCAATGTGAAGGCCTTACACAATGAAACAGAATCTCTGCTAGTAGGAAGAGTTCCTCTGGTAAGGTCACAAAGCACATGGTTTTATTCCTTCATTTAGATCATCTGTGATTTGTTTGCTGATTTTTGTAAATTAGTACCAAAGTGAGGACACACTGCATGAAGTTCTGCAAGGTTGATAGGAGAAGATTACACTGCATTTGCGGTTGGATCGGAATGAGTTTTGAAATCTTCTCTTAGGCTGGCATCCATCTTGTCTCACTTCAGATAGCTGTCATTGCTTGGACTCTTGCTAATAGTCACTGGAGAGAAATAGGTATCCTTGTGAGGCTGATTCATGCTCAGCTGTCTTGGAGACTAATGTCAGAAAAGGATGATTTACCTTCTGTGAGATGTAGCATTTAAGAGAACTTGTGGAGTCCAACCTCAGAGTTTAAGGAGCGCCTGGGGTGAGAGCTGTTTTGTTTCATGCAATCAACCTCCACAGACCTAATCTGGGCAAGTAAATATCGCTCTTGTTCTAATACCTGTCAGGAGTTATTTTACAATCTTTAACTGGTAAGTATTCAGCAAACCCCTAATGGTACTTGAAGACTTTGCATCTTCTTTTGCAAGTGTTTGTGCCTAAAATATTGAAGATTTCTTAACAATTGTATCTTGTATAATTAGAAAATTTCTCTATTGACATTGTGAAGAGAAGGAAGATGTCAAGTTTTCTCTGCTAGTCCAGTTTTACATTAAGAAGATACTCAGTAGGAGCAGTTACATTTTCTTTAGATTCAAAACCAGATTTATTACTAACTTGTTTATTTAAGTTGTGCAAATAAAAATGGATATTAATAGGAATATTTTAATTTAGCTGAGTTAGGATATAAAACTTACTACAGGTTCAAATACCTTTTTAAACAAGTGATAAATCGTATGAGTCTTTTTTAGAGTAACCAAAAGTGAATATAGTCTAAATGCTAATCATTGTTTAAGTTATAGAAATAGTCAAGATTAGGTTCACATGTTTTATTTAAGTGTTTTCAAAGGGAAAGTTATTTCATTAGATGTTTTTGTCCAAGAAAAGGAAAAAATATTTGCTAATTTTTTTTTTCAAATTGCTATTGCTAATCCCATATATTTCAGATTAAGCAGGGAATTAAAATAGAGAATTTTTAAAATTTAAATTGTTTTACAAAAGTAATTAGAAGAAAACATTTAAGTTGGTGATGCCATAGTAGGACTGGTGAAATTTATTGAGACAGTTTGGAACTAATATGGAAACCTTCTCATTGAAACATTACCTTTTCTGCAGCAGGTTGTGATCTTGTGTTGTTGAACTGGGTCCTTGTTCAGGCTCCAAAGCTTAATTTGATTAATTTTTCCATTTCTGAATTTTTACACGTGCTTCTGCTTCTCATTATGGTTGTGCAAATGTCTTCATGAGGCTACATCAGGCCCTTCTTTTAATAAAAAGGCTGTTTGGAAGGCACCAAGATAATATTCCAGAGGTGTCCATTAAGCTCATTTGACATTGTGCTAGCTTAGAACAGTATTTCACAGACCCAGTAACAAGGCACCCTGGTTAACCTTATTGCCACGTACTTTATAAATGCTGAAGTCACCTCTATGTTGGTTCCTCATTTTATTAAGATAGAGATGAACTGTATGATGTTGACCGACGCATCAGCCACTCCCATCATAAACTGTTCTTCTAAGGATCCTTCTCCTCTGACAACAACAGACATCCTTTCTTTCATATCTTCCTCTATTTTTTTGGCATCTTCACTTCTCCCACATCCATTTCTTGTGATCAAAGCTCTTGAGAGCAGTAAACTCATGTCTTTGGTGCTTATACTACTTGATTTAACCCCAACTAAAGACCAACTAAATTAGGACACTTGGTAAGCTGCTTCTTTGCTTGCCATTTACTGGCTATTGAGTTTTGCTGTTACAGCTCCTGAGGAAGAGAAATAAACTGTTAATAAACATAAAAAAAGTCTGTGGTTCCTTCCAGCTCCTGTAAGAACTATGATTAACAAAGTTCATACAACAATAGGAGCATTATACCATAACTAATGGTAAAATACAATTTTTAGTGAATGATTTGAGGTGTATGTGACCTTAAAATACCTTTTAGTTCCAACTCCCCTGCCATGAGCAGGGACATCTTCTGTGAGACCAAGACTGCTCAAGATGGGACAATGAAGCTGATTTGTGGACTCTTTCAGATGCTTATGGATGGAATATAGTTTGGAAAAAAATTTAAAATACGCTATTGTCTAGATACTTTCCAAAGGTACTGTTTCCATTTTTTAATTTTAAAAAGCATTTCCAGTCTGGAACAGAGCACAGTTTTCAACTGCATTAAGGAAAAATATGACATATATTCATTTAAACTGAATAAAGTTATCTAAACTCAGTGAAATAAAGTTTTTTCCTATCAAAAATTTAAATAGAGGATGAATTGAAAAATCCTTTGTTTTTATTTCCTCATTCATAGTGTGAATTTTTATCTTGGAAATAAGATTTTCCAAGATGTTGTAGGAGGAGAATTTGCCCTGAATTGCTGATTCTTTCTGTACCTGAATTTCAGGAGCACCATCAGATGAGCATTTTTTTGTCCCCAGGCAAAGTGTTTTCCTCTGAGAATCAAACAATTAGTTAAGTACTTGTTGAGAAGGACAGAATTCTTTGCTTCATTCTTTTATAGGAAATAGATGACTTGAGTAATTTCTCAGAAATGAAAACACAAGAAAATTTGTAACTTCTTCAAAGAAAAGTGGCTCTTTCCCTGTTCTTCAAATTAACTGCGCTGTTCAAATGGACAAAAAAAAAAGATAATTCAAAAGAAAGATCAAAGTCTGCTTATGGACACTGAATTCTCTGATCTTTAGCAGAAAATCCATCATGATAGCAAAGTGATCTTATATTTCCAGTATTGCTGTACTAGACAGTATGATCCTACCAAAGATGGTCTCTCCTTTGAAAGATGGGAACATATGCAGACTACTGAAGCAAAGGAAAAATATTTTTGTAGGTAAGAGAAAGTAATGGGGTTTCTAATGTATTACCAAACATCAACAATGTCAAAATCTTTTTCCAGCACTAGAGATCTAAGATTTTCTTACAACTCCATTAAAAAAATGTGTTCACTAGGATGTAACAGAATTTGATCTTTTCAGAAGGATATTCTGCACTGCTTTAGAACTACTTTTACTTTAAAGAGAGAAATAGATGTTCAGATTGCTTTATTAATGATTCCAAGCAGCTTGGTCTAGGATTCAACTCTTTACTTCAAAATGGTGTTTCATCGATCCTAGATGAGCTCAAAGCAGCTTTTCAAGGGATCAGCTGCCTGCCTTACCTTTTCCACATGGCTTCACTCACACCACAGCTGCAGAACAATTTTCAGACTGGAGTTTTGAAGGAAACAGGTATCTCTGTGGGGTTCTCAAAGTCTTAATAGAGCCAAATTGACATACATCATCAAGTCCTAGTGCTTTTACACAGCCACCACTTTATTTTTCCCTTTGGCCTTTACTGATGTCCTTGTTTTTTTCTCTCCTGCTAGGGCGTTCTTCCCACCCTCAGCCAGCAACAGTGCCTATTGCTCCTTGTCTCACCTATTTAGAACAGGTAGTGCAGATATAGCGCCACTGGAAGACCTTTGGGAATGGAAATCTTCAGCAAGATCCATTTCTTCTTACTTGAACATGAGAGAGTGATCTACTGTCTGAACACATTTGCAAAAAATAACTGAGGCTTATTACCATCTACTCAGTTTTTTTACACCACTTTTCATACAAAGATTTTTCAGCCGCTTGCTCTTCTCATCAGGTTTTCTCTCTCTTCTGTTGGTGGTTTCCATTTCCAGTGTGTCCTCGTAGTGGTGTTACCAGATAACTCTTGCTCTGTAAAGACTCAGAAGTGTAGTGAAGGATGACAGTGATTGACAACTATGCCCAACTGGTCTGCACCATGAGTCTCAGCTGTCTCAATCATCCCTTTGTGCTTGGGACCATACTAAATGTAGATTGAGGGTGGTCTCGCATATCTCTGAAGGAAAGTCTAATTTTGGAAGATTATTTGTCTTTACCATTTGTTGACACTCACCATGAAGTAGTCATCCATTTGTGTGTGGTAACAAGATACTTAGACTTAAATGTTAAATCTCATGAAGCTAAAAGTCCTGTTCTTCTGGCCTGTTTATAAACAGCAGTTAGAAGCTCCCCATGAAGAACTGTTGTCTGATGCTTTGCACAGTGTGGAAATAGAGTTGAGAAAACTTGCTGAGATTCCTTGGCTTTATTATGTTTTTCAACCAAATGATGATGAGGTAAGTTTGATTAATACATTCTGATTTTAACTGAGCTTAATTTTCTTTTGTTAGGGAAAAGTAAATGACAATTTTTCATGATCTCTTGAGGCACTTTCAGTAGTGATGCTGGATCATTTCTGTCTGCCGTGAGCAACCTTCTAAGCTTAGTGGAGTTTTTTTGGTGTTTTATTCCCTTTTGTGAACATAAAGGTTTTGATTGATAAATAAATGAAACATATATTTATGTTATGTTTTAATAATTCAAACATGCATAGAGTCAAATCCTGACATTATTCTTTACAGAAGTAAATTTGGGTCTTACTTTTTGAGATTAACTATGAATTACCATCAAAAGCATATAATTCAACTGTTTTCTCTTAGTTAAAGGTAACTATGCCTCTTTTCTTATGCAGGATCCTCCTCTGGATTATGCGAAAAGAAACAATAGAAGTACAGTGTTTCGTATAGTGCCAAAGTTTAAAAAAGAGAAAATTCAGAAGCATAAGACCAGCCCTCAGCCTGGTATGTGTTGTGAAATTGCAAGAAAAGTAGTAGCATTTGCCATAAATGTTATTTTATGGGATTTTTTTGGTAAGAGGTGACATGAATTACCTAAGACTAAAGTCAAAGTGGAAAGTACCTGAGCTAACTGGCATCTTCATTAGGATCAATATTTCTTTCAGTGCATTTAGAAAGCATTCAGTAGGACCCAAATACTCCCAAGTAAACCAAAGAACTACTGTGAAAATATTTTAGAGGTTTTATCATGCAACAGGATCTGTGTCTTCGCTGGTGGTTACGTTTGACTTACTCATAGCCATAAAAGCCGTGGGTAAACACACTGTTTCCCTGTGAAGCTCCAATTCAGGTTTTTCAGGTTAGTTTTAGGTGTGAAATAACTTCTATCACACTGGTTTTAATTAACCAGTTATTCTTAAATTTTGTGTGGGTTACAGTTCAGTAAGTGGGACAGGTCAAACAAAACAATCATGATAGTTAATACTGATTTTTTAATTAGAAGTTGAACAAACTCCACCCTCCTCTCTTCCCATTTTTATTGGTGAACTTACTTCTTTAAGATTATGTCCAGGACATAATCTGTGATTAGATGGTCCTAAAACTCTTTCTGTGTCTTTGTTTTTTTTAATGAACAGTTGATCACAATCTGCAAAATCATGCTGTTGTTGATCAGAATTTAAGTTTCAGATTAGACATGAGATTTCTCTTCATTGTAAAGTGAAGTGATCGGCATTGAATGAAGTTGCGAAATTATAGCAATAAGTAGCATAAGTATTTTTTAAATATACGTGGTCTTAATGGGACTAATGTGGGCAACTAACCTTAGAGAACAACATTTTACAGAGAACTTCTTAATGGCCTGTGTAACACAGTAGCTTAAAGAGTACTTTTCGTCTTTATTAAGAATACTTGAATCTGTTTATTAGAACTGGACTTGCTTGCTGCCATTGCTATATTTGAGGTATGGCTGCTATTTTAATTTTACATGTTAATTAGTTTTTGAAGGCTTCTCCTCTCCCTGGATGAATACTAATAATTTAATGGCATAAAGCAGAGCAACATTAGACTTTGCGTCACTGATCCTAAGCTGGTTTAATGTGAATTTGTTGGGATATGAGGTTTTAAAGGCTTTACTGAAGAAACTGGAGTAAAGCTAAAAGCATGGCTGCAAAGCAAAGAACCCCAACTTTGTTCAGATACTTTCTTGTGTTAACTGCTAACCTGTAACCTGCATGTAAAAAGGAAATTGTCAGTTTTTGTGGAAAAGGCACCTCTAACCTTTCCCTTTGCTAGCACGGCAATTCTACTCTGTTTTCCACTCTCTTTGGCCTAACCTTTGCTTGTGATGCATTTGAGCATGTAGAAATTAAGGGGGTTTTGCTCTTAACTTTGGTAGTTCAAAAATGGGGCACAGATGAAGTTGCTGCTTGGCTGGATCTGCTCAGTTTGGGAGAGTACAAAGAAATCTTCATCAGCCATGACATCCGAGGCTCTGAGCTTTTACATCTGGAAAGGCGAGATCTTAAGGTATTTCCTTTGTGCTACTTTTCTGCTATTGACCATTTTCTTTGACAAAACAAGAACCAACTTTTCTTCTTTCCCTGCACTTGTCATTGCTTGTAGCTTGGCTTACACTGTGCAAATATGCAATAAACTAATATGCGCTGTCCTTGGGCCTGACTTTCTGAAGTGCTGACTTGAACTCACAACCGAGAATATCTGTGTTATGCAAAATTTCCTTTTTTTTTTTTCCCCACTTTATGTAGAATGATAGTGTTGCAGTTTATGCAGAAGGCATAGAAGAAGCACGTTTGATATCTTACTGGCATGTGTGCAATATAATGTTTTCTTCAAGAGCTCACTATTTCCATTAAACATGATCAGTATGGATCAGTTGATGGTGGTCATAATAATTTTGAATCTATCTCCTGCAGGGGCTGATCTGCTCCACATGATTTGTTGTGTATATATTGGATATAGTGGGTGTGAGGGAGGCAAGCAGCTTAATAAATCGCAGTATTTGGCTTACATGGCATTGGTGTTTGTGTGTCAAAATAGGTTTTCTCGTTGGTGACCAACGCCTGATTTTGGCTATATAGATTTTTAAAAAAGAGTATTTTATTTCGACTCCAAATTTGTAAAACCTTTATCCTCTGAGGTCAGATAGATATGTTTTGCAGGGAGAAATGTTATCTGGCAGTTTGAGGCTGTTATTTGAGCTTGCTGGTCCTTTTGAGGAATGACTTAAGTGCATCCATTTTATGTAATAGTGGCTATATCTTTGAGGATTCATTAAATTACTTTTTCCCAGAACTCAGTAGTAATGAGTTCTTGGTAATGGGTTTTGCAACTGCTTTAGCACATAAGAGAGGAAATAGGATATTGTATAAATTGCAAACATTTACATTTAGAGTGCAAGTCATTGTTCTAGCCACAATGCAGTAGTCTCCAGGTAGAGACAATATTTTCATACAAATGCGTTGTTTTATGTGATTTTTTAATATAGTGTGAAACCTTGGTGTTGTAAGGGAGTGCTTGCATTGTGTGACTGTTGCAGTAGAAAGCAGCTGCTGAAAATAGCTGTGTTTGAGGTAATCTGTTTGGCTCTTGTGTATTATTTTACTCTTTGGTATTAGATTGGCTAAGCTTCTTTCCATGGAAGTTAAATTCCTTTCTTTCAGGATCGTTTCTGGCAGGGAGGGACAGTTTCAGGACAGTCCCTCTCTGCAAAAATTTAGAAATAGAAGATTGTCCAAGCAATCCACCATAGTGTTTCAGTGATGAGTGTTGCAAGTCCTTGTTCTAAATGGGTGCTCAACAAACTTAAAATTCAACTGAGAAACTCTGCATCACACAATGCATAGGTTTGCTAAAATGTTAAGAAAATTTAGAAAGTCCTACTTGTTGGAATAAATGATGGTGGTTAAGATCAGTGTTAAACTGGACATGGCTTCTGACCATGCCTTATTTCTCATAAGTAGCAATTTGACTGCATGTCCAGTGGACCAGCACATAAACCAAGTAAATATCTGCAGCAGAGTAATTATCAATCCGTTATCCCTGTTGCTAAGGCTCGTGCTGGTTCAGTGTAAATAAAATCTCATCACAAAGATCTATGCTATGAAACATCTAAACGTTTGTCTTAGAGGGCCTACAGAGAGCCTACTGCCTCCTCTATCCAGTGCTGCCTGGACACATAGGACGAGGAGTTGCTCTACACAAGTTGCCAAGGACATGTCCCAAGCTAGCCAAAATCTTGCTCCAGAATCACCTCATGTGCTCGTTAGCAGAAGCTGAGAGCTTCCAAATCAGTGCCGTTCCTAAGCTAGGCCAGGCTTTTGGCCAGGCACGGCTTGCACTCTGTTGTACCAGCACTGAAGTTACATAGCCAACCAAGTGTAGTGCTCATCCTGCTGATTAAGGGACATGGTCTCTGCGGGGAGCCAATTAAGGATGGCTCAGGCAGCCTCCAGTTTTCTGCCAGTGACCTGAACTGGTGTCAAGGTGTGTAATGTGGTACTTGGGAAATGAGGCACGTCACAAGCTGCCCTGTGAATTTTTCCTCCCTTTGGCTATCGAGGTGTGCAGATGAGCCTTCAGTGCTCCTACAAGCTCTAATCTATCTACAGCCTCTACTCCACTGCAAGGCTTGTGCTTCCTGACAAGCTAAAGGAGATCACTGATTCATGAGCTCCTAACTCATGTGCAATATATTTACCCCTATTACCTTTCATGTCTGCAGCAGGAAAAATTGCTGCCTGTTTTAATTGAATCCTCTGAGCCCACCTATCTTTCTGTGGTCAAAAGAAGGGATAAAAAGCAATACGGAAAAGGATTTGATGAAACACTCTTCCTTTGCACGCATCACTGGAACAGATTGATATACTGACAGAAGGATTGGGCACCTCTATGTTTCTGCATAGCTTGTGGATCCCATTCTCAGGGAGGTCTGTGTGGCAACTGGCAAATGAAAACCAGAATACCTCTTTCCACCCAGTCCTTGCAGCAATGACCTTTCTCCAGTCTCTTATGCCTGATCCCTAGGGGGATCTTAGAAATTTGCACTCATGATTTTCTTTTGATTGATGAATGGCTGGGCAGTAAATTGTGAATTATTCTGCAGAAACTGTAGAAAGAAGGCTTGGTGTGAGTTTTTTTTCTTAAACCTTATTTTACAAGCCAACTTATTGAAAACTAGACCAATTTTTCTGAAATAAATTTTGATATTCTTAGCATTGATAGCCATGTTACTCTGCATGCAACTTAGTCATAATCAGAACTGCAACACATTTTGTAGGATGAGGGGATGATGACTCCTTAAAGATCTATAGCAATGTTAGTTTCCTTGGAGAAAGGCTTTCCATGCCACAGATCAACTTGATAAGCAGTGCCAGTCAAGCTAAATCTGTGCTTCTACATTTCATCCCTGTGTTTTGCAGTAGCGTGTTTTGAAAAAGTTCTTTTATGGAAAAAGTTTTGTAAGATTTGTTAGATTTCAGACATTCTAAATGGCTTTTTACACTGGGGATGAAGTAGGGTAGATTGTACATGTGGAAGATGTTATTATTAAGGAGTTCTTATAAAAATTGTTTGCTAGTGGTGGTACATTTAGCCAAAAAATGTCCAGGAAATGGCATAGTAGTTAGGGAGGGCAGGAGGAGAGGTGATACTGTAGTTGTAAGGCAATATCTGGGAAAAAAGGAAAGGCTTTTTTTTCTTCAGACTCTGGCTAGACTTTCTTCTTCAAAACTGTAGTTCAGTCAAATTGAATTTTTGTTAACTAGATTTCAATTAGATATTAACAGATTACGTAGAGGATGATGAAACCCATGCATGCACAAATATGAAGAGATATTTGAGGATCTTGTTCTTTGAATGAAGCATGATATGCTGATGTAGCAGATCCTTTCAGTTTGAGATGAGAGAATTTCAGCAAACTTTTCTGCATGAGCAGCAAACTGAGAATACCAGATAGCATCTAGTGTCATGACTGTATAAATTCTAGTTTCCACCAAACCAAAAACTATAATAAAAGCATAAAAATTCTGAGATGTTGGTTGGGGTTTTTTTCCCCTCTGGAAACGTAGCAGAAAGGGGGCCCCAAAATTTTTGATGGGGCTCTTGAAACTTGCTGTTTTGATATATATTACAGCAACTTTAGCTGGAACAGAAATAATCCCAAAATTTCTTGCCTCTGATTTAAAAGTGTTGTGAAGTGCTTCACAAAGGTTGGTGGGAAAAATGGCTGAGTTTTTTGGGAATTTCATAATGTGTTTCTTTCTTCTGATTTTGAACTCTGGCAGGATCTCACTATATTGCTTATGCAACAGAAGCATACTCATGAAAATATATTTATTCTGCAGAATTTGTAAGTTCTTAACTTTTAAATTGTGTGGTTCGTTGTGGTTTGGAAAATATCCTTCTGGGTTTTCCCTTATGTAGAATTTCCTCCACATAGCAACTAGGCTATTTCATTAGTTTCAGTAGTTATGTGTGGTTTTTTTTATTCACTTGAGAATTATGTTTAACATAAAAAAGGATAATATTACAGAAATGTAAAACTATAAATATTACTGTCTTTTTAGGATGAATGTGACTACTACCTACATTAACTCTTAACTTAAAAATTAGTACTACATTTGTTTATAAGTGAGATGACTATTAGCCAAAATAAAATACAAATTTATGTGATGTGGAAGATCAGGAGAGGTTTTTTTTTAGGTAGTTTATGAAAAAGCACTTGCTTTGGGAACTTTTATGAACAAATGTTGAACTCCTTAATTCTGACACCTTTGTGCCAAAGTCCTGTAAAGGATGACCATCTCTTATAGTACTGATAGTTCACAACTGAGGAAACAACTAAGTATCTTTTCTCTCTACAATAACCAGAATTCAGTCTTGACTCTCTGAAAATTAAACCATCTGTTTAATCTTGGCTGTGCTAGCTTTAAAATAAAATAATTATTCATGCCCATTTTACCACCCCTTTCTTCCAAAAATAAATGCATGCTAACATTTCAAAGTAATATAGCATTCAGATTTTCTGAGGTCTCTGTGACTGTAGAAATGTATATACAATCTTTGTGTAGAGTACATATAGAATAATATATATGGTTTCATTTTCCACTCTTTATGAGAATTTTTTCAAGCTACCTAATTGCATTCCCTTCTTCTTAATGTCTTTGTAATGGAAAAATCTTCCTATTAAAATGAAATTATTTCTATTTCACAAAAATAGTGGAACTTTTATAATTTTTTTTTTTAGTTATTGAGGAAAATCTATTTATATAAGGTTTGTTCTACAAATAACTAGTGTTTGACTCTGCTGATTGCTCAACACCACTAACATATGGATTTTAAAGACTTCTTCACAGCTGAGTTTTACAGATAAGGGAAGCAGATTTCCACCAAACAGAGCTCAAAATTCATTAGTGTGGTGGGAGATCATTAGCACAGCTGGGCATGCCATTCTGCTTCTCTGATCATTGGACCAGCAAAAATTGAAAAAGATGCTGCTAAAGCTATTACTAATATTGGAAGAAGTTTGCTACAAGAAATTCTTGTCTGTTGCATACAGAGACGGGTCTGGAAACCAGTAATAGAAACATTTCAGCTGCTGTGAATGATTTAGTGGCTACAAGGAGATCTGTGCTTTTTACATGTCCTTTGGGATATAACTATAATGTTTCTGAGAATTTTTCTTCCAGCTCTCTAATCAGGAACATCCATGATAGAGATGTAACCTTTTCGGAATGAAAAACAAATACTTACTCTTTATTGCTCTCTAAAGGGAAGTTGTCCTACATTCCTGTAGCCATTACATCCACTTTCCCTTGAGAAACTGGGGATATGTGTGTTTGTTGATTAAAGCAGACATCATTGACATCCGACATCAGATCAACTGACATTGCTGGACGGAAGTTCCAATCCATCACATCCTACCAAGCATTTGATTGCTGTGTTAGAGAGGAGGGGGAGATTGTTCTCTTTATTTTTCCGGAAATTGTGAAAGGTGTTTGTATTTAGAAGTCAAGCCAAAGATGGTTTTGACATTATATTGAGGTGCCCTGGGTTGTCACTATTGCAGGTAAGTAATTTTTTGTCTGCCAGACAGAGAGGGATTCATTGTATGCCCTAAGCAGTCTTTCTGTAAAGCAGCTCTTGCTAACACTTCCTGGTTGGTGTTGATGCAGTGAGCACATTTCTAGACATCTGTTGCATGGATAGATCATAATCAGGGGGGTTTCTTTTTCCCTTTTTTAAAGTAAATGTCCTTCTTTTTCTTCTTCTCTTTTTTTCTATTTTTAAATTTTCTGTAGGACCTGGGGATAACGAAAGTGGGCCATATGAAGCGAATTCTCCAGGGAATTAAAGAGCTCAGCAAGAACACCCCTTTGTCTGAAGTGTAATTATGCTGGTGCTTTTCTTAATGAGAGGAGAGAAAGTTGCTGGAGAAGCAAAGCTGTTGCAGGCACTTGGCTGTCCTTGTAGTTTACTCTGTGGAAGAATAAGCACTGGTGTGTACAGGCTAGCATCTCTGAATTCTTGTGTGGTGAAGAACTTGCAGCATGAGTATGAAAGGATTTGTGCCAAAACAAAAAGGAAATGGTGATATGTTCTGTGAAGACATTTTCTTGGTGTGCAAATTGGCCAGTTTGGACAAGCCCACTTTGGTAAAATGATTGGTTGATGGTGAACTGCACTGACTGGAAAATATAATCAAGAAACGATTGCTTTGCTTACAAGCAGCTCAGTATGCCTCTCTTTATGCTGCAGCAAGACGCCAATGTACAGCATGAGGTCATCTGGTTGTCCTTCCGAGGCGTAGGTCTGTAAAACCTCCTGTGCAGGAGACCCGGAAGTTTGGAAGATTCAACACCTGAGCCTGGCAGTGCCGCAGGTATCCAGCACTTGCTGGCCATGCAGAAGAGGGGAGAGATACCTTGTGAAACCATGAATGCAAACTATAATGCATGGTGTGCCTGCCTGAATTGTCTGTTGTTCTGTTGCATGACACATCTGATACTTTAAACACTTGAACAACTTTTTTATCTGTTTGAATGAGATTTAATTTATTGCTACTTGAGTGTCTTTTTTTCCCCCTCCAGTTTCAGGCACTTTTCTATTCTTCAGTGTTGTGTTATGCCTAAAATGTGTTCAATGGCAAAGGGTTGTGTGGGTGTGGAAACTTAGCATTTGTGCCATATTCAGCAGAGTATATATGATTGAAACACTGTACAGTTAGATTTTTAAATATATCATGTACAGAAGGTTTATCAGGTAACTAACTTATGAGAATTTTTGAAAGACTGGTACCTCACAAAAACATCAATTGGCTTCCTGCATGGAAAATGGTAAAGAATCTCCTCATGGTGCATTTTAATGTATTCAGTTATCTTAAACATTTGTAGCATATTTGAATTTGTAGGCACTAATGGTTTTATTTATTCTATTGTTCAAAAGCAGGTTTAAATATTAATGAAATTTTCTTAAAGGAAAATGTAATTTTATTTATCATACATAGGAAGATACTTAAAATGTAGCAGCTGATTTGATTTTTGTGGGGTAAACTTTTACTCATTGCTAATTAACTGTTCGTTTAAAAATGCATTTGTGTGCATTTCTTTAAAAAGGTATCAGTTTGTTTTTTGACAGCACTCTGCCATCAGTAGACCATAAAAATTAAAAAACCCAGAGTCTTAAGGTTTTAGACTCTGCATGCTAAGATGAATCACATGCAAGACAGTAATCCATGAGTGTAAACAGGTTAAAAAAATTAAAACCATCTTTGTTTAGAAATTGCTCTAGACCAGAGTTTGTAAGGTTATTTACACTTAATTTAAATGAAACAAGTTCATAATTTAATTTCCTGGTTAACTTTTCACAAAAGTATTAATCTAGTCAGAAAATAAATTTCAGATATCTCAAAAAACAAAAAAAAAAAAAAAAAAAAAAAAAANTAAATGTTTGAGATGAGATGACTTTGCACCACCTGCCAGAAAACTTCCACAGAATTGCTGTCTCCTTGCTGTTCCTAGGAATGTGTCATTGCAGCATAGGGAACACTTGACTTTCACTTAATCAAGTAGCTTTGATGTTTCTTGCACGTTAAAGAGTATTTTAAAATCTATTTATGTTTTCTTCATGGGCAGCAGAGTAAGGTTTCATTTGGTTTTTACCAAAACTTATTTTCTTTTATAAAGGGACCAATGTCAAGTACTGCATTCTGGTTTTGCCCTCCATTTCTCATGCATATGACAGGAGTTGTTCCATGGCAAGTAGATGGGACTCATCCCCTGGAAAGTAAAATCTATTATCCTCATTGTTTTATTGGAGAAAAAAAATCAAAAGAAACAAAACAGGCTTAATTTGTATCTTATTTTAGTTCTTTGTGTTCCTGCTGCTGTAAGTTCAACAGGCAACACTCTGGGAGTTCTGTGGACATAACGATTGTTCTGGTAAACAAACAAAAGTAAAAGGCTATTTCTTATTAGGTTTTGCGTAAAAATCAAACCAAAATACCTTCGCCAAATGACATGATTTTCAGGCTGTTGTATGAAAAGCATATGCAAAAAAATGGAAAGTTAGGCAAACAATGGAAAGTTTGATGGTTTTGATTTATTACTTGACATTCAGCCCTTTAATGATCTTCAGGTGACATCTGTCAAGTCCTTGTAAGCTTTATTTCCTTTTCTCTTTGGTTCTCCATAAACTACACTGTATTTTAACATGTGGCAGCATTTTAGCATATTGATGTTACAGTAGACAACATAGCTAATCTTCTGGTCTATTCAAGGACATAATTCATAGCAGAACTTACTTTTCTGATTGTAAGATACAATCGCATACAACTTTCAGCCTTGCTGTCTGTAATGCATTAAGGGGGGCTATGGAACTGGATCTCTTCAAGTCACTGTAGAGGTCTACACTGAATATATTAAAAAATGGGACCTGCTTTTCAGCAGGGAACATGGGCAAATGTTGTTTGTAACACAACTTTCTTATGGCACTCCTCAAATTACCTCAGTATAGGACAACTGATCAATGATCATTTTTCTAAATGACCACCAAAGAATTTAACTTGGATTGTCCTAAGCAGTTTTTTAAACATGTGAGTAGGAAACAACAAAACTGTAAGTATCATTTATGCTGTATTTATTAGATGCCCAGGAGAGCAAATTTTATGCAACTCTATGCCTTAGACTAGTGTTGGCTATGAAGTGCAAATGCATCTGACAAGGAGGCTCAAAATATTCGTATAGGGGTTCTCTGTGGAGATTGTAGCTGTGTTTAAGTGATGTGGTTTTTCTGAAGACCTGAACAGAGCGTTACTCTCTCATGATTATTCTAAGTATTGGGGTTTTTTTTCCTTACTGCTGTAAAAGTCTCAGCTCCTAGAACTAAGTACATAAATAGCTACATTTTTTTAATGAACCATGTTCTCCCTAATTCAATCCTGCTGTAAAAAGTGCTTCAAATCCCAATATTTCAACAAAACGAGGTAAACACATCCCTAAAAGCAGATGGCTTTTTAGAAAACAAGATCCTGAGGAGCCTGATTCAGCATGCTAGATTTATCAAGACAATCCCTATACAAAGTTTACTGGATTTTTTTTTTCCCCCAATCAAATGCATGTGATTTCCATGGTCAGCATACATTAAATCCTGAAAGGAATGCAGAGTAATCTGCATTTTTTTTGTAGTGGCTGGTATTCATATTGATGAAAAGCTCTACACCTCAGAGAGAGGAACACAAGAACTGCATGTTTTAAAATGGCAGCAGGTTGCTAAATGTATGTTGCTGTTTTGTCATTTTCAAACAGGATTTTCTCAGTTCACTGTATTTGATTGCTGTAGCAACCTTTGATTTAGGTCATGCAAGTTTTGCCTTTATAAATCCTCATGCCTTCTTTTTAGAAAACAAATGAAATCAAACCAACTCATGGTGGTAGGTGTTTGGGATGTTTTGCAATACTTCAAAGAAAAGAAGGTTCAAAAATCAATTTTTTTCTAAGATGCCAAGTGAAAATTTTCTCTGACACATTTTTATGTCTCTTCCTTTAACCACTATTCTTTTCTCCTGAATGTCTCTTTCTTTCAAAGAAAAATGCTTTGAACTTGGAAGAACAGTAAAGTGTAAAGCATATGATCAAAAACTCTCCCAGACTATTTAATTCCATATTTCTTGTTTTGGGACTGGAATCAACATGCTTGGTCCCGTAAATAATAAATAGAAATGATCTTACTCTCTCTATCCCTGCACAAAGTAATTAATACGGCAATGCTGCATCATTGTAATTCAAAGGAGAGGTATTGATTTTTTTCTTCATAAATATCCATTTTGTATTTTCCCAAGCTTTTTGTAGAGAAATAGATAACCTGCCAATTTTACTTTTTAATTGAACTCATTCAAGCTATTAATGAAAATTTCATAAAGCCTTGATAATGAACATTATTTCAAGGCTAAAATTATCAATGTTTTTGAAAGCATCTGGTATTCATTTCCAGAAGACTGGCAGGAGACCTTTTTCACATGTAATGGAAAGTTAATATATAAAGCAAATATGAGAGGATGTTCTTTAAAAACATTTATAATAATGTATATGCAAGACAAAACCCCCCATGGTGATTCCATTTTGCTTGATGCTTCCTGTTAATGATTGCATTAGTAGTAATTACAGCTGTTTCTGCAGTGCTCTTTCTGTGCCCCTAAATATTAAGTTCTTGCCTATGAGTTCAACAGTTCTGGTAATTAATAATTAGCAGTGCAAAAAGTATTTGTGAAAGGTAAAGTCACAAGGAATGTATCTCGTTGAGGATAACTGAGCTGGAGCAATTTGTTTAGCTTACAACCAGGAAATCATCTTGTCACTTGCATGAGTAAGTAAAGAACCACAGAAAATAAAATTCAGTAAGTAATTTTAAATTTATTTTCTCACCCCAAAAACTTAAGTACCTCTCAACTGCAGCATCCTGTATACATTTATAACACAGGCTGTCATGCATTTTTGATTCTGTTTTCATGGATTGTATGTTTTGTGGTATGATTTTCATATCATCAAGGTTTCATGCTGCTTATTCTAACTGCGAAGATTTAACGTTTGCAAGAACTGTACATGACTGTATCGCTGTCTTAAGGAATAAGTTCTTGATGACTTGAGGAAGCTGAGGAGTTTGGACAGGATTTAAACTTTAGACAGGACTTAAAATATATCTGCTTCTTCTTCAGTGATGCATCAGCAGGATTGATAAAGCATCATTCAGTAATTATCATATAAAATCTTTACTAGTTGTATAAATTCCTGTATTTGTATACAGAGTATAGTGTGGAATGGATCTTTTTTACAAAAAGAAAAAAAAAATTCTAGTTGTTTTCTACTACTGTTGCATTAGGTTTCATAGCTCTGTAAAGTGTTAGCTTATATACTTGAAATGTTTGTTTCTGCCATATAGAAGCCCAGTCTTTTTCTCAGAAATTGTAATCCATTTGGAAGCCATCTGGAGACCTTAAGAAGACTATTTCTGTAGCCAGTTGGAGCTAATACCCAAATTCATAGCAACCTCTTTAGGCTTAATAGTGATCACCCTCAATATTGTAACTGAAAAAAATTTATTTTGAAGGATTTGTGGTTTTTTCAGTGCATAGAAATAATCTTAAAACATCATCCTCTGTCATATGTAAATTAAAAAATATTAGCATTGTTGACACTTTTGCAAAGAAGCAAAATGCTGATGAATACATACCCAAGAGGATTGCTGGACAAATTTTAATCAATTTAGCTGTAGTGGTTAAAAACCTATCACCTTCAGAACAGTGAACAGAAAATTTATATTTGCACATGGTATAATTACAAACATCTGTTTTAAATAATTAAAGACTTGTTTCCCAGTTGACAAAAACTTGATAAGCTCTCTGATGGGATTTTGAGTTCATATAACCTATTGCTTATATTAGTGGAGCAGAAGAAACTCCTGCCTCATTTATGTTTAACACCAGTCATGCCTTTATTAATGTTTTTACATTACTTCCCAGCTCCTGTGTCTGGATGAGTT
The DNA here is from genome assembly GCA_013397315.1 of Donacobius atricapilla. Classification (NCBI taxonomy): domain Eukaryota; kingdom Metazoa; phylum Chordata; class Aves; order Passeriformes; family Mimidae; genus Donacobius; species Donacobius atricapilla. The sequence goes on from WBMY01000383.1 coordinate 177,113, forward strand.
CCCAGCTTCTGGCGAGGTGAAACCCTTGCGTGTCTCTCCATAGTTTCTGTTCAAAAGTGCTGGATGGGAAGTCCAGGAAGAAGTTGTAGGGTGCTTGAGGAGAGCAAGATAGAGCAAGGCTTCAGGCTTCAAAGCTTAGCATAGCCAGGGTGGACTAAAATCCTTTAAGCTATATTTTTGCAATCCCTGCTGGAAGCTCTGTCTATAACAATTAACACTAGCTACTGGAATGCCCTTGGAAAGGGAGTAGAATTTTGGCTACCTCTGCCAGCTGTGTAAGACGTTGAAAATACTGAACATTACGGTAGCTATTGGTAGGAGAAGCATCCAAGTGGCCAATGAGTATTTTTATCCCGTGGAACAAATACTTTGGCAAAATATAGTTCTTAGTATTATTCAAAGACTTGTGTTAGGATTGAAAAGCTACTGAATATAAAAGCCATGTGGTACAAAGTTTAAAGTAATTTGCAACTATCTTTTTCCAAATTCATTGGAAACAACTATTTTAGGGAGCTGTGTTTGATCCAGGTATAGCTAGACAAGAGCATGTGAACTGGAAGGTGGAAGCAGGAAGAAATGAACTAACAGTAAATTGGATAGTTTGTTTTCATTATGAAAACTGTGTGAAAAGCCAAAAATACAGTGCTCCAAATCCCTTCTAAGACTTTTTAAAGGGAATTAGCATTTTAAGTCCCAGTTTTTTTAAATTAAAGCATTAATTGGATTTTAAAAAATTAGTTTAATTAATAACCTCACGATGCCATTAACAGGGAAAGAGTTAGAGACATAACTATGTTTTTCTCCTGGTGTTAGTTGAAGTTAGTTCTGTTCTGGACTAATTCTCTTTGCAGTCACTGTCAATTATTTTGTGAATGGCGAGATTGAGGAAAGCCATTCGAAGCTGCTTGGTCTTGGTTTTCAGGGATGGGGAGAGCACGTGTGCTGAAAAGTAGGACCTGGAGGCTTTTCATGACAATATCAAGGATACAAGATTTTCTAGTTAGATAGTTTAGGAAGGTTTACCAGGAGCACACGGGAATGCAGGTTCTCACTGTGAAGGTTCCTTGTAGCACTGTCCCCTCACAAGATGCCATTAGGGCTATACATTGAAACAGGTATTTGGACTGTGTGCTTAGCCACATTCCAGAGGATTTTCCACAGGCATCTGTCACTTATAGTATCCGTACTTTCTGTCTTGGTTGTCTCCTTAAATCAAGTACCTTGAAAAATGCAGTTGTCCATACACGACAAAAATTACCAGTTTTCCCACTCAAGGAGCACAGCTTGTGAACCTGTCCTGAAATAATTTGTATCACTACCCACCTTTTCACATCCTATCCTTTGAATATTACAAGAGCTGAGACTATGGCACCTCCCTAGAGCTGCCAGTTACCTTAGGAATTTAATATTGTATGTTGATGGGATCAGAGGGCAAGATGATATTCACAGTGGCAGATGAGACATGCAATAATGGGATTTGTACATAAAGAGTACAAGCTGTTGAGGTGCTCCCGGAAGGTGAAGGGAGCCTGATCTCTGGACCTTCCCTGTGGCTCTTCTTTGTTGCTCTCATCACACACAAATAATTTAATGTCATATAATATTAGCAACTTCTTAATTCATGCTGACGGCAAACTTATCAGTCACTACTAATGAAACTTCTCACTGTCACATCTGTCTTGTCTAGAGCAGGTATCTTCAAATGTTGAGCACTATGGAATTGCATTAATGCATTTTTAATGTATGTTCTGGCATTTAAGAAAGGTAAATTTCATCTAAATGTATTTCAAAGGTTCTGAGAGGATCCCAGCCCAGCATGGGTGGTTTCTGTCATTACCCAGGCTTGTAACTTACACTCTGTATTCTAGTCAAGTACAGCTGTTAGTTAATTCTGTAATAACATCCACTTACATACAGGATGGATGAATGAAGTACACATGGAAGCATTACAGAGATGTGACACTGTCTAGTTCTCTGCATAACTCATGTATTTGTGTTTAAATGGCAGTTTGTATCAAAGAGCTGAAACACATGCTTTCCACTCAATCCAAACCTATATTCAATTGAAAATTAAAACATCTAACATGGTTTGCACAGGTTTAGGTAAAAACTGGTGTGTACTCAGTAGTTTCTGCCCTTTGTTTCCCCTTCTTCCTGTTCATTGCACAAGAAAATCCATCATCTTTGCAATCATGTAGATACTTTGAGACTTAGCCATATGCTGTGCTTTAAACAGTCCTTTAGGCCCCTTGGAGATTGTTCTTGTATTTCGCTTACAGCTTTTACACGTAAGCCTACAGATGATTTGCTTGGAGGGAAATTGCTCCTCACATAAAAGTGATCTTCAAATTGATCATGGGTAGGCTTTTACATGCCATACCTATGAATGTCATTCCCTTGCCAGTGTTTGTGTGGATGTGTGTAGTTTGTAGTGTGTATGTGAGAGCACACCTGTACATAGAAATGTATATACATACCCTGGTTTTGCCCAATATATTGATGCCAACTTGTGTGTAGAGCCAAAAAAACTTTAAAACTATACAGTGCTTGAGATGCTGCATTGTTTTTATTATAGTATTTTTTATATCAGATGAATTGCAGGATGTTTACAGATGCTTATTAATATTTAACTTATACAATGGGGTGGCAGGATGTTTATGATTGTTGTCAGCTAAAGAATTGTATATGATTATGGGTGAAATTTTGGCTTTTTTGAAATCCTTGGCAAAACTCCCATTGATCTCACTGGGGCCAAGATTAAACCCCTCTGAATCTATTGTTTACTGGCTATTTTCCTACTGTGATAATTTTTTAAATGAGTGAAATGTATTTATTTTTTCCCAATGTGAAATCTGCAGTTTCTCTTTGGATTTTTCTATGGAACCTGCAAACTACAACACAGATGGGAATATATGCCTCCCAGAATGTACAGAACTTTTCATTGATCTGGTCCTTGAATATGTCTAAGGAAATACCTTCTAAAATAACTTTTATAAGATTTAATACAGAATCATCTAAAAAGAGGTCACCTTTCATGCCTCTCTCCACAAAGAAGGAATGCAATGTGGCAGGTGAATGTGAAGAAGTATTCACTGATAAATAAAATAGTCCTGTCTGTTTTCTATACCTACTGATCTCATGCAGCTCACCTGTCTCTGCAGATCTCGTGTGAGACACTTGAAGTACCTTATCCAAAAATACCTTATTGGGGAAAAAAATGTTACATTGTAAGTATGTGGCTTTAAGCTTCTCGCCAAGACATGGAGGTATCTTCAGAGCCAGTGTACTGAATGACTTTTAATATTCCATGGATCAAGTAAAATGATGAAAATGTTAAGTGGTAAGGCAAGTCAGACAACTGCTTGACATTAGAGAAATCGCTTGTCTAGAGGCAGAAGGATCAGTTCTTTAATAGCACAAGGGAGGAAAATAATGCATAATGCAGCGCTTCCTAAATCCCTTTCTAGGGTATCTTTTAATTATGTATGCTCAAAGTGTATTCTTCCTGTTAAAAAAAACATATGGCTGTGAAACAGCTAAATAGATGCATCCTGATTTCTTCATCTAAGGCTAAAATACCATTTTCAAACAAGAGCTATCATGCACTTTGAAATACATGTGTTGGGAACAGGTGAATTTATATTTATCATAGATAGTCATCCCAGCAATAGTCGGACTTGTAAAATGAGGTAGTTATGTCAAGGTTATCCAAGTCTGAAGAAATAACAAAGCAGACACCTTCCTTCACGAGGGTCTTTCCGAAGACATCTGTGCAAATGCGCACCACTTCCAGGAATTGTAACAGACCTCAAAAGAAGAAACATTTGAGGCAATCAGTAGGCTTGCAAAGGATACACAGGGCTCTGTCCAGGCTCGTTAGTCTGTTCATGTGGATCTGATCACAGATTAGTGGGGGAAAGCTCCTATGGAGCTCCTGCTTCACTTGGTGGCAAGGCTCCGTGGTTGTTCTGGGGGGAAGATGGGCGTCCAAGTGAGCAGACATCTTTCCTTTTGCGTGTTGGTTGGCTTTCTGCTATTCTAATCAGGACTGGAGTTTAGGACATGCCTTTATTTGTCTGCAAGGCCGTGTGATATCTGAGGAAATGTGGAGGAAGTGGCTGATGGTCTGGATTCTGCCTTTGGTTTCCTGCCAACGGAGCTGGTGTAGGACTGAGGATAGCGTAGTTAACCTTTGAGTGCCTCACTTTCTCTGCCCAAGGGAATAGGGATGCTCACCACCTCTGTACAGTCCCCTTGAGTCCTGTAGGAGAGCAGTGTTATATAAACCGCTGAGTTTTACCCACACTATTATATGTAGTAAAAATAAATTACTTCTATCCATAACACTGCAAGAATTGCTTTTCCTAGTTCCAGTTCTCTTTGATGACCTACGATGTCCTGGGTAGTCAGTTTTGAAGCTTAGCATTTGCTCTAATACTTAGAATTACACACATAGCAGGCTCTGTTTGCTGCAGAGAAGAGTAGAACTTTAAACTGCCTGACAAAACTTGCCAATGAAGTATATCTAACAGAGCAGGGGTGTAACTTTTGGCTTTATTTACTTGTAATAATGGTAAGGAACAGTGAATTTTGTTTGTTTACATACTGTTTACAATGGCACAGTTTTATTTTTAATATATAAAAACAATTGAGGTATTTATTGCATATACTATTTTAAAGATGTTTTATGTGTTTTCACCTTTGGAATATATTGTTACATTTCCTTGTACAGATAATTTCGGTGGCTTTGTTAATATAGTTAGTAATTTTTATGACTACTAAGTGACCAGTTTTCCGTGCCTTTTTATTGTTGAATGCATGATTACATATTTATTATTGTATGGAAGTCACTGAGATGTGTATTTTTGTATTCCGCTGGAAGTAATGGTTGATTTTATTGTACATGATAAGAGATGCCTTGCATAACAGGCACTCATATGAGATCTTCCTTCTCAAATAAACAGAATGCATTCAATGTCTATAAGTCCTTGAATTTATTTTTTGTCTAGAAATCAGCAGAAATGCTTGAACATCATGACACTGAATTTTAGATGTTATCCACTCAAAATGTCATCAAATCTAAACCAAAATTCCCTGTTGCAATCAATACAATGGCAACTCCTTGGCACAATCTAAGATTTTGGAATTTAAAAGAAAACTCTGTGTGTTAAAACTAAATAAAATCTGGATGAATGACTATCAAGCATCATTTCTACTCAGTCTGCATGGGACTGCCTGAAAATTGTTTTAAATTAGTGGCTTTGAATACAGCTTTTGTACATCCTCTGCATGGCTATGTGCAAACCCAGAGGTAAGCAGGTCACTGTGCATGTAGGTATTTACATTTGCAGGGATCCTCTGCTGAATCTTGCTGCCACACAGTGTATTAAGTGTAAAAACCGATTTGCATTTGCATCTATGGTAACAACAGCCATTAAAACAGAACATTCAGTAGCACTCGTTTTTCCACCGGTAAGTGGCACTAAAGCAAACACCTTTTTCCTCAGCAGTATGGGCTGTGCCTCACTAGCACCACCCTGATAAACACTCACAGGGGTTGATTCCAGAGGGCCATTCTGCAGGCAAGCATCAGCTGCTGTGTTGTAGGTCAGTGATATCAGCTAGGCTGATACTCAGCACAAGACGTGATGTGAAAGTAACCACAATCAGTGGCATATACAGAAGGAAAATTATAGTGTGTAGGAACCTAAGTCAGTTCACAAAGGCTGTAATCTTATGATCGATGAAGTTGTCATGTGGTTGGGATCCCATTGTCCTGAATGGTCATACATTGGAGAGGCAATTTTAAGGATAACCCAGAAAGCTTAAAGGTCAGTGCTGGGGGTTCAATGCACCATGAATTCCAGGTGCTTACAGTTCCCTTAGGATTGAAGCCTGTACTTTAATTTTATGTGTGTTTTGGGAGGATTCAATTTCAAACTATTGGTTTTAATAATCAAAGCTGTGGTATAAATGAGAGACTGCAGTAGGAGAAATAACTCATGGGGTAAAGTAGGCATGGCACTCTGCAGTACATGAGGAGACTGGGTGCTTGGACACCAGGAACTCTCCAGAATTTCTTCTAGAAGTCAGACTGAACAGTAAGATAGGCTTCCCACAGTTCATTTTGACCACAAATTAGTTTTCTGTGAATAAGAAGTAAAAGAATGTGAAAAAATGTAGTTGGATTATAAGCCTTAACCTGGAAGATGCACTGAGGAAGGTTTTTAATGATTTTGAGAAGTTTGGTAAATGAATGAACTGTTCATACCAAATGTCAATACTTGTGGCATATAATAAATCCGTTCATGTCAGTGGCACCAAATAGCTGATGATGAAGCCTGAAACTGCACTAACTTTTAACTCCTATCACCAAATTAATGAAAATCTGAAAAAAAAGAAGGTTGTAGATGGGCAAGCATTGAAATTGGAAGTGCTGTAGCAAATCTAAGTTATTGCCCAGTTATTTTATCAAAAAGGGCTGCATGGATGTCTTGTCTAAAACAAAATTTAGTAGTAAAGAGGTTTAGTGGAGATGGCATGATAAATTACAAGGGCAAAAATAAAACTGGTGCAGTATTAACATTCCATGTTAGTATTAAAATATTGGAGGAGTGAGCATGGTAAAAAGTGAGAAACAAAAATAATTTTTAAATTATGCCATTCAGGGGACTAAAAGTTTGTGTTTAGATTAAAATCTGCCCATTCTGAAGGCAGATATAGGAGTATGGGATTAGCCTGAATTGGTCACGTATTTAACTAGTTGTTTGCTCCATTTCCTTTGGAGTTATTGCAGACTGTTTCCTAATTACATAAATGCAGTTATGATAATATTTATAACCATATTTTTCAAAATAAAATATGTCAGTGGAGGCACAGCCTTAATCATCCCCACCCATCTAATGGTAAGAAGATGTCATGGATTGAATGTGTCTTGAAAGCATGACAAAACACAAGGCAGGTGCAATAGCTTCTGTCCTGGCCTAATGCTCGCAGATGAGTGAAAGCAGCAGCTGGCCCATGCCCTCCCCCTTCAGATGAGAACTGAGGGGATCTACACGGAAGTGCATCTTTCTTTTTATAGCAGGAGAGATGAGAGATGTCGTGGTGATGAAATGGGACATCCTGGGATGTGGCAGATGCCTCACTGAGCCAGCGGGATTTTTTGTTCTTAGCTTCAGTTCCCATTTCCTTTCCCTGACAGCAGTGCACAGCTGTGCCTGCACTTGACCCTCTGAACTCACTCCTCCCCTCTGCTCTTTTGCTGTTATTTGCATCTCCCATGGCTCAAAGGCTTCAGCCCTTCTCAGGTATCTACCTTCATTTCCCAATTACACTTTGCCAAGTTCAATTTCCTTTCTTCAATTTCAGTAAAAAAAAAAAAAAAAATCCATCTGCTGCCTAGTGACATTAATGTAACAGCAGATATGTATTCTCCTGGCAGGCTAGCCTCTGAGCCAAGCAGTTCATTAGTTAGAATCAGACATGTAATACCTTTGAATCCCTAATGCATGGCCCTTGTAATAATAATAATAGTCATCTGCTAATGGTGTCATGATTCAACCTATGGTGTGTTTTCCCTCCCTCTGAGGGAGCACAGCTTTGCTCAGACTTCCTGGGCACAGTGTTTCCAACCCGCTGTTGAAGCTATCAGTACTCTGAAGGTCAAGTCACACAAGAGCCTGCAAGTGGTGTAAGAGGATGTTCTTCTGACTTGTGTCTGATGACTTGTTTTCCAACTAACTTGCTTAAAAGCATTTATCCAGTCAATCAGAAACCTTAGGGGGCTATCTTCAGGTGAATAAAAAGGAAAAAATGTTCAAGAAGTTAAAGATGCCACGGAGCTGTTCTCAAAACATGGGTTTTTTGGAGTGAGGGGAGCTGCTTTCTTAAGGATTGTAGGTTCAGAGGTCACTTCAGAGTACCTGGACTAAAATCTTGGTAGTAAGATTTTCATGTTATTGTTTCTCCTTCACCAGCTCCTGTAAACTGTGGGAGGAGCAGGTGGGTTCTGGAGCCAACTCCTCATCCAAGGCAGAGTGACAGTTTAGAGGAGAGTGGCTTACCTGGAGTGTGTGGGCAACCCCTTCCTGATATTAAAACCCATGCACTTGAATAAAACAGGAAGTTATAAAATGAGTTTTCTTTTTTAAGAACTGACTTGCTACGAAGATGAGCCTTACACAGTTCTGCTCTCGCATTCCATCTCTCACTTCCTCTCTTTTGGGCCTTCACCTTCCTCACCACTGTGTTTTGAGCACCTTCTTTCAGGTACTCCACAGACTGTAAACCCAAGGAAATGTAGGGACAGGGGCAACGCTCCAGATCAAGAGGAAGGAGAGCATCAAACAACATTGACAGCCTCGTAAAATATTTTTCCAGATGGCAGTTGAATTCACATCTTTCATTTATTATCTTACTTATCTCATAAAAAAAATAATTGAATGAGTTCATATATGAATAAAAATCAAATATGTTCCTTAGAGAATTTATAGAGGAACTAGGCAGCTACACAGGGAGAGATGGAGGAGAAAATACCTGTTACAGCTCTGCTCCGTTGAAACATCAAGAAATGAACAGCAAAAATTTTACAGCTGCAATGTAAAACCTTCACAGAGTTGTCTTAGGAAGATATATATTGCTTTACAAATCAAATGTTCTCAGAATTGAAATTTCAATATATCTCTCTGTGACCACTTGGCCATGAAAACGATTACTCTGTAATTCCCAGAATCTTAAGCCTATTTAAATTATTGACAGGAGTATTAATTAAATCTTTCAAACATTGTGGAAAGAGTAGCCTGGGCAAATGATCTTAAGTTGTTGAAAACTACAATAACAATTAATTATGTCAGGCCAATCAATCACCATTTATTTCTCAGTCAATAAGAACCATTGTTAATGGCTCAATTAAGGTTTGATGGAAGTGCTAGTTTTTAAATAGAAGTTAAATTATTGTATCATTTACTAGCAGGATCAAAAATACATCATGGCTTATTTTTTCAATATAAATCCCCTCTAAAAACATACACATTTTGAAAACAAGATTCAATGTCCTTGGTTTCCTTCGCTGGCTGGGCAGTCTGGGCTTTTATTAAAGACCTTTTCCCTTGCTGAATTAAATGGAGAAAAACTTGAAACATAAACCCTTGTGGTTCTTTTACATCTCTTTAGCTAATACCCAGTTTAAATGCTTTTGATATCCAGACTAATCCCTGGGGGAGTGGAAAGAAATAACACTTTTTCTTAATTTAGAGAGGGCTCCTATCCTCTATAGACCTACTTGCTTTGTGATTTGTGGGAATCTGACTATCAGGTTCCCTTTGAGTGAGTAGAGGGGGTTTGCCTGGAGGAATCACTGTGCTGAAAAGATGTTAAATGACATTTTACCAATCCAATAATGTTCCCATTCCAGCTTCCAGGCTCAGATTTGCTGCCATCAGTTTCCCACCTCTCAAATAAAACACAGAAAAATTAGACTTTTAGGGTGCCATATCATGTTAAAATTCTGTTGCACCTTAGTTTTGGGCACTGAGTGACTCTGATGTGTAAGCTACCAGTAAGCATGAGATATTTGTAATGATGCTGTTGAAATTTGGTAAATCACTTACTATTTCACCAAAGTTTTGTTTGCTTTCAATACTGACTGGTTTTTTCTTTTGTTTATTTAGTGGTTCAAGGCCTATATAGTAAGCAAAGTTTTCCTTTTGCATTGACTCTTTTCACTGGCCCAGAATAGAAGTCATTCTTTGAGAGGTACACAACTGACAACCGTTGGGAGGACTTTCCCGGAAGATATTAAATAGTGCAGGTAAAATGCAGTTTCTGTGTCTGAATCCCACACTTTGCAGGTCAGCTCCATCTCTTACCTTCCATTCGCCTTTGGCCTCGGTGTCTTTGAGGGCACCATTGCCAGCACTGATGGTGTCTCTTCTTTCCGACACAGGATTAGTGTTTTACAGAGGTGATGAAGTTTTAGCATGACTAGCATGATGTATAAAATAGATGCACAACTTGTGCAAATTGTACTTTTCTCTTTCACACAGAAACGGATGGATTGCCCATTTCCTTTAAAAGCAGGCCACCTAGTGCTTGCAGAGGTTCAGCGCAGAGAGAAAGCCCACTGCCAGCACGTGCGTTCGCTCCCTCCCTCACTTGCACTCCCTTCAAACCATGGAGCCGCTCACCTACTTTTCAAAACACACCGTGCCACCACACAACTTAAAAGAACGGAAACTTTAGGTTGTTGATTTCACAGGCCTGTTTCTTGTCTGGCTCTCTGCTACTTGCTTTTCAGCCCTGGGTTTTGTCAGACCCCTCTGTCAACCAGCATTAATGCCCTAATATGGCCAAGAAGCTTCAAGGTATGTGCCAGTGTGGTTGGGATCAACTGGATTAATGAACTAAGCCAAGGGTAGAAGGATCTAGCACCAGGAGTGGCTCAATGAGGAGGCAGTACTGGGAGAAAAGAGGAAAGACAAAAGGGAAAGAGAGGACAATATTCCCCATTCACCACCACCAGCAAGCTGGCATCCTCAGGTTCACCAGAGAAAAAGAGAATTAAGGTAGAAACACTGACAACCTCTCATCCTCCAGACTGACACCAGAGCACTGTAAGAGGGAAAAAAATATGCCTCAGTCCTTTACATGGACTATTACAAAATGATGAGCCAGTAGTATCCACACTGGAATGTGACATCTCCAAAGAAAGTGGAAAGGCGCAGCCTGGAATGATGTTACTAATTCTGTAGCTGTATGACTAGACATGTAATCTGTGTCCCAGGAAGATACTTTATCCCAGCATTTTGCTGGAGCTTCCTTTCCTCCTCCCAGTGAGACAAGGAGAAGACCCAGACGCCGGCTGTTATTAATGGTCCTGTGGTGCTTCTTATAGAATGTCTAAATTCTGGTGAAGGTAAATCCTGTCTGAATTTCGTTTTGGATAAACTGGATAAATCTGTCTGTGATAGGTGAGTTTGGGGTGTTTTGTGCATGTGTAAGAAGTGTAAATACTGAGCTATGCATCTCTGGATATTGTATAGCACAGCTAAATTGAGTCCTTCATGGCTGCCAATGTATTTAACAATATTCTCCTTTTATTGTAGGGGTTTAGCCTTTTAGTTAAAATGAAAAATCAGTAATTTTTTCATTCAAATCTGTTTTAAAGACATGTAGAGCTCTCATTTTTATTAAAATAAAAAAAAAGAAAAAAAAAGGGAAATTTAACATTAGTTAGAGGGTCAATCTGTATCACCAACAAGAACATTTCTGGAAAAGCTATGTCTTAGACTGTAAAACTTGAGAAAATTATTAAATGACAAAAGTTATAAATAAATGTTTTCTGTATTTGGTCTGCATTGGATAATGGGCACCTTCACATATCTTTTGTTAACTACTGTCAAGAATACAGGCTGGACTGTTGGATCTGGTATGGGAATCCTGACATTTCTATAGTGGAAGGAAATTTAATAGAAAAAGAGTTCTAAACAAGCTTCTTTCAAAACAAAAAAGCTGCAGTCTTGCTCCTCAGTACTTGGTCTTTTAGGCAGAACTTTACTTTTGACTTGTGATCACTTCACATTAGTTCTGTATCACCCTGACAAGTCTTCTTCACCTGCAGTGTGCGTGATTATCTTTCCTGAAAAGAACTGGAAAACACTCGCAGTAAAAAGTCTCAGCAGAACACTATATTTTAATGAATATAATGTATTTTCTCTATCACAGTGTGTATTTTTCACTCACATAAACATATACACTACCCTCAAATACACCATATATCTATGCTGTTGCAATTTATTATTTATATCAATTATAAATATTAATTTCAAATTTTCAAATATCTTAAAACTCATCACCTATAAAGCTGTATTTAAGTTTACTTGGAAATCCAGCCTTATAATCAATCATCAATATATATCAGGTTTCTGCAATCTCATCAAATGAATTGACATAGAAAATTATCCTCCCCTGGCACGCCTGAGACAGAAGGGGATCAAGAAAACCAGCCTTGAATTAAAAACAAGCCAAAAGAGAGGAAGCTATAATTTGTACCCCGGATCCTGGCACGTCTCATTTCACATATCAGCTGTCAGGAGTGGCCTTGTGTGTTCTAAACTTGCCCTTTATAAAAACCCCCAAACTTCTATTTTTGTTACAGGGAAAAATGAACCCTAAAGCTGCAAAGCTACAAAAGGCTCCTCCTCCCTGGATAATGAAGGAGACAGGAGGAGAAAGGTGCCTTCGAGTAAACCTGTCTTGCCAGAGCCTGAGGGAAAACCAAGATGGGAAAACAAAACATAGGATTGCTTCCTAACAGGAGCAACATGCAAAATCCTCCATGATTCTTCTGAAACTCTGGAGTTCTTCCCCACACAAATCATTCACATCCATCACCTCTCAACCACAAAAATATCCTTTTGATGGTCTGAAAAATGAACGCATTTTGCCAATGAATAAGCTAAATCAGATCAATGTAACTTTGTTTTCTGCTACAAAAATAGCTATGCTGGGCTTGTAGGGGAATGGAAATCCATTTCCTTTTTTTTTTCCTTTGGTATAATATGTTTTAAAGGGTATATTACTAAAGAATCCATCATCAACATGTTATTGTAACTTACCCTTCAGTGGCTTTATTATACTCATAAATAATTGGGTGGTTCAACACTTGTAACTATCACAGACCTTTTAGCATAAAGTAAAGAGATATGAATATTATCAATGCTTCAGCCACTAATTCCTTTCCTATATCCCATCTTCATTGCCCCTAGGGAACAGAAAATCACAGTTGGTCAATCTTTATGTGACTTTTAGTAGCAGGAAAATATTCAATAAACCTTTTGACAGCAATCTCTCAAGATAACCAATTTGCAGAGACAAGCCTCAACATTTCCATGTATTCAAAGCTGATGAAATTTAAAGCTGCTGGTAATTCTGGAAACTTTTTTGGCAGACAAAGAAAAAATAAATTAATATTTTTACAACCCAGCTTTCAGGATCAAATTCTGATTTATCTATAGCACATCTGTTTTATTATGTAATGTATGACCCAGGCAGTTATCTGAAAGCAAATATTAATTCTCATTTTCCATTCGTTTATAGGCAGAACAATGTCTTATCAGTTGTAAATGATGACACGTTGAAGTTCAAACAATTTGATTTTAAAACACTTTTATTATGTTTTCAAATATTCTGAATGCAGTTTCTTGCAACTGAACAAAGAGGCAATGGATTACTCCCCTTTTGACTGCTGAAAAAGATTTTGACTTTATATACTAAAATATATATTTATATTATGTTTATATNAAGTGACCACAAAGAAGATACCTTCCTTTCAATAAAGTTAAAAATTAACTTCTTTAATTAGAATAACTAATACGTCAATTGTATATGGTCCAAAGTACCCAGTAAAATACATTACCAAGATGTATAATTTTAAGCTACGTTTTGACTCTTGAAAAACTCCATTTACTGTCACAATCAAGTGAGCTTCAATTTAAAAACAGTTTAAAAATTAAATTTATCTGGTTCTCAGTAGGCCATGTAAATTTCTGAGCTGAGAAATGTTTATATGTACCTAGAAAAATCTCATTGGAGAAATGAAATTGCCTTCAGTGAAGGTAGCTCAGAAACAGCCACTCAGAAATCCTACAGTGGTAGGGAAGAACTCACAGCATTTCTTTCAGATATTTCTGTTCTGTGCTTCATTTTGTCTAAGATTTTGTGTCTTCAAACAGTAAGTTACAAAGAAGTCCTTGGAAAGGCGTCTACAGTGACTTTTTCACAATGGCAACCCCCACACGATAAAAAATCCCTCTCTCTGGCATGACGTTTTCAGGATCCTTTGTATTACAACAATTTTTTATACAACCATGTGGATGGAGGAATGAGGCACTTCTAGTTTGTCTTAGGTAATGGTTTCCTTGTCACTCCTAGTTTTTGTGAGAAGCTACCAATAATCCTATTTTGCTGAAAAGGTATCACTAAGGCATGTAAGGACTTGGTAGTTTTCAGTCAATATTTTGAGGCAAAAAGATGATAACACTATAATTAAAGTGTGCTCATGTTTAAAGAGCATTTCTATTATAGACTCAGTCAGAGGGGAAATTAAATAATCTCTGAGTATGTGGCAACACTGAGGAAACTGAAAATCAGAAAGACTCAAATGACACACAGCAGCAGTTATTCATGTGTAGAATATAAACAAGATAAGCCAAATGGTCACACTGAGACTGACTTAAAACTTAAATATATGCTTGAGTTATTTCATCTGAGATGAAGAGCATATTTCAGGATATGTTGCAGCAGCACACAGCAAACTGTGTTACAACTCTGTTGTAGTTATTAAGAACAACATAGGCTCACCTTTTCAGAAGGCTAGAAATCTAGATCTTTATTTTGAGATGATCTCTCTTTTATACTATTTTACACAGACCAATTTGATAGGTGAGACAAAGGCAAACCCCCTCAATCACATCGGTCAAACAAGAAGGAGATCAAGAAGTCCCTCCTATAAGAAAAGAATAAAACAACATAAGTACAGTTAAAAAAATTGGTCTTGTTTTCAGAAAATCACCTAGGAAAGGAATTTCCAAAAACCAAAACATGTCAGGCATGAATTCAGAGCTACACAACTCCAGCAGAAATGAAGGAGAAAGTACATCATGAATATTATACTGAACTATTTTCATTGTGGGAAAATGCTCACTATGAAAATTATTTCCAGTTCAAGAATAAACTCTGTAAAAGCAGCAATAAACTGGGCCATGCTTAGAAAATATAAAGATCACTGAAAACTGACATTGAATTTATTTGGAATCCAGATGCTGTAGCATCTCCACAGCAGCTGAATTTGAGACAGAAAATAAGTAATTTGTTTACAGGTGGAAGGCACAAGATTTGAAATGAGTCTCAGTAAAGCATCTGGTTTTCCCTCTAATTTCACAGGAGGAATATTAGAGACTACTTAAATAGATGAAGTTGCTGAAAATGTAATTACCACTGAACACTTACAAGGAAATTCATTGTTCCCTGGAGTTACCACAGTTGTGGTAAGGATGGTATATGGGCTTTAAAGAGTAAGTATAGGTAGCAACTGGTTGTAAACAAACAAGAGATGTGTATAGTGTGTATGTCTGCAGATTTCAGGAACGATAAGATTTATCCTATACTGCAAATTATTCAAACATTTGAAAAAAGCAGCAGATACCTTTTATGATAATGCCATAACTGTGAACTGCAGGAGGGCAAAGATGTATTTTTTTATTTTTTTACAAACTGATCTGATACTTTTACAGAAATACACGGAAAGGGAAAAATAACTGGAGCATTACAAGAATCCTGCAATAATGTTTAGGTTAAGGGTTACATTGAACAAGCAGCTCAGCCCTTCAGCACAGCCAGTTCAGACTGAGGAGGGTGGTCTCCATATCAGTGTTGACCTCCACATCACCAACTTCCCAATAAAGATCAGTATCACTTCCCTAGTTCACAAGATGTTTTTGCCTCGTTATCTTAAATTCATCTGCAAATATGGGCTGAAGACAAGTAGACAGTGTGTTAAATGATAGCAGACAAGTGTTTACTCCAATCTCACACTGTACTGCCTGCAGTAACTGTATAACTCTCGTCACCAGGACATAGGCAGACACCATGTGGTATTGCTGCACACAAGGTTATCTGAATGACAATCACAAAACTAGCAATGAGGGACAATCTGAAAACTACCTCACAGGCCTAGGTATCATCATTAATCCTTAAAGAAAATTCTTGGATTTAATCTGCTCATACAAGCAATAGATACGTGCCTAAGTCACAAGGCAAAAGCTGAAGAAACACATAAGGAACAGAATGTGTAGTAGAGTCACATCCTCTCCTGACAGGAATCAATTATTGAGAGAGTATTTGGCTGTCTTCTAATTGAACACAACGGCACTAGAAATTCTGGATTGCCCTGGTTCCATCCAAACTTTCTATAGAAACTCTAGCCATAATCTGGCTGCAGCTGCTGGCCAGGCTGGCTTCTTACTGTAGCTCAGCTGACTGGCTATCCAGCTCCCTGGCATCAGGCCGACTGCTCAGTTGGTTTCTTGGCTTCCCAGGCTTGTCAGCGGGCAAAGAAATAGACTGTTCCATCTTTGCCAGAAAGGCTGCAGAGCCAACATGTTTTGTTCCAGCATTTGATGAAACAAAATATTGACAAGCTGGAATTTCCTGTAGAATAAAAATTTCACTTCCCAGCCAGCCCCAATTATTATTGTATGGTCTTGTGTAACACAGTGATGGTGTTTATCGCATCCTCTAATAAACACAATGCACAGAAAGGATGTGAATTCAGGGAGCTTTCCAAGGCTTTGGATAATAATCTCATAGCATCTGCAACCATCTCTATGGAGTACAATGCATCTTTTGATAAGGTTATCGTGTGATGCTTTCCATTCTGCAGTAAAAGGCCTCCTAGGCTGGCTCTGAGAACCCGTCTGTCAGCAGGACATGACTGGTCAGTTCAGTATAGAATCTGTGCATTCTCTATGCATATTGTTTTGGAATCTTACACAGGTTACAGATCAAACTCTGGGGAAAGAGTAGTAACTACAACACAGTTACATATATGAAGATTATTGAGTTTTCACTGTTGAAAAAATGAGTTGAAATACCCATAAACAGGCAAATAAAAATGACTCCTCAAACATATCACTGTAAACAATGGATTTGTGAAGGATTTGTTGATGAGAAGCCAAAAAAGTCTTCATATTGTACCATAATGCCATAAACCCAACCCTTGTTGGGGACAAACACCATGGTCAAGCCCAGGTTTATAACAAGATGAGTCATAGAATTACCCACTGAGATGCAGAATTCCAGTTTTGGAGGTGTCAGGGGTGTCAGGAGTGTTTTCAAGGGGACACTGAACAGGCACTAAATGGCAGAGCAAGTCAATGCCTGGGTGTGCACTTGCAGGAGAACAAGACCATTTAAGCTGTGTCTGTTCTCGGCTGTGTCTGTGCTGTCCTCAGTGCCACGCTGACACATTTATTATGCTGGTGAACTGGATCAGCAAAACGGAAGGAAAGCAGGCTGTTCTCTGGTCCTCTCAGTTCAATCTCATTTATCGCTCGATTTCACAAATGTTCATGCTGGCACAGGCCAGAAGCAGGGCAGACACAGGAGCAGGGAGCTGGGTCGAGAGCTGAAGGGTATGTTACAAACAGATAAGCCACTAGAAGTCATTCATGAAATTATTACATTGTGAGCTACGAGCTTTAGAGTTTTATTTTGGGGGGGTTGGGGAGGAAGAAGGAGGGTGGCATATTTTCAAGCATGGCAGATCCTTCCCAGCTTGCTGCAAGGGGATCAATGGAAAAGGCTTACACAGGTTTTAAGACTGGAAGAATATGCTCCTCCTGTTAAAGGTAGGAATAATACTATAAATTACTCATCTACCCTTGAGAAGGCAATCCTTATTATTTTAAGTGTAGCTCATAGGATATAATTTTAGGTCTGGCCTGAACTTAATAAAGCTTTAGTTACAGAGGGACGTTTTCCCGAGGTAGTATCATCAAAAAAAAAAAAAACAACACAAACCATACCAAACCAAACAACACTGACACAATCATGCAACTGTGTTGTTTTCATGTACTGAGGGGAAAAATGTAAGTGACTAATAAAAATAGGACAAAACAAAAGTCACATAAAGCCACAGACTATTTCTTTAACGCCTTTCATAGCCCTGGCATTCAATACCTGAGAGAGATGACATATAACTCACTCTGAGACAGTCTTTGAGCAAGTTGTTCCAAGCCAGTGATCCTGAAATATCAAGCTTAATAGACAGGTGCAGCCAGTGAGTCAGGGTAATACCAGGGACATGACAGTAGTTTTGACAAAAAGATTCTAAAGATGCCTATTTCTAATACCAAATGAGCAGGCAGAAAACATTAGAGGTGCATGGTCAGCTCTGCCTGATGCTGACTCCCCTCATGGGGCCTGATCCTGCCCCAACACATGGATTGGTGTCCCAGCCTGGCCTAGACCTATCCCTGTCCCCACAAGTGCCTGATGCCCCATGGCTGCGGCTGTCCTGAGCTTGCCCTCCTCCCTGGCTGGGCTCAGTGGGATGGGCTCTGACTGGCCAGACCCTGCCCTGAAAAATATAAAATTAACAGGAAAGAAAATACCAGAGCCCAGAAACCAACACACTGTTTCTTCATAATTAATATAAATTTTAAAAAATGTTGGCTGACAAGTTTCCTGTGCTTTACTATCAGCAGTATTTAAATAAATTGTAAAAAAAAAATTAAAACCAATCATTATTTCAAAGCTATCCTCATTTTTATTATTGTATAAAAAAGAACTTTTTTTTTGTGACAAACAATGGCATGCCATGGGTTATGTTTCATAGTTTCCTGATGAGGGTAAACCTTGATTTTTCTCAAGGTCTTGGCAGGCAGCCATAGGGACTCGTTATTCTGAACAGTCTAAGGGGAATTCTAAAACAAAGGGAATAAAAGGTTCGAATTTCTTTTTAAAGCATGCTTTTTCATGTTTACATTGCTTCCACAACTCTTTGGTTTTGGAAATTTACTTACTGTTGATACATAAAAAACAATGATACATTAAAAACAACAAAACCCTCTTACAGAACTTCTCTCTTTCATGAAAACTAAGAAGTGTATTTAATGAAGGACTTGGTCAAAAGGGGGTATTTTGCTGCTAAGCTGAAGATGAGCAAACTGTTGAAATGTCTTTATTCAAAAGACAGTGTATTTCCAAACCAGACTGGTCTCAATAGGCCCTGAAATGACAACTAACTTGAGTTAAATTTGAGGCTATTAGTAATTTACTTTATCTCCATCCCATAGGGACCTGCAGGCCCTGGGAATATGAGGAACATTTTATTCGTCCCACTTATGGCATACAGTGTGACACAGTTTAGAACCAATCTTTTATTTCTTTTATCTGTGTAGTCTTTGCATGGCTTTGGTGCACAACTTAGTAGTTTTTAGGGTAAATGAAAATGTAGTTCACTTACCAGTTGGCAAAAATGAATATGCACCCCCTGACCTAAAATGATTGCAGAACTCAGAAACAGCCCTTCATGAAAGACTAAATAGAAATAAAAGCCACAGCTTAAGTAAAAATATAAGGTAGGCAGAAGCAAGAATTATCTAGAAGAGTAAGGGAGATCCAGTAGCAAAAATATTCTCATACCCTTTTTATAGGTCTTAGGTGGTATCCAGAAGTGCAATTTATGAGGAGGTTAGGGTAGCTTTTGTTTGTAAAACGGGGCAGGTTAGAGTTTGAAACTACCCAGCACTGAAAAAGCTACAAGGGTAGCATTTTTAAATGACTTTTTTATTTCCTAACCCCTTCCCTAGGATGCGAAGTTTGGGATTTTTTTTTTTTCCCCGAATGTAGATTCAGGGGCTCTTTCTTTTCTGTGTTGCAGAAGCTGCTGCTGGCACACGCTGCCCGTCTCCACCTGTGAAACTTCGGCGCTGCCGTCGCTCCTCCACGCTTCACCCTCATATGCCGGGTGCCAGGAAGGCCTGTCCCGATTCCCGGGGTCTCTCCTTTGTGGGGGGACAGAGTTGTCAGCTCACACTGCTCAGACGATCCCTTGTGCATTGTTCCACACCCCTCCTCGCCCGTGTCCCTGCTGCCAGGTTAGTGCCGGGACGAGCGGCTGCTGGAACGGGGTTATATGCTGGGAAACTACACCAGATTACCGCTTCCATCCAAACGAAAAGAAATCCCAGGCCCCAACAGCACCTACGCTTACACACACACCAGAACAGCTCATGAAGAGGTGAAAATCAATTGCGTATCTGCTGGCTAAAAGCCCGCCTGATGCCCTGAGGAATCCGGCAGCACTGAATTTAGGAAGGCAGTGTGAAGGAGGGGGGACGGGATTTTCAGACAGGGTCTCTGAGTCTTGTCTGCGCCTCGTCTGACTAAAACCAAGCTGCAGCCTCCAACCCCCGCCCCGCGCTGAGGCTGCCGGCCAGCCACGAGAGGCGACCCCGAGCAGGAGGGTGGCGACCC